>CM074734.1:13748998-14148998 GCA_037367245.1 Phrynocephalus guinanensis
AACGGTAACGAAAATTAAGCAGTCAGAACTCGAACTCGAACTGAAAAAAGAAAAATTTGGTCGGGTTTTTCATTTCCGTTTGTGGCATCACGGCGATCGCGCGATACGAAGCACAGAAAAAGTTTTTAAATTTTTTTTTTTAAAAACCCGACTCCCGGCCAAAAAAGCAGGCGAAAATATGCCTGCCTGAGCCTTTGCCACCTACCAGAGGGGTGGTTTCTGTGGGGGGCCCGGCCTTTCCCCCCCTCTTCTCCTGTCCTGGGCTGCTTGCACCAGGCTGGGGGGGGGGATCATCCTTGTCATCTGTCTCGCTGCATGCCATGCGGTGGGGGGGGATCCAAAATGGCGACCACAATTTTTCTTTTGAAATCGTGGTCAAAAAACACACCAAATCACCACAGAAACATGTGAAATTTATTTATTTTAAATGCCTGAATTTTTATAGTACCAGCAGTGGGTTTTTTATAGCAATAAAACGTAGTATTTATTTTATTTTATTTTATTTTATTTTATTTTAGACCTGCACATTTGGGCTGGGCATGGGATGGGACCATGCAATTTTTTTGAACCATTCCATCAATGGCATTGCCAGGTTTTTGACTGACACTTCTGGATGTCTCGGAGGGCATAAAAAGCCGAGGCACCTTCCAGAAATCGCAGTTGGGTATATGTATGGATGTGGTTGAGGGAGGAGGGCTGGCTGCTGGTGCTGGTGTGATCCGATCGAGATTGAGGAGGGAGCCTGGAGGCTTTAGGATTTAAGTTAGGCAGGGAGGGAGGGAACTGAATTTAGAAAATAATTTCTTTGATTCCCTGCAGCTTTGTCTGCTGAAGGGAATAGCAGTTTATTCTTTATTTCTTCTCTGGCAGTTTGAGGATTTTTTTCTGATATTGGATAAAGGGGGAGGTTCGGCTGGGAGTGGGAGGTGTGGATTTATTTTAAATATATATTATATACTACCATTTATTTTCTATTTTCCCAACTTCAAATTGCTTGCACACACACACATTTGGGGTGCAAGCCAAGAACAGAACCTCTATCCTACGTGATATCCTAACTGCCCACTCGCCCGTCCGCCCGCGCCGCCACCCGCCCACTCAGCCGCCCGCGGCACCCGCCCACCCACCACGCGGCCTCCCCCCCGCCCACCCACCCCTCCCCCCGCCCCCGCCCCGCCCCCTGGGCGAGGGTGAAAAAAACACCTAGCGCCGGCCCTGATTGCGGGACGCCCCTATGCTCTGGGAAGTCAAATCGCACTAAATCGCGGTGGAAACGACAAACGACAAACGGAAACGACAAATTTTTGAAAAATTTCGCGACAAACGGAAATGACCCGAAACGGACCCGTTCCGACAAATGAAAACTCAAAACGTCATTTTTTCTGGTCGTGCCCATGTCTAATGCTGGAACATCGAGGTGGTGGTGGTGGTGGTGGTGGTGGTGCATGCATATCAGAGCCAAAAAAGGAAAAGGAAAAAGGAGAGAACATTAGATGGTAGTCCTAGTAGGAGTAAGGTATTCCAAAGATACAGTATATTGATCTGATCTGCAGAACTCTATTGATGCCTGTCTGTCTTTCTTTCTTTCTGAAAGTAAAGTTCAACTTCTTTTCAATTTATAAGTGTGGGTGATTTGTTTCAGTACAGGTGACAAACAAACAAACACACAGACACACACACACACACACACACACACACACACACACACAAGCTCACACCTTGTGATTGTATCAGAGAAAGCGAAAGAATTTTCCAACTTAGTTATATTTGGGTAGCGTGGCCGCAGAAGGAATATTTTGACACCGACAAGAGCCACTGCAACTAGCGGCAAAATATGTGAAACATGAGCCCCTGTCATTACAACGAGCAGAGCGTGTTTTTGGCAGGGTGCCACACCTGGGAATCCTGAACGGGGCTCTTTTGCTTCAGGTGCGACACCGAGGCCAAGTATTCCAGACTCCGTGGAAGCCCTGAGAAACAGTGTGCATACATAGCAGTGGCTTCGATCCCTTGCCCTTTCCAGCGCATAACGATGTTGACATCGTTGTCTGATTAAATAATCCAGAGATCAACATTCTGGAAGGAAGCCATACCCCCTCTTCCTTCTCGGCCTCCCCTACAAACGCTGCAGTAACGAAACATCCTGCAGGACAAATCCCGCCTAGCCGATTTTCCTGGCCTCTGCAGTTCTCTCGGACACAAAGAGGGAGGCTTTCTGAGCCCCCTTTGAGCTGAGAACTTGGAAAGTTGCCCAAAACAGTCTGTGAAAGACGTGTAATTGATTGAACGCTACACCGCCGTTTTGTGGTGACATGACACCTTTTGGCTTTCTCCAGATTACATGCTGTCTTTCCCTGAAAAAAAAAGCATAACAGCCTTTTTTGTGTGTGGACAGGCTGAAAACAAACAGTCGTGTTAACCAGCTGCGCCCATAAATCTGATGAAAACATTGCTGTACACATTACATACTGCAGACACTATCATAGATTTTTTTTTCTCCGTTAACAGCAACTGAGACACCCAGCAGAGTAACCTAATAATGCAACAGTTACAGTCACAAAGAGCAAACCGTTGATTCAGACATTACATACTCCAGTGGTGAGATCACTTCATGTCTGAGACACTCAAGAAAACATACTGCGAGTTACATACCACTTACCCTCCTTGCAACTGTGAATTCCAAAATCAGACTTCAAAAAAGACTGAGGACTCGGCACACCGCAAAAGGCTACGGGAGCCACACGCCTGCCTCTCTCACGTTATTATAGGTATCTACACACTGAAAGGGTCCCGGAAGAGACACCCTGGCAAGAAATATAATACGTGATCCCAAGGTAAGGGAAACCACCACCCCAATATGAATCCTCGCCATCTACAGCAGTGACATGACCCCTTACAAGTCAAATACAACTCTATGCCCAGCAAACAAAGGCTTATTTTCACTGGGACACATTCGAAATAGTTTCTGCAGCTCTTGAGCCAGAGAACACTGCACCAAAGGCCAGAGGAGATGCAGATGCATCAGCAACAAAAGGATATGGGCAACCTTTCAGCACCGTTGGTGGAGCTGGCCTCAGATCTCAGCAAGTAAAAGCAAGGGCAGGAATTATGCTCTGAAACTGGCATCAGCACCCAAGCAGCAAACGCAACAAGTCTGGGTCACCGAACGAGAACCATTTTTGATATCCATTCTGAAAAGCAGCAGAAATCGGTATGCAATGTTACGAAGGAAGAACACACCGTCCCACATCAGCAGAAGTGATGGTACAGAACAGCTTCAACCAACAGAATGGGACTAATGCCAGCTCAGTGGACAAGAAGCAGGACCAGGACAATTTGGGATCTCACAGAGGAGCAGGTTCAGAAAATCTGGACGTTGAGTCATGGCTACTGGACTTCCAGTAGCCATGACTCAACATCCAGATAAACTCGCCTGGACGACTGAGAATCTTCACAGACAGGTTGAGAAAATCCATTCAGAGCTCTGGAAACACAAAAACCACCCTTGAAATCTGGATCCCAGCAACTGAAATGTGGGGCCTGAACAATCTCATTCAACTTCCCTTGTTGAAAGTATCAGCCCAGCCAGTGCAGACTCTGACCAGGAGACAAATTTGAGGAGACAATGAAAGATAGTTGGCTCAGACTATATTAATCTTCCATCCTGGATCATCACCACCATGGTCGCCTGTTCCTCCATAGTCCCATAACTGTCTTGCAAAGAATTAGCACTGTACATACATACCCTCTGCACATAAGGAACTAAAACCTCTGGGAATGCTGGCAGGGCAACTGAATGTGCTTCCTTTCCCTTGCATTGCCCACGCAGTGCTTCTCTTGAAGCTGATGAGCAAGAAGGCAATATTGGAAGGCAACTCAACGGATTTAGGTTAGAGAGCTCAATGCACTTCCACTGGAAACTCATAAAAGCTACTTTTTGGATTGCAATGTACCCCAATCTCCTAACAAGCATGGCCCTGGTGGTGATAAGATTCTGCAACTATAGTTAAAAATATGTAATAACTTTCCTAAATTGTGCTTTCACTCATGACCAAGGCTAGAAGATTTGCATGGGAATTGCAAAATCTCCATCTTGAATGGAAAAACAAAAAAAGGCCAGCATCCATGATACATGCATGCTCTGTAGCACAGGATCACAACAACCTCCTTCCATGCAACGCCCACGCTATAGAGTTAAAGTAAAATGATTGAATGGCCTCATTTGGCATGTGCTGGAGAAAATCTTGAGATGAGGCTCTATGAAGTTAAGTCTTCTTGCTCAGCAGAAAAGATAAACAGAAGGAAGATCCTACTTAGCAATAGCTAATTCCTTCTGTCCATCATCTCATTTTTTTCTGAAGGGCTCTCCCATGCAAGTCAAGCAAATTTGTTTACTATTGCACTGAAACAATACTGGTTTTAAATGACAAAAGGAAGGTTTCAGCTAAACATTAGGCGAGGACTTCCAAAGGTAAATGCCGCTTGATCATTGAGCAGTGTTTACCTTTAGGAAGTACCACGAATAGAAGTCGGACAGCCGCCTATCAGGAGTGGTTCTGCTCTGGGATTCGGGAATTGGTAAAGGTTGGGCTATATCAGTCCTGCTCAATGGGGGTCCCTGGGACATCTGAAGCGAGCCCCAGATCATTCTTCACTCACCACCTTATAAGGACCTTTATGCGACCTACACAATCTTGACTCAGCCTATATTTCTTTCCTATTGTGTTTATGGCTGTGGCTAAAAAAAATTGAGGATAGCTGGGCTAGATTATCCTTGGGGTCATTCTAACCCGTTTTATGACTCATTCCCCCAAATTCTGTGTGAGGTATATAAAAGTGCCTATTTATAAATGGAGACCAGAAGCAGAACTGAGAAAGGAACTGTGGTCTTGGCTCTCTCTCATCCCTGCCCTTAAAGAATTGTTCTGAGTAAACCAGTTAGTTCTTAAATAGAACTCCGCTCAGCTGTATGTTTAAGACGGAGTCCAATGACTCCCATCCTTGGGAATATTCTTGGACTGCCAGCAATCATGGGTAGCATAGCTAGAGGTAAAGATTCCTGGGACTTTTAATCCAAGAACATCTGGAGACCCAAGGTTAGGAATAGGAACCAAAGAGACTGTGTCAACCTTCCAAAAACCATCAAGAAGCAATTGCACTAACAGAAATGGAATGAAACCTTAAAAATGCCACAATATGTATGCTTTTATTTTTCCTTTTTAAGATATACAAATAACAAGACTACTTCTCTGAAAACAATCACACAAAGATGAATCTTATATCCCCCCAATTTTGCAAGTCAATTTTATACAGTATATCTTTCCCTATGACCAAACCATGCCAACTACATCTGAACATTAACCTTCATCAAATACAGTATCGACTGTCTTATTTGCCAAATTTCTCAGGGTAAGACAGGGGAGAACCCATTTGATGCACAATTCTGGTGCCCAGACTTTTCCTTTCAACAATGATGGTGTTCGAGGTGCAATACCCCTGTGTAGTTCAAAATCTATATATGGCTTTTATGCACACCACAATATAACAACAGACAGTAAACTACTGAGTAATAATCATACACACATACAGAACAGATGAGTTTGCTGTTTTAACAGAACAGCATACGCCAGCACCCTCTAGCCAGGCCACCACCATCAAACTGGGGGCCAGCCCACCATCAACAAACAGGGACCTCAGTAAATCCAAGACCCACCTTTTGCAGGCCTCTTCCTGGAGACAAATAGCAGCAAATTATTTGTTGAATATTTATTTACTGAATATTTATTTGTTGAATGGTTACTTATTTATTGATATAGTTGTTAATTTGTTTAATGGAATGTTAAAAAAAAACTTTGTATAACCAAAACCAGACTGCTCCAACCCATGCAATTCAAGGGAGAAGGATACCTAAAAGGCAGTTTTAAAAAAAAAGCCCAAGTGGTTTCACCTGAAAGACCACCGGTGGGGCTGCTTTGTGATGGCTATGAGAAGAATGTCCTTGTTTTTAATCAGGCAGAGTCAGGAGCATGAGAACGTGGGCCACATCCCTCTGTTGTTTTGACTAAGCCTCCCCCTCCCCACACTCCTCTCTTTATATTCATCCTTTCCAAAAACAGGTCCTATTTCTCCTTAAGTTGATGGTGAGCAGCTTAGCTGTAAATATTTGCCCTTCACGCTGAGCCTTCCAGCTGGCTGGGGTTGCAGCTGACAGACATGTCTGTAAGCAAAGGGAGGAGGAGGAGGAGGAGGAATGGAAGGAAAGAAAATAACTTTCAAAAAAGGGGGAGGGCAGGATTTGCCCACTCCCAAACCTTTCTACTAAGGAGAAGAGCAGAACGGCCAACAACAACAAGCCCCGGGCTCCTCGGTGGTCACTTTTGCCTTGTTTCGTCAGCGCCCCCCCTCCCAATCCTTGTCTTTTCGCCGCAGGATGCCAAAAGTTGATACTTGGGGGAAAGGGGCTCCTCCCTTCCCGCTCCAAAAGGAACACTTCCTCTCACCGACAAGGCCGTGCCAAACTTCTGGCTCCACGAAAAAGGGCAGGCATGGCACGATCCGGGCCACCCCAAACCCGAAGGGCGTTCTAGCCTGCAGGGATCGAACGCCAACGCGGTGCCAGCGAGAGGGCAGAGAAACGCGCGGGGCAAGGGACCCAAGAGAGAGTCATGGGGGGGGGAGCGTATCTCCCAGGAGAACGGTGCCATTCTAGAAAGATCCTTGCCAGAGAGGACCCTCTCTCTGTTAGAAAGCACGGGGAAGCACATCCACCCCAACGGCTGAGGAGGCTCTCAGATTCCTAAGGCAAAATCTATCCCTCCCTCTGAGTTAAGCGCCCCGGAGGACGGATGGACGCGGAGCTCCCTGGCGGCATCTGCTTCTCTGGACGGAGTCTGCCCAAGCGGGCGCCGCCAGAGATCGCCGCCGTCTTCCCGACGCCACCAGATTCTTGGTATATGCGGGGAACTGGAGAGGGAGGCGGGGGATAGAAGGGACAGAAAGGGGAGTCGCCACCTGGGCCGGCCGGTGGATCGGCGTGCCTGCCTGCCCACGGCCTCGCTCCCCCCCCCCATTCTCCGACAGCCGCCCTCCCCTCCCCTCCGTTCACCTTGGCGGGCGAGGCGGCGGTCAGGCTGCGCCCGAGGGAATCGAGGCGGGCGCTGTACTCGGTGAACTTCTTCTGGTAGCGCAGGGCGGTCATCTGGAGCTCCAGCTGGAGAGCCGAGAGCTGCGCCAGGAGGGACTTCTCGCGCTTGCCGGCCCGCAGCGCCTCCTTCTTGAGCTCCTTCTCGAGGCCGGCGAGCTTGGCTTGGAGGGCGCCGTTGTGCGCCTTGAGCGCCTGCAGGCAGCCGTGGGAGCCGGCCTGGTGCTCGCGGTGGGTGAGGACCAAGCCGCAGCCCCGCTCGCAGATGCCCACCGGGCGGGCCTCGCACGACTCGCGCATGTGGGCGTCCACGTCGCGCAGGTTGAGCACCTCGGCGCAGCCCTTGTGGCGGCACTTGGCCGGCGAGTAGTCGCACATCTCGGCGTGCTCGGCCAAGTGCTGCAGCTGCACCACTTTCTCGCAGCCCCGCGCCCGGTTGGCGCACTTGATGTCCAGCTTGAGGATGAGGCTCTTCAAGGGCAGGACGTGGTTGAGCTCCTTGGCCGAGATCCGCTGGCACTTCACCGGGCAGCTGCCCTGCTGCACCACCCACGGCAGGACGCAGCCGGCGCAGAACACATGACCGCAGGGGGTGGTGAGCGGGTCCTCCAGGACTTTGTTGCAGAGGTTGCATTTGAAGTCGGGATCCACCTCCCCGCTGAAGCGATCCAGCTCGAAACCCATCACGCCCCGGTCCCACGGGAGCCGCGCCCGCCCGCCCCCGCGACCCCAAACTCGGCACCCGCCCGGCCAAGCAGAGCCCTTTAAAATCCCCTTTGGAAGTCCTTTAAAAAGTCCCCGACACCCGACGCAGGCGCACGCGAAACCCTGCCGCCCCCAAAGCGCGCGCCCTCCAAGGAAGGAGAAGGAGACAAAGTGAAGCCGTGTCGAAAAGTTCTCGGACGAGGAAGCGGTCGGCGGAGCTCATAGGGCACGGACGGTCACCCACCGCCCGCGGCCCCGCTCCTTTTTCTCGATGCCTTGCTAGGCAGGCACGGGGAAGAGCCCAGACTGGCTGGCTGCAGGCTGTCTCCTGACTGAACTAATTGCCTCCGACTTCCTTGCAAAACGCTGGGGAGGAATCCTCTACCACATTGATCCGAGTGAACGCGCAGGATTTCCTTCCTTCTCTCTCTCTCTCTCTCTCTCTCTCCCTCTCCCACCCCCCACCCCCCATCTCCGTCGGCCCGCCCGCCCCTCCCTTTACACGCAGCCCTGGCCCGAACCCTCCTCCTCTCGCCTTTTTTGGCTGCATTTTTGCCTCCTTTTTCTCAGTACCGGGAGGGCGCGCGAGAAATGTGGGGCTGCGCTGCGGGGAGGGGGGGGGGGAGGCTGTGGAGGCAGGAGCCTTGCGTTCCCGAAGGCTTCCTGTTGGGAGAGGTGGGGGTCCCAGAGTCCGGGTTCGGGTGGGTGGGCGGACGGGTGAGGGTCAGAGTTGTCAAGTCTTGGGGCTAGCGCCCTGAAACTGCTCCCTTGGTTTGTCTGGTGGTAATAACTGTGATCTTCCCTCTCCGCACCCTCTCCATACATAGATTGCGATTTTCCTTGACTTTTCCAGATCTTAGGAGTGGAGCGCAAAGAGTCCAATGTCCATGCATTGCATATTGCATCCATGGTTTGTCTGGTCAGTGTTTATCTTCTGGGTTGGGGGGGAGCATACAGCCTTCTTACTGAAGCTGATCCTGCTGCTGGTGAGAGTACTTCTGGTGGAGGTGAGCCACTGGAGATGGCATTATGTGACAAAAATAGCATGTAGGTGGCCTGTGGATGAAGTGGGGTGCACTACACCCCAAAACTTGGAAGCAGGACACTCTCTTGTGTCATCAATGTGTTGCCATCGACCAGTGATGGCGAAACTTTTAGAGACCGAGTGCCCAAACTGCAATTCAAAAACCACTAATTTTTTTGTGAAGTGCCAATATAGTAATTTAACCTGAATACAGGTGGTTGTGAAGGGGCAATGTCAGGTGCCCACAGAAAGGGCTCCAAGTGCCACCTTTGGCACCCATGCCATAGGTTTGCCATCACTGCCATAGACTGTGAGGAGCAGTGGGCTCTCAGAGTAGCAAGTCTGGAGCAGTAGTTTCTGCAGAGAGGTGAGGGTTTTTTTGACCCGTGTTCCCCATAATCTAGGTCATGGTGGTGAACCTTTGGCACTCCAGATGATTTGGACCGCAACTCCCAAAATTCTGAGCCTAGATTTCCAATGACAAAAGACTGTGGGAGTTGGGGTCCAAAACATCTGATCTAGGTGAAGGTGGAGAGACCCAGTGAGAATCCTCCCCTGATGATCTTCATGCCCAGGCAGGCTCATAAAGGAACAGGAGGCCATTGAGATAACTTGGGAACAGGCCATTTAGGGCTTTATAGGTCAGAGCCAGCACTTTGAATTGTGCCTAGGAATGGACTGTCAGCCAGTGGAACACCTGGATCAAGGAGGCCATGTTAATGCTTTGGTAAAATCATGACTAGAACTGTGGGGAGATAAGATTTCATCATGAGGTGCACCCCTGTTTCAAGTATGAACTACAGTACAATTCATGGGCCTGTTGCCTGCACAGTGTGTCTCCCAAAATGCAGAAGCTCACAGTGAATATGGGAATTCAGGGCATGACCAGATGGCAGAAGTTGGAGCAATACTGTTCACTCTCAAAAGGCTTTTATCTTATCTGGGATCTGTTTTATCTCTCACCCGAGCAGCCCTTCAATTCACCCTGATCATTTTTTTCCTCCATGAGAAGGATTGAGAGAGCTGGATCCCTCCAGTTTGTTCTTCTTTCAATTTCAATGCCCTCATGCCTGCCCCTTCACCTTTTTTTGCAGCTATCATTCCATGACCCATGAGGATTCCCCCTGTTTTGCTAAACAAAGTAAGTGACATAGCGCTACAGCAATGCATCATATGTAATTTGTATTGCACATGTTGTACTGAAAGGTTCCTCTAATGTGTTAGAATCACTTAGAGGAATATTTTAAGAAGAACACAAAAATAGAGGAGGAGTTTCTCCATCCTATCTTTTAATGCCACATCCCACTGTATTGGTCTGTGGGGATTCTCAGTAATCCAGGTTGAGTTGAGTCATGGCAAGTGGACTTCTTGTGAAAATAAATTGTTTCACTATTAATCTTCCATCTCATAAGAAAAGAAGTCCAGTTTGCCATGACTAAACTCCTGGTGAATACGTCACTGGGTTGTAACCTGAGAAAGCACTGAATTAATTGGGTTGCAGAATGGGATAATCAAGTGCACCAATAAAACTCCAGCCCTAGGACTGTGTGAAAAAGGAGCAGGGCAGTGTGTAACAGGGGGAAGATGGATCACTCTTCATGAAAAAAGGTGTTGCCAGAACCACAATTTACCAAAGCCAAACCTAATGGCAACCTATATGCCCATTGTCGCCATCTCTTTTTCATGATGGACATAAGGAGGCTGCCTTACATCGACTCATTGGTCTTCCTGTGACCCGCACCAGCTGCCAGTGGCTCTGTAGGATTACAAGCTCTCCAAGGTGCCCAGTCCTACCTGTTGGCAATGCCAACAAGTCCCTCTGCATGCAAAGCTTGTGCTGTCCTAATGAGCTACAGTCCTTCCCTCTCTCTAACCCAGTCCTGAGAAAATATAGGACATCTGCTTACCTAGCCCTATACTCTCATGCTTCATATAGGGCGACAAAAGTGTCTTTGTTCACCCTCTCCAACTCTTAAAGAACTAGTGGAGGTGGGGGAAAGGCAGCAGACTGGGGTCAAAGGACAACGTCTGCAGTGTTGTTGTTGTTTTTTTAAACCAGTCCTAAGCAGACTCACAAGACAGGTAATAAAAGGCTGGGCAGGACGCTTTGTAAAGGGGATGCTTTCTGAGCTATAAACTTTATATCTCATCTTTACCACCTGGTGGTGGCTGTAACACTAATAATAATATGTGTTATTAATCTGAATATTTATGCAAAGGAGAAGCATTTGTGGAAGTAGGTGGCAAGGCAAGGAAGGATTGGCTAAAATGAGGCAATAGACCCAGGAAAATATTTTTAACTTGGTTTGGCTTTTAAAATAAGTACTGGGACTTTGCATATCTGCATAGTTGAGAGTCAGAGATGCTCACTTACCAGATATCAAAAGAAAATTGGGGGGAAGGGAAGAGAAACCCACCCAGAATTATAGTTAAATACCTGTGCATTCTGACACCTAGCCTTTTTTTTTTTTTTTTGAAGGCTTTCATATTACAAACTCAGCTCCAAAGGCATGAAGCCTGTACGTTCCCTGTGATTTTAGTGAAAACTCCAAATTTCCACAGCTTTGATGGCTGATCTCCTGCCCAAACCCTAATCATGCCACTTAAAATGTATAACACTGAGAAACCAAAATCTTTTTTTACCCGTTGTTCAGATTCAACATGACACAGAAAACCCAGACACCCTAGTGCCCTTTTTAGACTGTGACTTGGGAGAATCCAGGTTCTCATCCACACAGAACCAAGAAGCTCATTGGATAACCTTGGGGAACTTACTGTCTTTTAGTCTGACTCACCTCATAGGCCTGTTATGAGAATGAAGAGAAGAACAGGTATGTGCATTGACAAGCTCCTGGAAGGAAGAGCAGGATTTAAAACAAATTAAAAATGCTTTGGAGCCTTTTTCATCTGGCGCCATACATGAATTGAATTCAGCAAAAGGGAGAGAATTGCTGAATCCACATTGTAAGAAACGTAGATTCTATATTTGGCAGTTGGCACTGTAAGCTAATGTAATGGGAAGAAACTATCCATGTAATATAATCTTGCACATGTCTACTGAAAGCCATGGTATTAGTATCAGAGGCCTTGCTGTTGGGTCCATCATTGATGCCCATCACTGTTGATAAATATATCAACAGTTTGGGCACCAGGAACAGCATTTGGGTGGTGGCAGCCATGCATTTCCAGAATTCAGTCCCATCATTGTGCATTTTTAACAGTGCAGTTACAAAGGTTTTTCCTCCAGCTAGCCAAGATACATTCTCAAGTGTTTTCAGAAATTAATGAAAAACAGATATCAGAATATATGTGGGCATATGTTCTGTTTGTTTTGACATGTAGATACGTTGATGTATTTGTTGTTGTTTTTTAAGAAAAATCAGAGTATACCAGTCTCCAAAGCTTCTGCCATTGTGAGAAGAACAGTTTAAGGATGCCCTGAGCACATCCGATCTCACCTGATTTCAGAAGCTAAGCAGGGTCAACCCTGGTTAGTACTTGGATGGGAGACCACCAGGGAATACCAGGTGCTGTAGGCACTGGCAAAACCACACCAGTATTCCTGCCAAGAAAACTCCACGGACATGGGGTCATGAAGAGTCAGTCAGGACTGTAATGACACAACACACAATAGCTTGGTGGTTTAGGAAGCCAGGGCATGAGAATTTGATTCCCCATTGCGCCTCCTGCAAGTTGAGTCAGTCTGCAAGGCATTGGTCAAGCTGCTCACTCCCAGGGTGCCCCCCCAAAAAAGAGAAAGGTAAACTACTTTCTGTGTTCTGAGTACTGTAGTGGAAAACCCTGGAAAAAGTCCCCATGAGTCAGAATTGACATGATGGCGCATTGTTGTTTTTGTAGCTGTTGCAGATTTACCTTCATTAGCTGCTATGAGTATCTTTAGATGGCAAGGTGAGATATAGGTGTGCTAAAAAAGATATACAAATGCATACGAATTACAATAAGTGATCCGGGATGCATTTATTTTGTATAGAACTGTTTGTAGCCAAGTATAAAATGCACAATTCACCTTTTTCAATCTTCAGTGAGGAAAGGGGGGGTCTCTCCTGTTTCAAATTATTTGTTCAGTACTTCGTTTACCTCCACAGTGTATAAATATTATTATCCCTAGAAAAGATCCAGTTGAACTAAGTGGGACCTCCAAGGAAACATACTTGAGTTTAGAGAATTAACTATTTGTAAACCGGACCACTCTTTTGCTTTCTATACATTTATTTTCCCAGCTGGATTCTGAGCTATCACACAGAAGCAATGAAATATTCAACTCCATGCCTCTGTGTCTATATGGAAAATATGTTCTCTGTGTTGTGTGGTCTATTACTGTCCCATTACTGTCACTGAGAATTATGTGTGTGTGTGTATTCAGGCCAGGGAGTCTTAGTTCTTGGAAAAATCTGTTTCCATACATATATAATCTCTTATGTATTCTGGAGGTATAATCAAGAGCTACTGAGAGACCACACTGGCAAAATATCTGAGATCTGGAAAACATGTTTATTTTCTTCCAGAGTAAGGACTGTAAAATATAATGATGAACACACAGCTCAAAGGGTGATTGCAATATATTTCCCTTTTATAAATCAGTCTTACTTTGAAGCTGGGTGGGTCTGTAGTTTTCTCTAACATCCAGGATGGCGTAGACCCAACCTACATCCAAGTATGATGATGGCATTCTCTGCTCATTATCCCAAGGGGACAGCTGAAAAAGATGGATAGCCAAAGTAGATGGCCAATGTATAGCCAATATACAGCATCACTGTCAAAAGCCGTTAGGTAATATTAAAACTGACAAGACTGTGGAAGAAAAGGCATGGAGGTAACTCCTTCACCAATCCTTCAGTTATGTCCCGAAGTGCCACCTCAGGCAGCAGATGCAAAGAAGTGGCAGCAGGTTGCTATGTACAAAGCAGACTACTCTGCACCTACTCAAGGCCTGGTCTAACAGACCTGGGATTTGACCTGTGTTAAAAACCATGCTAAGTTTCATGTTCACACAATTGAGGAGAGGTGTGAATATGTGTACGTGAGAGCCGTGACATGTCTTTGGAAGGACTGGGACAATTAAAACACCTCCCTCCCTGCAATTTGGATGCAGCCTAAGAACATCCAATCTCTGTGCCTCAAGTAAACTGCCTGGCTTCCCCCCCCCCCCCCATGGCCCAAGACTCTACATCTAAGAAATAACTCCTGGCAAATCCATCTTTTGCCATGCTAAAGCCTTTTGGTACTGCTCTGATGAAGGAGGTTTTGCCCCTGAAATATTAACAATGCCTAAAGGTATCACCTGTACCACTTTTATATTTGTTTTTTGTGATGGCTACACAGCTCCTCAACTTGTTTTGCTACAATTGATTCCAAAGTGTGTGCTTGTTTCCTTCCGAAACATATTATTTTTCTTTGGCTGCTTTTACACAACCTCTAAAATCTGCTGGCAACTTAAATTAGGATCCCCCCAACTAGAGATCGTGGGGTTTTGTTCTGCTTACTGTGTTCCCACCCTCCCGCACTCTATTGCTTCTGTCTGCGGTGAGGGGAGGGAGAAAAAAAATGCAGGCTCACCTCCTGCCATTGGCAGCATCTAAACTGGAAGCCCATCTGTCTGTTAAAGGGTGTGGGGGACAACAAAAGCAAATAGGAGATGGAGGAGAGCCAGGCATTCACAAACAAACAGAAGGTGGAGGAGAGCCAGGCATTTAAAATCCGCATCGGAAATTTTTTTACCTCCTTGAGGCCAAGTACTTGTAAAATGCGCTGAGGCGCGCTTAAGTGGGCATAGTTGTACTTAATTTTTTTTAAAGTCCGCAGCTGGTGGGAAAACAATTTTAAGCTCTGCATCTGCAAGCCCTTTGCATCGCATTTTAGGGGTTGTGTAAAAGAAAGTGAGTTAAAATAAACTGCTGCCAGAGAGCTGCTCATTTTAGCATACTGTTTTCTTAATCGACTTGAGCCCGTTGTGAACATTACACCCAGTTTTCAAAAGGAGCATTTGAGTTACTTAGTTGGAATGTAGGAAATGACTAAAAATCATGTGACTTGAGTCAGCTGAAATTGAAATGCTACATATTGTACATTTTTTGAGAAATGTAGACAGGCGATAAACTAGCCTGTGTTCAAGCAGGATGAAGATTATTTTTACATCAACAGTGTTGAAGAAAGATCAGCTGTTAATCCACTGGATTTCTGTACATATGGAAGGCTGTGTCATTTGGTTCATGCCATCTGTGACTACAATATGGCTGCTCTGGATACAGCACAATGACAGAATTAAAGAAGATGGTCATCTGGTTATCTAAGACTCAAGAATGAATGTTACTGTCATTGTAGGTCTTGATGCCATGATTAAAACCTCTGCTAGGATGTCCAACATTTCATCAGTATGTGTACCACTAAAGTTCTGATAACAGAAAACAGGAAAGGAAAGGAAATTTACAAACCCCAACAACATTCCAAACCTATGAAATATCTTCCAATCATTAAAATACCACTTATCAGTAAGTACAAATAGGAAGATATATTATTTATTTATTTATTTATTTATTTATTTATTTATTTATTTATTTATTTATTTATTTATTTATTTATTAGTCTTGTATCCCGCCCATCTTCCCCAAAGGGAACTCTGGGCAGCTAACAGCAATAAAGCAAGTAATAAAACAAACAAAACAGTGACGGAAGAGGCAATGAGGCAAGATGGCGGCGAAACCCATTAGGTACCAAGGGGATGTAACAAACATCTTATCATTCTTTTTTGTGTTCAAGGTTTTGTTTTTGTTTTTCTTTTGCATAAAAGATGTTTTGCTCAATGTACTTTTTTGTTTGCAAATGTACCCCAAAGACTTTTGCCTCTTTTTTTCTGACAGAAATGACCCAAAATGTGAAAATGCACAAACAAAGGATATTCACCTGGCAAACCTGAGTTAATCACTCACTGCCAGCCTTATCCACCTAATGTGTTTGTGCGATGGTAAAATGAGAATGGGAAGCATGTTTGGAGTTGTAAACTGAAAATATAGTTTTTCCAAGTCTGGAGATAAAATGGAGATAAGAGGATGTTATCACTCCCAAGGAGTAAAACTAACCTTTGCACCAGGGGTTGGGGAGAGTCAACCCAAACCCCTAACATGACTCAAAGACAGCTCTGAAGACTGAGCATCCCAGAATGTTAAGAGTTATCTATTGGGGGAACGAGAAAAGAAAAAGAGAATAAACTGGCTTGGAAGAACCAAAGGAAGAAGAGTCATGATCAATATCCTGTGAAATTCAGGTGAAAGGGAAGGCCAGGAGCACAAATGAAGTGAAGTGAGGGGCAGATCTAACTCCATCTTCCTTTCTTTATTCATCAGTTCCCTGCCTTTACTTTTCCCTTTCCTTTTCCTGTGTTCAGACCGACCCCATTTGCCTAGAGAAACTAAAACCCTCAATGCTCTCTCTCTCTCTCTCTCTCTCTCTCTCTCTCTCACTCACTCACTCACTCACTCACTCACTCACTCACTCACTCACTCACTCACACGCGTGCGCGCGCGCGCGCGCGCACACACACACACACACACACACAAGCATTTTGTGAAGGAGTGAAGAGACAAGGAATACTATAGCAGATTAGAAGCCAAAAATGTATATAATGGGAAGGAGATGGACGTACCTTATTTAAGATTCTTTTTATGCTGCCTGTCATGGGTACAAGGGTTTTGTAGCTTGTAGCAGTGACCAGAATCATAGCAAAAGTCCTATAACCATTCAACCTCAGAAAGCATCACTAGGAGCTCAGCCCTATTCAGGTGTTACCCAAGGTTCTTGTTTGCATATAGACCCTTTATGCAAGCAGGCTATCTCTGCAGACACTTACTTTTCCATGTGGATAAAGCAATGACAAAGAGGGTAGAGGTTAGATGCTTTCTTCTATGTCAGGTAATTCCATTTGTGCAAGTAATGCCTGAGTAAGGAACATTTTTCACCAAACTAACAAGTCCAGATTCAATAAGGTAGAGCCATGACAGTTATCCAGAGGTTGAGTCGTGCAACTGGACTTCTTTTCTTGTGAGATCGAAATGTTTCGCTACTCATCCAAACAGCTTCATCAGTCTGAGGAAAGTTAGTGGTGAGGCCTCCAATTTATAGATGACCTCAATTTCATATCACCCTGGTCTGAATGGGCTCATTAAATGGACAGTGTCCTGTATAGGATTGTTAGGTGGACAATGGCCTGAATAGGCTTGTTCGATGGACAATGGCCTGGGGTACATGAAACCCTTCCGAACACTCATTAAGTATGTGGCCTTGCTGGTGGAGGTGTGAAGGGTTTCCGATTTGTCTGGGGGTGGATGAAAGGGCAGCATAATAAGTGGTAGATAGATTGTGTCTGAATACCCCACCTCTGTTGAGAGAGGGGTTTTTAATACACATTTATTTATTTATTTATTTATTTATTTATTTATTTATTTATTTATTTATTTATAATATTTTACTTCACCTTTCTCCTTGGAAAAGGACCCAAGGTGGCTTACAATACTGAAGAACGATATGCAGTCCAGAATAGGGATCGGCAGGAAACAAAAAATGAAATGCTGTTTTGTCATTTCATTATGTAACAAAACAAAACAAAACGAGGAAGCAGTATTTCATTATAGACTAAAGGAAACGGTCATTTATCCCTTGAAACGAACCATTTCGTTCCATTGTTTTTGGGCTCCTGCCGAGCTGTCAATGGCTGGAGCCCTTTAAACCTGGCCCAGTCGGTACTAGGGGTCCCCTGATGCATTTTTCTTTACTTTCTTTACCTTCCTTCCTTTCTTCCTTCTTTTCTTTCCAGATGTGCTTTCCAGACTCTTCCAGTATGCTAATGAATGCTGAACTATACACTGGATTCCAAATATAGCTAAGCTCTAGATATCTACAAAGGAGTCATGAGGATACTGGAAGTTTGATTTCAGTTCTTTTCCTAATAATCCTTAGCATGACATTTTCCTTTCTCACAGCTGTCGCACAATGAGTTGCGATGGGCTCCTCCCTGTGGCACCTTTAGAATACGCTTGAGGACAGAGGATGTGAGCCCCTCTTCTGCCCTTTTTGGTTGCTGTCTCATTTCTACCCCTCCCAGTGCAGTCCTCACTCTTTTAAAAAAAATGCCTGTGACAAGTGCCACATTTTGAGCAATGGGAGAACTTTGCAGGCAGCAGCAGGTGAGCATGTGCATTCTCTGCTAGGGAAAAAGTCTCCTAGGTAATGCCATCACATTAGGAGCCTCTACAGTATAGTTAGCATAGTGATGAGCCTTGAAAGGCAGGCCCTTGACAACTTCTTTGAAAGCCTACATAAACACCAGAATGAAAAAAAAAGAGAGAGATAATCCTTGCAAC
Organism: Phrynocephalus guinanensis; assembly: GCA_037367245.1. Lineage (NCBI taxonomy): Eukaryota > Metazoa > Chordata > Lepidosauria > Squamata > Agamidae > Phrynocephalus > Phrynocephalus guinanensis. The sequence continues at coordinate 13,767,243 of CM074734.1, forward strand.
AACAACAAAAAGTGTTTTCATAAGGAGTTTCTTTCCAGAACAGCTGATGCTGATGCTGCAAAATCTGCAGAGTACTTGAATATTAGCTCAGCATGGGCCATGGCTTTTGTTTATGAATGGAGCAGAGAGAATCTAATTTCCAAGCCACTCAACTTCTTGTGCCATGTATTTAAGCTTGGGGGGGGGGGGTTATTTTGAAAGGCTGGTTTTTGACTTGCAGATGAGTGGCCTTCATATATCTGTCTTAGGATAGGATAGGAGGGGGAGATGAATAAAAGACTCTGAAAAGACCTCTTCTCAGAGAAACCGTTGAGTCTTGGGTTTCCTGGAGGGTGGAGGCATTTTATCCTGCCTTTTAAAAGCTGTTTTCTCTTCAGACTGAGGTTTTGAGGCAGACAGAAGCTCTGCTTTTGCTCCTAATTGCTATCAGAGGTGGACTTCTCTTTCCAACGGGAGGGAGCGAAGGAAAGAGGAATCATGTTCAATCAGTCTTCAGTCCCTCCTAACTGGAGGTAGCATACTAGGGTGGAGTAATGCGTTAAACCGTTAGGGGTATTTCACTCCACATCCTGATTTCCTGTCACAGGCTGTGTGTGAGGGTGCCTTGTCTGCACTACAGCGATATAGGCCTGGTACAGCTCCAGCACAGGGATTTATTTGTTGTTCTCCACAAGCAGTTTTCAACACTGGAGCTCTTTCAGGTCTCTCTCTCTCTCTCTCTCTCTCTCTCTCTCTCTCTCTCTCTCTCTCTCTCTCTCTCTCTCTCTCTCTCTCTCTCACACACACACACACACACACACACACACACACACACACACACACACACACACACACACACACACACACACACACGTGCACATAGCCTCTTTCTTTCCCACTGTGTTTTGGCTGCTGCAAAGCCAAAAGCTCCCTATTTCAGTAAAATCCGTTGAGCAAATCCCATTTAGCCTGTCTGCTAGGTGTATTCACGTCTGGGCAATTGCTCAGTTTTCATATCCACCTAAACAGATTTGAGACGGACATATTGTTGCATCTTGGCAAAAAGTGATCTCAGGGAGTTATTCTTCTCTCTTTTTTTTTAATTTGTCAAAAGGCACAAAAGAAAAGCTTATCACATAGTCAAGGAAACAAATCTTTTATTATACTGTTATTTATTTGGAGGAGTTCTGCGCTCCTCCTTCCTAACTTAAAGCCTTCAGGAGCCTCAACTTTTCCCCATTGCAATCGGTGAACAAGTATGGTGAATTTACTCCAAAGAAACAAAAAGAACGTTTTCCACACAGGGTTGAAGTCTGAAGGAGGGTTATTTAGCTTAATATTTGTGGCATCCTCTGTTGTTAGGTAGGTAAATATGGTACAGTGACCAGCACACTCACTGTATGTGTTTAGGTGTTCATTAACATTATTTATGTACTGCCTTTTTTTCACACACATGGCCCAAGGTGGTTGACAAGAATTAAAACTATCCAGTAGTGGACCAGCTATAAAATCTGAAACAACTTACATTAAAACTGTCCAGTAGTCGACCAGCTATAAAATCTGAAACAAATTACAATTACACTGGTCTATGTTTAGGCAGTGCTTGTCATCCCCCCTCAATGAAATTAGAATTTTGAAAGAGAAGATGGTGGTCCAGAACAAGGAAAGAACTGTTAAGCCAAATTCAATGACACTCAAATAGTTATGCTCAGATACATCACTGAGTTATTTATTTATCAGCTTAGTTCCAGCAACAGAAAGATAGTGTTTTCTTTGTCAGCTTGATATTTTACAGTGCTTCTCAAAGATGGTTAAGTTAGGGCTTTGCTTGGGGGCTTTGCTGGGTTGCTGTGTCATGGATAGGGTTTTGCACTTGACATTCCCCTTATCTCACTTTGCAGTAACTTTTTCTACAAGTTCCCACACTCTTTTGACCTCCTTTGTGCTGGGAAGGGTAGTGGTGGTGAGAATGAAGATTAGCTCTATGGCACCCACCCATTTTGGTGCTAATGGCTCATGGGGGGGGGGGAGGCAGGATGCAGCAGTCAAGAAAGTAGATGGAAGGCATTTGCTGCACACTAGCAAGTGGAAGTGCAGAGGTAGCTCTTTGCAAAGTCCTGAAGCAGATGCACAGTCTGTAGAAAATTCCAAATCCACAAGTGGGGTGGTAACAATACCGCTGAGACACGGGAGCACCAAACTGTTTGCAGTCAAAATGTAAGTTTTTGTAAATCCTGTTGCCTTCTTTTGCTGAACAGCCAAAAAGAAAGAGGAAGGGAAGGAGAGAGAGAAAGGAAGAGAAACTCCCGAGTATCTAGTGCCTCCTTCCATGAGCTCCTGTCACATTTAGTGAGATGTGAGATTGTGTCTAAAACATCTGGAGCGCAAGCTTTAGAGGAAGGCTGTTTTAGACAGAAGGAACCTTATAGCGGAGTAGTTACCTCCAAGAAAGTCTCTCTCCTTATTTGTTAAATGGATTTGATTGCTCAGGGAGTTACTGCATCACCTGGGTATGGTACAAAGATGTTTTGGATATGACAGTGTTATATTAAAATACAAGAATACTCTTGACTCCAGGGATACTAGTTCAGCTTCGTCTTTATTCTGCCTCTTGGTTTTGATTATTAATTAATCTCAACTCGGGTTTTTCATCCCAATAGTTTATTATAGTTTATATATTTTCATGCTTTATTGTTTTTATTCGTACCTTGGCTGAATTTCATACTGAGTGGGGAGAAGATCCTTAAAATATTCCAAATAAATATTGTAGGGAAATCCTTTACATCCCATTTGTTCCTAAGAGTGTCTTGTTCAGTTTAAGTGGACCTTATTGCGGACCTCCTTTTTCAACAGAAAAGCACGTAGAAAGAGACAGGCCCTGTCACCCCAGGACCGCCCTCCACTCATTTCTGTTTCCATAACTGTTATCAAGGCGCTTTGCTTACACTGAAATTATGGCTCACAGTGCAAACACGGGGAGAACCTTAAAGGTAAAAAAAAGAGAGAGAGAAGACGCTGGATTAAAGGTAGGTTTTTATTTACTTCTGAAGGCTTTGAGTTCAGCCCCCGTTCCTTTGAAGTCCCAGACATAATTCCCGTTGCCATCGATAGGACAGAGGTAGGCCTCTTTTTGAAACTCAATCTTTCTGAACCAAAATATCCCAGGAAAAAACAGCAAAGTTCCTTTTGCAGCAGAAAAGAGCATGTGGTGAGGAATCCCAGGATGCTTTATTTAAATAAAACAAAATAAATTTAAACTGGTATTTTAGATAGAAGGGGGCGGGGAGAGAAAGAGCGAAGCCTTTCAAGCACAGGTTTTAGAGGTGGAGCACCCTGTCTCATAAGTGGAATTTTACAGATGGTTCAGACAACCGCTTTTTGCCTGTGCAACCTCTCTGTATTTCTCCTACACTTGAAAGAGGGAAATATTTGCCAGGGATGTGAATCTCTGCATATTCCTTGTAGAGGAAATGAGGGAAAGAAATGACTAATTTTTTCCCTTGTAGAAAGATTTTCCTGTGCACTTCCTGTGCAAGTCCAGCACTACTAGCATGAGGCAGAGTGAGACAACCAGCTCAGTGCTCTAGTAACCCCCTACCTGTGCCTCCTAAATGGCTGCATTCAGTGTTTTCTTCTGTTGGATAGGCCGAACTGAGTATGCCACACAACATATCCTGGGCTGCCACGCCTTATCTGTTGTCTTGGCTGTGGTGAAGGATAGTGTCCTGCTGCGAGCAGTAATGGACCTACCTTTTCAGGACCCTGAAGCTTGAACTGTTTTGGGGGGCTCTTTGGAACCAGCAATCAGCTCTGGAAAAAAACTCTGTTATCTTACTCATTCATTCATTCATTCATCTATTTACACTTAGAGACCGCACTGACTTTCCCATAGGGAACTCTGGGTGGTGAACAACAGAAGCAAATAAACAGAGCAGTATAAAACAATAAACATGAATTAAAAGACACAAATGTAACTGACAAAGGCAAGAGAGTAGCAAATAACAAAACAAGGGTAACAAAAGCAAATGCATTTGTGATCACCAAAATATTCTCTAAATATCTTCTTCATTTTTTTTTTGGAAATGTGTACTAAAGTCAGTAATGGGACCCCTAAAGTTAAAGCTTAAATTAGTTTTGTAGTTCATCCACCTCTTGTTGTGAGTGTTCACGTTTCCAGTTCCACTCCTAAATGTGAACTAGACTGAGATGTCATCATTTTAGCAGTAAGATTATTGGTCCAGCTCTCTAGGGAGGATGGAGTGTCCCAGTAGGAGAAGGTATCATGTTGGTCATTTAGCTTTCTATCTTTCATCCATCCTTCCTTAAATCCCAAGAAGGAGAAGAAGGGCTGAATGTGAGATGCCTGTCTGCAGGGGAGAGGAGGAAAGGCTGATCTGGCCCAATAATGAGGTGCACCAAATTCTGAGTGATGCTATTCAACAGGCACTGTAAGCTTGGACAGCTGGACATGCCTGATGTTCAAATAGCAGAGCATAGGGATTATTATCCTACCCCAAAATTATAAAAAGTTAGTTCCACTTTGGTTACTCTACAGATTGTGGGGAGTTTTAGGATGGGACTTTTATCATTCTATTACCTTATTCATTTAATTTTTAAGAGGACTCCAGACAATGCTGTTGTGTACTCATGATGACCCTCCCTTGTTTTCCCTCTGCTCCCTCTATAACTTTTTAAGGGCAGAAAAATCTGTTCTGGAGAAGATAGCTGCACTTTGCCTTCTAATTGCTTAATGTAAAAAGCCCTCCAACTGGACTTGTCTTTGAACTTCCAACTGCCACCACTTACAGCCTTTTTGATAAGGTTTGCCTGCAAAAAGATTCATGACCTCTGCTCCTCTGTTCTTATCAATTTTGCATAGATGCCCGTGTGGATCTTTCTCCATATTGTGGGCTGATACTAATATTGGAAGCAGAGGAATTCCTTACATTCTGGGCTCTTCCCTTTCCTCACAAAGGTTAAGCTTTTCGCTGTGATCTTTTGAGCCCTCCACTTGGAATGTTACTTTTCCCTGCCAGGTATCAATGTACTCTTGTCATAAATATATCCACAGTGCTGGATATATACACCTAGTTTTCGGGGCTGTGGCACAAGAGATGATTTACAGGGCTGTTTCTTCAAGAGAAGCCTAGAAATGATGTCAAACCTAAATCTTCAGAAACCACTCAGTTGGGGTGAGGTTTCGGGACATGAAGAAGAATGTCACCAGTTGTTGATCTGTGAATATCTGTAAGTGGAAGCCAGATGGCCCAATGGATAAAAATGTCAAAGATCAAATAAAGAGGAAGAGAGCTTAGGGCAAAAATTAAAGAATGACAACCATGTGAAAATCAAGATGGATGCATGGGTTTCATCCACTTGACCGCTGAGCAAATGTAGAGTAGAAGCAGCGCAGGCTGACACTCATGCAGCTATAACATTGCCATCGGGTTTTCTTCTTTCATCATTATTATTTTTCTCGCCTAAACTTGTAATCTCCGGAGTGTTGGGTGATGTTATAATAATATCTTGAAAGCAATTGCGGTGCAAATTTTCTCTGGATGTCGCTGGGTTGATTCTTGCCAAAACTAACTTTTGTCTTCTTCAAAGAAGCTATAGCCTGGATGTTTTCACTTTCACTTTCTTCTTCGAAACGGCCTCCGTATTTATACAGTATATGGAATGGCAGTTGGTTTCTTTAGACAAGAGAAAGAGTTATGGAAAAGCAAAGCAGAGAAAAAAGCAAGCTTTCCAAATAAGTGTGGGGCAGTCAACAGAGTGTTAGACATTTGGGTGCATATCCCCAATCAGCCACAGAAATTCATGCCGAGTGGCAATAGGAAACAATTCCTTAAACGGGCAGGCAGTATGCTCCAAAAATCCTGTTGGGGCTATCTGAAGCTGCTTTCACACGACCACTAAAATCTGCTGCAAACGGCTCGCAGATGCGGAGCATAAAATCATTTCCCCACAAGCAGCGGACTTTAAAAAAATAAAGTGCGATCACACCCACTTAAGCGCGACCCAGCGCATTTTACAAGTACCTGGTCTCAATGTGTTAAAATTCTTGTCACTGTTCCGATGCAGATTTCAAAACGTTACTCAAGTCTGTGGGAACACGGAAAATCCGCACCAAAACCTTTTCGTCCCCGTTATGGTGTATTTGCTGTGGTTCTCAGTCGTGGGATCAGAATGGTTGCAGATTTTTAAAACACGACCATGGGAACATCCAATCCGTGCCATCAACCACATGACTGCTCTGGGGGGTGATCCAGATAAGTTTGCTGTGGATTTTAGTGTTCATGTGAAAGCAGCCAGAAACCACTTGATGGCCCATGATAGTAACAAAAGCAAAAAGCAAAAGCAAAGTGGTCTGCTTATATACCGCCCCATACCACTACAAGTAGTATCTGGGCAGTTTACAATTTTTAATTACAGTGTGCAGGCTACACATTGCCCCCCCCCCCCGAGCAAGCTGGGTACTCATTTTACTGACCTCGGAAGGATGGAAGGCTGAGTGAACCTTGAGTCTGCTACCAGGGATTGAACCCAGGTCGTGAGCACAGTTTTACCTGCAGTACAGGCATTTAACCACTGTGCCATGAGGCTTTACAAACCAATAATATTTAAAACAATTCTCTCCCATCTTTTTCACAAAGAGGACCCACAAATGCAATAGATCAAACGGAAATCCAGTAAATGTGCTGACATGGCAAAAGATATGAGTCGTGAATGCTTTTTTGTTCTACCAATGTTGACAGGTCATAGAGCTTGATGATTGAACCAAACACCCTCCCAATATCCCCATAGAACTTTATAAACTTCTTTGGGAGGAGGGAATCAGGCATCTTATGTTCATCATAGCTGGTAAAAAGTTAATTCATGAATGAAATCAGACAATCATTTCCAAACATGTCAAATTTCATCTAGGTAAAGTATGCCTTTTCACTGCTGCAATGATACTAGGCAACATTACTTTGTCTTTATTTATTTACATTGCTTCTATGTTCCATAGGCACAAAAATACTTCATAGTATAAGAAGACAAAATGTTTTGAAAACATTCTTATAGCTATGGAAAAAGTATAAGCAAAATTGCTGGGGGGAAATCCATTATTGCAACTTGTGAAAAGATGTTTGCCATCAGAAATTCTTACAATGAGAAGCTGCAAATAAAAGTACATTAAAAAACAACCAAAACTGAAACTGCAGGCAGAACGTAAATCATGTTTTAAATATGTTTCACAACTGCAGTAAATTACATTTTTAAAAGGCAAAAGCTTATAAACAGGCACATTGAAAAATCCGAGAATATATATATTAAAATATCAAATTCTTAAAAATAAGAATACTGTATATTAAAGAAAATTACCTTCTTAGCCTCCAATCATATAAAGAACACACAGAGAAAATTATTCCAAGTGCTCAACCACTCAAGCCAATTTGGGTCTATGGAGGAAAATCCATGTTGTCCTTATCTGTTGCGATATTATTGTTGCTACTGGTACATAACGTCTGTTAGTATCTGGAGTGTGTATGTTGCATGGCATGTTGTGTTGTATTCCATTATTATGTTGATGAGATGTGTGTATCCCCTGCATCTCTGTATTTCTATTTATCAGAGACATAAACACACAAACTTTCCCTTTTGCAGGACCTGCTAATAACATATCTGATATACCAGTAGTTTTTATAATAGGAATTCCCACTGCCACTATGACATATAGTAAAGCTATCTACTAGTCATGTTAACCCATTGCAATGTTTTACAAATTATTTCACTACATTTTAAATTCAATCCCTCATTTACCACTATCATGTGTGAATATGTTCAATTGTCAGGAATGTTACTATATTGAGACCTTGCTTCCAGACTTGGTTGGAGTACCAATTGTTTTGGAGTAACTTTTAGTAAACTGCTGCTCAAACCTCTTTTTAAAAATTGCAGTCTGTGTTAATAGTCCATTTAATTATTTTAAAATACATTTTTCACCTTTTGAAATATGCCACAGGAAATAGGGCAAGAGAGGACTGGAAATGCACTGATCGGAAATGAATTGTGGGTGGAAGAGGTGTTTCATAAAACCAATTCAGTAAGTGGTTCCAAGGACACATTTGGATTCTGGAGGCTTGAATTCCGGATGCAGAGGAAAACCTTACCTTACTGCTGGTTTTAATTTGGTTTTATATTGGGTTGGGCAAAGTTTGCTCTTCCAGGTGTTGTTAGGTTGTATCTCCTATTAGCCCATGCTAGTCCAGTGCTAAGGAATGTTGGGAACTGGAGTGCAACATCATTCAGAGGTTTGCACACTATCTACCCTTATTTAATGTGCTGTAAGATTTTAATAGATACAGAGTATGGCGTAGCTGGATGGAGGGACAAACTAGGACTCTGAATCTTTTATCCACTGGTTTCTTCTTGGTTTTATATTCTGCTGCCACTAATTGTTTCGTTTTTTTTTGTTTTTTTTTTGTTTATATACTGCCCACCTAACTGAAGGTCACTCCAGGCAGTTCAGAACATAAAAGAGTAACAAACATCAAACCCTACACAATAAACCCAAACATCAGCATTAATAGAAAAATGCTGTACTACCATAATAAAACATAGAGAAACATTTTAAAAGGACAGCATTGTGACTTCAATGGCTAATAGATTCACTGGGTTCTTTTGATGGATCAGGGTAAAAGGTGTCTTTGAATAGCCAGTTTTTAAAAGTTTCTTAAAAACAAAGGGGTGAGTAGTATATTTCTATATTTTATAAAATTGAAATTCTATATACTTGGTTGTGGTAGCATTTAAACTATCCACTCTGTTAAATGGGTAGGTGACTGAACGGCCCCCCACCAAAAACAGTAACATTGTCAACAAAACAAAAATCAAAACCCAAAACAAGCAGGTAAGTAAACAAGCAAGCAGGCAGAATGTGTGTGTGTGTGTGTGTGTGTGTGTGTGTGTGTGTGTGTGTGTGTGTGTGTGTGTGTGAGAGAGAGAGAGTGAGAGAGAGAGAGAGAGAGAGAGAGAGAGAGAGAGACCCCATGGGTCAATTCCTTAATAGTTCTTGCCTTGTGCAATGGATCCAGAACTTTATAATGTAAAGGTTCATGTCAGTGTACAAAAGCTCAGTCCACTACAAGGCTGCGGTTCTGCTTTGGCAGAAGCCTAAGTATTGGCTGTGGCAGTTGTAAAAGAAGCATGGATTGATTGGAAGCTGAAGCCACCACACACCAAGAGGTCATAAAAACAAACCTCTAGAGAGGCTTCCAGACAGTGATAAAGAGCTAGAAAGGCCAGACTGCTCGTCCTTATTCCAAAGTCTTTCTCCTGCTTTGGGTATTTGGATCGGGCCTCCAGTTTGTGTACATTTGTACAAAATAGCCAAAACACAGGGCAAAGTTTGAAGCTGGAGATCCAGAGATGGGGTGGGGTAGGGGGGTGGGGATAAAAATTACTGTGTAGAGGTCTATGTGGGAGGAATTCCTGAAATGTATGAGTTGAATAAGCAAACCTTTATATCTTTATTATGGAGCAACTATTCATGGTATTTACAGTATTTTGAAACATTTTTTCTTATCAACAGATCAATGTATTTCTGTTCTTTCTGCATAATATACTGTAACTGATCTATTTTAATTATATTAAATGTTGTTGATATCCATCACTATTCTTCCCCCTTTAATTAGAAACATTCCTTGTAGCATTTCTTAATGTTTCAGTTCCGTTCTTGTTTTTCCTTTCCAAATCTAGGCTTAGACACGTCCAAGATATTTTCTTTCTTTTCTAAAGTTTTACAGTATTAAATGTGTTACAGAAAGGGGATTAAGTTTGGAAAGTAAAAAGGCAATTTAGGTAGTATGAAAACAATTAGAAGCTGCAGAATGGTGGGAATTTGAAATTATTAAATTTTTAAAGAAAATAATTCACTGTCTTGTTGATCACCACATGTTTTCACATACTGACCTACTTATTATATATTATATAATATTTATTTATTTATTAAAGTTCTATGCTGCTTCATCTAGCTACATGGCTGCTCTAAGTAGTTTACAAAAGTTAAACAAATATCAAAATATAAACCATAACTAGCAAACCATACAATAAATAAACAATCCAATATAGTAAAATATAGTATCATTAGCAAAAAAATAAACTTCGAATATATACTGTTAACAAATTTTGCCTCATACCTTAAACTTTGTGTTGACAGAATGTAGTAATATATAATTAAATATAATTGTTATATTCAGTACATTTGTTATCTGCATTTGTTTGATATTGCGTTAATTAAATAACACTACCTACAAACAAAGAAATAAACCATTTGCCCCCAGGATCTTTCCTGTTTCCTCAATAGAACATTTTTCAAACACCAGACTAGAGATGGGCACGAAACGAACAATTTTTCGTTTCCATTTTCGTTTTTTCATTTCATTACATAACAAAACGACAAACGAATTTTGTCTCCAAAATGAAACAAAACGAACAGAAACACCAGAAATTTTGTCGTCAGTTTCGTTTCCGTTACTGCAATACAGTGAACTGCTTTAAATGCTAAAAAAAATTAAAAAATGAAATAAATGGTAACAAAACGGTAATGAAATGAACGAAAATGAAAATGAATTTTTTGCAGAAAATTCGCGAAAAATGGAAACGAACCAAACGGACCCTCCAAACAACAAACGAAACTCCATTTTTTCTATTCGTGCCCATCTCTACACCAGACAATGGAAAGTTAAGGCGTTCCCTGACAGCCAAGATACTACAAGTACCACCTGAGATTTATGTGAGTCCTGCCTCCCCCCACCCCTGCCTGTGAGGCCAAGCAAAGACCTGGTCCATGCCTGGCCTGGACCGTGCGATGTCCCTTGGCAAAATTCCATGGGTTCCAACTTGGTTTTGTCACTCATGGCAGCTTTTATTAAAGATATGGGAATATGTCCCATATTCCCAGGGGGCTGCATTTCCAGCATTAACCCCCCTGGGCACATTCCACCCAACTGGGATCTCAGTTGACTTCAGTGGGATCTCTGAAGGTCCCAGTCCTGAGAAGCAGGTAGGAAGTAGGAGTCTCCGGGCTGGTAAAGGGGAGGGACTCTGCGTCATTGTTCCTTCTGTAGCTTTTCTTGGCCACACCTGCTTTCACTTGTACCTCCCGTGCTAAAGCTGTGCTGCCGCTCCTGTCATGCAGCATGGATGCCAAGGAATATTTCAAATGGGAACTCAACAATTTGAATACTCACATGTCAGCACATTGATACATTGCTGCCTCGCTTGTCTGAAATGTATCTGTCTAGAACTATATTTTATTTTATTTATTTATTTATTTAACTTATATGCCGCCCACTACCCAAAGGTCTATGGGCGGCTTACAATCCAAGGAATACCTTAAGAGTAAAATATCACTAAATCATCAATAAAAACCTTACACTAAAATCATTATTCTAAAATTGTCATCAGCGGACCCACAATCTATATTATATCAATATATACCTTATCTGGGTAGGGGCAGTGTCATATAAAACATGGTGAGGCGTGTATGTTTTAGAAGAATGTTAGGCTAAATCCAGTAAGCGTTTCACATATATCTTGTAATCCGTGGGATTTGTACTGGTCGTCACCAACATGCCCTGTTCAGTTCAGGAAACCCACTCTGGATTAGACTGAAAGTGGATCTAGTACAGTGTTAAAATTGTCTCAGGTTTATCATGCATATCACCAAAATACAGTGGACCCTTGTATAACAAACATTTGTATAACATAAAATCTGCACAACATAAAAAATTCAGGAGACAGGAAATTTGCTTAATAGAATTGCCTATGGGGCAAATCCGTACAACATAAAAATTGTTGTGATTAGGGATTACTCTGTTTTCAATGCATTCCTATGGGATATTTGTATAAAGGAAAAATTGCTTAACAGAATTTCATTTGAAATGAATTAATTCCTTTATACAAGGTACCACTGTATTTTAAACAGACAATATGAGCCTTTGGTAGCAAGACCAAGCTGAAGGCCAAATTAAAAAAAAGTTTCTCTTGGAATTACAAACCATTTCTTCCCCTCTGAAAATTCACATTATCGCTAAGAAAACTAAGTCAGAAATAACTATCAGCTGTAAAGTATCTAATAGCTATATAGTAGTAGCTAATCAATGAATTGGAAAATAGTATTGAAGTGGTAGAAGATAATAGTTATCTTTAAAGATGCAAATATAAGTGGTATGGCATGGTATAGCCAGTGCTCTTTTCATAGATCCAAGAGATAGATTCCTAAACCTCAGTGAGTGACTTTGGGCTGGTCATCCTTTGACATCCTAATCCTGTTCACAAAGTTCTTCTAAGGATAGAACTGGACAGCTCTCACTTATAGCAAATTGTTAAAGAGTATGTAGATCAATAGTCTCAGAATGCGGTACGTCAATCACCCTGATCTGACTTACTATTGGTCTGTCTATACTAACATTCTTTTATGCCCCTCCTTTCTGAAAGGTCTGTCAGTTAAACAGACAAGAAATGACTATTAATCTCTCCCCATGGCTGTTGAGATAGATGAGCCTTACCTTCTTGCATACCATCCAGCTTTAGGGGATGGTGTAACGAGTATAGGGATATTCCTCAATGCAGACTGTTTAATGTGGAATATTTGTTTTCTATTTAAAGTTTAATAAAACTTTTTTTTGACTTTAATGTGATTCATTATTTCCTCTGTGTGTGGGGGGGGGAGGGTAATTGGACCAAGCAATATTAAGACCTCCCACACAAATGAATTTCTTTGGAATAAGATTTGGGAGGTACAAACGTAGTAAAGCAATAGCCAGGTCTGCTTATGCCATGTGGCAACCATATGAAGGCCTCTTCAATGGACTGACTACATGTGCTAATGACTATTTGGTTGGGCTTTAAAGTGTGTGGACAAGTCTTCAGGAAGTAAGCGGTTTATATTAGTGTCAGTTCCTCTCTACTGTCTCTTCTCCTGAATCACCATCAGGTAACTGTCTTTCAACAGGGTCGATATGCTAGTTTTTCTTATATATATTTGGGGTGGGGAGGGAAGCTAGAGTGAGTGCTGCTTTCCAGGGTACAGGATGGATAGATATGGTCCCTCAAGCCCTTGAAAGTTGACCAGGCTTGTTTGGTAGGCTTTCCTTTGGATCAGTCCCATGCTCATGCTCATCTATGCAGTAGACTAGATACTTTATTGTCATTGTACAGAGTACAACAAAATTGAATGGCATCTCAGGTGTGAAAACTAAATTTAAAAAAAGAAAAGAAATACATTTAAAAGGTAAAAAGGTTTAAAACACTCATACACAGCCATCACAATTCCCCAAGGTCACACTATATGGTTACAACATTTAAGATGGTTATGGCTCTTGGATAAAAACTGTTTTTTAACCTGTTTGCTCTTGTTTTTATTGTTCTGTATCTCCTGCCCGAAGGCAGCCATACAATCAGATCATGTCCAGGGTGAGATGAATCCTGTAAAATGTTGTTTGCCTTTTTAAGGCATCGGGAGCTGTGTAGTTCTTCCAGAGATGGGACATGGTGACTGATGATCTTCTGGGCTGTAGTTACGACCCTCTGGAGCACCTTCTTATCCATAGCTGTGCACCTGGAAAACCAAGCTCAGATGCAGTTTGTCAAAATGCTCTCTATAGAGCATGGGTAGAAGGACACCAACAGTTTATTGTTTTTCTTTAGGAGTCTGAGGAAGTATATTCTCTGCTGTGCTTTCTTTACCAGAGCAGTGGTGTAAGCCCTCCAGGTCAGGCCCTGCTTGATGCCAACACCCAGGAAGTTAAATGCAGCCACCCTCCCCACACTATAGAGGGGCTGAACGTCCATATTTTTCTGTTAAGGAAAGTTATCTATGTAATTTCTTATCTGGCTACCTGTCTGCCTTTTCTGCCTATCTGATGTCCATGGCACAGATGAATATAAAGGAAACAGGTTTCTTTGTGCCACAGACCCTAGCTAGCCTGCTAGCTGGTGCATGGCAACATGATTGTATGACCCCCACCCCACCCCAATGCTAAAGGACTTTCAGTGGTTGTCAGTTGCTCACTGGGCGAGTTCAAGTTGTGAGTTTCTTTAAAGCTGTATGTAACGTGGGGCCTACCTATCTGAGAGACCATCAGTCTTACTGAGAGCCTGTTTGCTCATTCAGTAAAGGCCCTCTTAAAAATGTCAACTATTTCAAATGCTCTCCATAGGGATACATGGAAGATGGTCTTGTCCTGTGTGGCTCTAGGGCTGTGGAATGTGCTTCCTTCTGATCTACTATCTGTTTCCACTCTGATTAAATTTAAGCAGGAAGTGAAAACACATATTTTTAAGCTAGCCTATGACTAGCATCTAACCTGCCCCATGGTGTTTTTCTTTACCTATCTTTTTTGTCACTTTTACCGGGTTATGATCTTGCTTTATTAAACTAATCTTCAGTACAGACATTCTGATTGATTTGGGAAGATTTAAAAGTGGAAGCAGCTGCTCCTGGATTTCTTGCAGCCATGACAAAGGAGAAGAGGGGATGGTACTTGGGGTTTATTTCCATACTGTGTGGTTTAGTCTTACATTCCTAAAGGCCAATGACATGCAAAGCATGGGGAAAGCTTGTTACAAGTTCCATTGATACCTCTTGGTTATACATAGACGTAAACATAATCTGTAGGTTTCTGTTGAAATTTCAAACAAAAAGCCACTCTGGGAAAATAAACTCGTTTAAAAACCTGACTCCCCTCCCCCAGCTCCCCCCCCCCATTTAGGACTGACTTTCCTGCTATCTCCACAAGGTCAACTAATCTTTATATGGTTATATAACACCATTTGTTAAACATCAGAGGAAAGCTGTCCTGATGAATAAGCACTATGTCCTTGTTACTGAGTTCTTTCTGTGCATGTGCAATAGTTTTTTATTTTTATTTTTTTATTTTTTTGCTGTGGGGAATAAGTTGGCGCTGGGTTGAGCCGTTACATCTTTTCCCTTTGTCTACAAATATAATATGATTACTTTCCATAGCTTTTATTCATGTTCTGCTAAACTCATTTCTCACTAAAGAGTATTTGCAAAAGCCCTTTACTTGTTTTTTCCATGCACTGCTTGCAGTCTTTAATACTAAAAAAAGGATATTGAGAGGGGACAAATTGGAGAACCTGGCAGCACATTGTAAATTGTTCAGAGATGGCCCTACACCCTGGAGGACCTTAAAAGAACTGTCTTGATAATCCACTCTGCAGACACGCTACTAGAGGCATAAACGTTCTACCAGAAATAGATGACTAGCTGAAACAATGCTGTGAATGTAAGGTAAGATCTAGGCAGCCACTATTTTCTGTGAGAGAGCTGACCTTCTCCATAGATGTCTGCTCCTGAAATATACTGCAATCACAGAAGGCCCCAAATTATAGCTCTGCTGTGCCCCTGTAGGACAAGGAAGGCCTTGTCTTGATAGTCTTTTGCTTATTCAGGTGGATAATACTGAGCTAGACTATGAATGTGTGTGTGAGGGCATGTCGTGCAGGAATGGCATCCGCTGCAGAGGCCATCAGTGCTTTGCTTCCTTGAGCATCAACAAGTGGTGGGAGGTAAAGAGTGGGGTTCTTCTAGGTTCACTACTGGGACCTCTCCTTTTCAACCTCTTCATAAATGATATAGAAGTAGGAGTAAATAGCAAGGTGGCCAAATTTGCCAACAACACTAAATTATACAGGGTAGTAAAAACTGAAAGAGATTGTGAGGAGCTCCAGAGGGATCTCTTGACGCTGGGGGAGTGGGCAAACCAGTGGCAAATGAGTCTCAACATTAGTAAATGCAGAGTGATGCACGTTGGGGCAAAAACCCCCAATTACATTTATAAACTAATGGGGTCAGGACTCTCTGCAACAAACCAGGAAAGGGACCTTGGTATCCTGGTGGATAGCTCAATGAAGGTGTCAACCCAGTGTGCCGCAGCAGTAAAAAAAGCAAACTCAATGCTAGGGATCATTAGGAAGGGTATAGAAAACATCAGCAAGTGTCATTTTGCCTCTATAAATCTAGGGTGATGCCCCATTTGGAGTATTGTGTACAGTTCTGGTCACCATACCTCCAGAAGGATATTATGGAAATGGAAAAAGTGCAGAGGAGGGCAACCAGAATGATCAGGGAACTGGAATACCTTCCTTACCATCTGAGGTTGCAACGGCTGGGCCTCTTCAGCACCTAAGAGGTGACTTGATTGAAGTTTATAAAACTAAACATGGTGTGGATAAAATAGATAAGGAAAAGCCCTATGCTGCCCTAGGAAAATCTGCTGTTCAGGAGAAAGTGAAGAACTCCAATACAGCCTTTGCACCAGTGCTCAGGGTGGAACTGAGTGATATAATCTGTAAAAACCACCCTTCTGCACCTCGGTTACTTTTTCCAAAGTGTAGGCCAGGTTGTAGAGTGCAAATTCTTTAGAACTGATAATACAGAACTGCAGCATTGGAAGAAATCCTGTGGATCTAGTCCGGTCTCTGTCAAGGAGGCACGAATTCCCAATCCCTGGCTCTGCAGCCAGGTACCTAAACCACTGAGCTATTTAACATCTCCAGAGATCCATAGGGGTGGTATTGAAACCCCCCCCCCCCAAGATTATCCTTTTCTTCCATGCTCACAACTTCACCACTGCCACAATAACACTTTCTTGGTCCTGAGTTAACCAGGAAAGATCACTTATTGGAAACCATTGTTTATCTGGCAGGTCTGTCCAGTGCAATGACCATTAAGAGTAGAGAACTGGATCAGATAACCCAGCCCATTAATATGGCCAATCCTAACCATGTATGCTTCTTTTTACTGCCTTACTCTCATTCGGATGAGAACATGAGAAGCATTGTGGCACCCATTTATTTTTGGGTGGGGTGGGGTGGGGGGAGGAAACTAGTAAAACTGAGAAGCCACGTTCCTTTGAAAATTAGCATTTCACTCTCTGCTTTGGAATGAGACAGAGCTGCTTTGGAATGAGAAAGAGCTGTTCCAATAAATAAACTTAATCCTAGCTAGTAATGCCAACCACCTTCAATGGATAACTGCTTTGTCACGGCAAAGGGGCTTGAGAAACTCAGAGAAGCTATGAGCGATCCCATAGGTCATCATGGAGAGTATGACTAAATGTGGTCCACCTGGGGTAGGAACTGGCAAGCCACACCAGTATCCCTGCCAAGAAAACCCCATGAACAGAAACAAAAGGCTAAAAGATATGACGCTGGAAGACGAGCCCCTCGGGTTGGAAGGCATCCAACAAGTACAAGTAGCTCCAGAGCTAATGAAGCGGCTGGGACAAAGCCGAAAGGATGCCCAGCTACAGATGTGCCTGGAAGAGAAAGGAAAGTCCAATGCTGCAAAAAATTACGGCATAGGAACCTAGAATGTGGGATCTATGAACTAGGGGAAGCTGGATGTGGTCAAACATGAGATGGCAGGAATAAACATTGGCATCTTGGGCATCAGCAAGCTTAAATAGACAGGAATGGGTGAATTCAGTTCAGATGACTATCACATCTACTACTGTGGGCAAGAATCCCATAGAAGAAATGGAGTAGCCCTCATAGTCAGCAAAAGAGTGGGAAAAGCAGTGTTGGGATACAACCTCAAAAATGATAGAATGATTCGAGTACAACTCCCAGGCAGCCCTTTCAACACCACAGTAATCCAAGTTTATGCACCAACTACCTGTGCTGAAGAGTCTGAGATTGACCAATTCTATGAAGACTTACAACTCCTCCTAGAACTGACACAAAAGAAAGATGTTTTTCTCATCATAGGGGATTGGAATGCTAAAGCAGGGAGTCAAGTGAGAAAATGAATAATTGGCAAGTTTGGCCTTGGAGTTCCAAACGAAGCAGGGCAAAGGCTTATAGAGTTTTGTCATGAGAACAAGCTGGTCATTGCAAACACTCTTTTCCAACAACACAAAAGGCAACTCTACACATGGACATCACCAGATGGACAGTACTGGAATCAGATTGATTATGTTCTCTGCAACCAAAGCTGGAGGAGCTCTATACCAGTCAGCAAATATGAGACCTGGTGCTGACTCCAGCTCAAATAATCAGCTTCTTATAGCAAAATTAAAACTTAAACTGAACAAAGTAGGGGAAACCACTGGGCCAGTCAGGTACAATCTTAAGTCAAATCCCTTATGAATACACAGTTCAGGTGAATAATAGATTTAAGGAACAAGATATGGTGGACAGGGTGCCTGATGAACTCTGGATGGAGGCTTGTAAGATTGTACAGGAGGCAGCAGTGAAAACCAACCCAAAGAAAAGGAAATCCGAAAAAGCAAAAGGGCTGCCCAAATGAGGCCCTACAAATAGTGGAGAAGAGAAGGGACGCAAAATGCAAGGGAGAAAGGACAAGATAAAGAAAACTGAATGCAGACTTCCAAAGAATAGCGTGGAGAGACAGGGGAGCCTTCTTGAATGAACAGTGCAAAGAAATAGAGGAAAGCAATAGAAAAGGAAAAACGAGAAATCTGTTCAAGAAAATTGGAGATATTAAAGGGGCATTTCATGCAAAGATGGATATGATAAAGGACAAAAATGGTAAGGACCTAACAGAAGCAGAAGATTCAATTTGAAATGGTAAGAATACACAGATGAATTATATCAGAAAGATCTGGATGTCCTTGATAACCAAGATAGTGTAGTTCAGGCATGTCCAAACTTCGGCCCTCCTGATGTTTTGGACCACAACTCCCAGAATTCTAAGCTTAGATTGCCAATGACAAAGGACTGTGGGAGTTGTGGTCCAAAACATCTGGAGGGCTGAAGTTTGGACATACCTGGTGTAATTGCTCGACTTGAGCCAGACATTCTGGAAAGTCAAGTCAAGTGGGCCTTAGAAAGCATTACAGACAACAAGGCCAGTGGAGGTGATGCCATTCCTGTTGAACTATTTAAAATCTTAAAAGAGGATGCTGTAAAGGTGCTACATGCAATATGCCAGCAAATTTGGAAAACTCAGCAATGGCCAGAGGACTGGAAAAGATCAATCTACATTCCAATCCCAAAGAAGGGCAATGCCAAAGAATGTTCCAACTATCGTACAATTGCACTCATTCCACATGCTAGCAAGGTTATGCTCAAAATTCTACAAGGGAGGCTTCAGCAGTATGTGGACAGAGAACCCCCAGAATTGCAAGCTGGATTTCGAAGGGACAGAGGAACTAGAGATCAAATTGCCATGTGCTGGATTATGGAAAAAGCTAGAGGGTTCCAGAAAAACATCTACTTCTGCTTCATTTACTATGCCAAAGCCTTTGACTCTGTGGACCGCAACTAACTATGGCAAGTTCTTAAAAGAATGGGAGTGCCTGACCACCTTACCTGTCTCCTACGAAATCTATATGTGGGACAAGCAGCAACAGTCAGAACTGGATATAGAACAACTGACTGGTTCAAAATTGGGAAAGGAATATGACAAGGCAGTATACTGTCACCTTGCCTGTTTAACTTATATGAGAGTACATCATGCGAAAGGCAGGGCTGGATAAATCACAAGCCAGAATTAAGATTACCGGAAGAAATACCAACAACTTCAGATACGCAGATGATATGTGAGGAGGAATTAAGGAACCTCAAAAAAACTAAGATCATGACCACCAGGCCCATCACCTCCTGGCAAATAGAAGGGAAAGAAATGGAAGCAATGACAGAGTTTATTTTCTTGGGCTCAGTGATCACTGCAAACTGCAGCAACAAAATTAAAAGACGTCTGCTTCTTGGGAGGAAAGCGATGACAAACCTATCTCTCTGTGTCAAAAAGAATCTGTTCGATGACAGAAGAATCAAGTTGCCTGCAAGACCAAGTTTCATTTCACAAGCCATGATGAATGCTTGAAATTGTAGTCTTGAAGACTGACCCAAGTGGTTCAAGGACATGAGTCAAAGTGATGGAATAAACCAAAGTCTGCAAAGTTAGAGTACATGCAAATGCTGAATAATTTATCAGATTTTACACCCCTTTAAAAAGGCAATGGTTATTGTATTGGTAGGGTTAGGAGAAATCACCTACCTACCAATTGGAACTTTTTTATTTTATTTTCTTCCTATCCAGATGGCTATTTCCATTTTTAATGAGGGTTTTTTTAAGCGTTGCTCTTAGAGGATATGTTGGTTCCATTTCTGAAGTGCACTGAATTCTGACATAGGCACTGGAAGACTGCAGTCTCCAACTCTCAACTCTCATTCAGATGTCCCTCTTTATTAAATATGTGTGACTGTTATTTATTTATTTATTCCTTTTAGTGCTGAAATGTGGATTCAGGATATACTGACTGTACTTGTTCCCTGAGAATTATACCTTATTTAAACTACCTAAGCTGAAACCAGTCAGGACAGTGACAGATGGGTACTTTTGTTTTCACTGTTTATCTGCTTATCTCTGCCATCATCCTTTTATCTGACACACACACACACAATCTATCCCTCTCTAATTCATGTCCCATCACTTTTGCCAATGAGCTGTTTTGAGAACCCTTAAATGTTACATATTTCTCCATTTGAGCTCGCTTGCTGTTTGCCCATCCATTCTGAACATTTCCAGCACACAGCATCTGTTTTTACTTGGGTGTTCTTGGCAGGCTGTCCACACTGCTCAGAAGGTTGGCTTTCTCCCAAGCTAGGATCCACGTCCTGCTAGATTACAGCAGGGCCTTTCATGGCAAGAGTTGATGCAGCATTTCTCTAAGTGTGGTCTGAAGATGATCAGTAACGAACAGAATATTTCTAGGAGGTCAAAAGAAAGAGTTTTGCTTGTCAATAAAGTGTAAAGTTTCTCAATGCCCAACTAAAAATGCACTGTATATTTGTTCCTCTCTTGTTCTGAGTCCCAGAGTTTTCAGGTGTCAAATACAATGATTTTCTTCTTCTTTTGTGGTGCTTAATTCTTCATTGTTTTAATTATATTTTTATCATTTTATTGCATCTTTATGAGAGTTCTCTTGAAAGAATGGTATAAATCAGTTTCCCAACCTTTTTATGAGTTGCAGCTTCTTTTTACAATTGCCAAGTAAACTGGTTCCCCTTCACCCTATTTGCATAAAATAGCATTTTTAATAGGGTAAAACCATCCTTTCTGAGAAAGTTGCTCTTTGCATAGACCAAGGAGAGTTAGAAGATCAAAATCCCTTTTTTGTTATGTGATATCAAGTAGCATCTGAATTTTAGAGGCTCTATGAATAAATGGGCTGTTCCAATCTTTTGAACTAAAGGCCTTTGACTCAACTGACTTCACTAAGTGAATGCATCTATCTGTCTAGGGTTAAGAAAGCAACTCTTCCATATCTTTATTTTTCTTGAAGATTAAAGTGTCATATTTATCTGAAGATACCTATTCAGATATTTTTCTACCCTCCGTTTCAAATTACTGCTGGGCTATGAAGTTCAGTAGGTGACTTCAGGCAAGCCCTGTCTGTCAGCCTAAACTACTCCACAGTGGTATTCTGAAGTAAAGGATAAGTTCATTGAACCAGACCCAGGAAGTGAAGCAAGACTGAACAGCTTGTCTACAAATGGTTTCTTTTATTCTGGAGTATCAAAGTGTGTTTCCTATTTCTGTCTAGGCCAAGGAACACCATGTGGGGGAATGTTCTTTCCAAATTACCCGGAGAATTCCTGATACAGTTTGACTATTCAGTCAAATGCCAACTTGTTTCCCATATCTTTGGTAATGTGAATCCAATTATCTCAAGTTTTTGTCTTTGTACACAACTTAATCTAATAACAGTGTTTGCAAAGAGCCATGGGGGGGAAAGTTGTACATATTCATTGCAAGCTAGGCATTTTTCTTAGAAACAAACAGGACTATTGTGCTTTTGTAGAGACTGTTTACAGAGACCTTTGCCTGAGGTAGGGTTAGAAAAATATATACAGTGGTACCCCGACTTAAGAGCAGCTCAACTTAAGAACAATTCGACTTAAGAGTGGAAAACTGTTGGTGTTTTAACTGCCTCCTTAGAAGAGCATGCATTCAGAACATATTAAATTCGTAAGTTGAGGTACCACTGTATATACACATACATACACACACATACCTGTCATTATATTATCGTTAAAGGAATTTAAAAATCTTTTCCTAAGTCACTCCTGAAGAAGAAAACTTTATGTTTCCTTTACAAAAATTCCCATTAATAAGTCTGCAGTCTATATTCTAAAAGTCACAATCATCGACGACGACAACAAATGCCTAGAGGGTTGGTGAGTACTTCTGGATTTAGAGAGGCCTTTTTCAAGAATCGGCATAATTGCCAAAGCATTCATTACCTTTGGGACACAGGATAGGGTTGAGGGGTGCGGGTAGTGGGAGGAAGGGCTTTTATTTGCTTTGTGAATTAAAGTAAGCTGGCTTGGATATTGCTAAAGCTTGTGTGCTCCAATTTCCATCTATTAGAAGAACAATACGTTTTGTAGGGGATTCTGTAAGAGTTTGCCTGTTACTGGATGTGGTGGTGGTGATGGCAAAGAATCCTGGTGGAAAGAGGACCATGACCATGTGGTTGGCATCAGAAGAAGGAACTATCAGAGGAAACTAGGGAGCCCAGTTCTACACTCTTCCACTGAAAATACATCACATAATAGGAGGGCACAGATTTGCATTGAATTCCCAAGCATGTCAATTGTTATGCTTAAAAGCAAATGTAGAAATCATATTTAGATATGACCCCTTTTAAAAGAGAAACCCAGACTCCTTCTTGGAGTGAAGATAAGGACACACAGGGATGCCATGTTCCACTTCTCCAAATTCAGGTAGCTTTATGTATATATTATGCAAATTAGATTGTGCAATTTACATATTAAGCACATTTTCAAAATATCCTTATCAACAGAGTTTTTGGAATTATGCCAGTTAAGGACAATTAATCTTGGACAGAATTGAACTCGGTATTCTCTCTGATATCTGATTCATGAAACGACATAGTTTTTTGCCATCATATTTTACTGATGGACAAAAAACCATCACTACCACTTACCATGACCACCACCACTACTACCTTTTCCTTTGAATCCATGAGAATATCTCAGGAACAAGTGACGCCTGATTTGCTAGAAAGCATCCTAGTTTTTCTTTCTTTCCTTTATTTGATGACACGAACACAGAGAAACAAAAAGGGCTACACCAGGATACTGCCTGCTTCCTAAATAAAAAGCAAAAGCAAAGCAAAGTGGTCTGCTTTGTATACCGCTCTATACTACTTCAAATACTCTCTGGGTGGTTTACAGTTTTAATTACAGTATGCAGGCTACACATTGCCCCCCCCCCAAGCAAGCTGGGTACTCATTTTACCGACCTCGGAAGGATGGAAGGCTGCGTCAACCTTGAGCTGGCTACCTGGGATTGAACCCCAGGTCGTGAGCACAGTTTTACCTGCAGTACAGGCATTTAACCACTGCGCCACGAGGCTCATCTCCCATTAGTCATGGTTTTCTTTGACTGATAGGCTATATTGGAAATGAGATTCATAGCAGAACTTCATTAAACTATCAATAAATAAACTGCACTGCCCAGAATCCCTCAGCCAGAGCATTCACCAATCATGATGGCTGGGAGATTATGGGAGTTGTCATCAAGGAAGGAACTTTTTCACTCTCTCCTGCTAATGAGTGCCCACCTATCAGATTTCTCTGGTTGATTTTTAATGGCTGTCATATTTCTTGTTCAATTAGCCCAATTCATTTTTAAGCTATAATTACTTTCATCTGTTTTAGTGAGTCCCATCAGGGCAATGTTCTAATTAAATAGAAAAATAATTAATTCACTGCTAAAGCTATCTGGGGGCTTGTCTGCTGTCCCTTATATACCCTATAGGAGAGAAGATGCTTGCTTAAAACCACTTCTTGGAAGAATAAGCTAGTCTGGCTTGTGTTAGTAGTTGTGCAGAAAGAGGCAAGGATGAGGACCTTCCTTAGGCACATCTAAAAGGTAATGGAGTATGGTGCCAGACACGGACTGTGGCAGGTAACAATATGGCTTTGATCATTAAGGATCCCATTTCTTCAACCCAGAGTAACATATCTCACAGTCTGAGCCCCTGTATCTGATGCTGGGTGCAAACTGTTACTGTTGTTCACTGTCTATCTGCCCCTTCTGAAGTAGGCAGTCATGATTATACTGATGGTCCTTTTGCAGAAACCAACTTACCCCAAGATGCTTTTGGGCTCAGTATAGGTTGCAAGGTTCCGTTTAAGAACGGGGGACCATTTCCTACGGATAGGGATGCCACTGATGGCTTCGTCGTCATAGCCAATAAAGATTGGTCTTCTGGCTGCCTGTAACCTTCATAAAGGCAAATGACTGAATTGTAGGCTCTCTTCTTTGAGGCTGCCAAATCCAGAAGATTTTCTCTGGGTGGGTAGATATCGTGCAGCTTCAGGTACTGGTCGTCCCAAACTCCAGGTGTCTACATGAATTGAGCTGCCCTACAATTTATTTTCAAATGGCTTCAGTGAAATTGCAGAAGTGTCTCAGCTCCTTGGTACATGTTTTATACAAGACAACGGTAATAAAATGTTTAAGTCAACAGCTAAAAATATAGCTAAAGCCCACTGTGAACATGATTGAACAACAAACACAGGTGAGAGTTCACCATGGGACCTTGTTCATGGTAGCGTTGGTGGCAGAGAAGGCTTGAATGATGGCCAACAGTGGTGTGCTTTGTAAAAGCTCATGAAGTTAACATATAAAGTTCTCGAAAGCTGACCATCACAAATCAGTGTCCTGTTTTTCTGAAGCAAAATCTTCTGTTCATGGGGCTGCACTCTCTGAAAAAGATCCATCTTGTTGCTTGAAGATCCTCTTAGAGTTGATGATGTCTGTGGATTTTCAGGCAGTGTCTGTGGCTAAGACTCCCATTGATGGGAAATGAGCAATCACGACACTGGCACTAGACTAGCAACAGTAATTATCAAGGCATTTCTAATTTCAGTCCCTTCTTTCTACTGAAATCATGTTGCTGGGCTTAGTAATCCATATCTACAGGAGACTTAAGGAGGAGTTGGCTCACCAAATCCCACCAGTTCATGGGGTGTTCCTCCAGTGTGACTTACAATGCTAAGCAACAGGGTTTCAGCCAATATATTCTGAAGTGAAACTGTCTGGGATTTGACAGATTGTCTGCATTTTACAAACCTCCCCAGGTATTAAAATCGTCCTTACAGTCCCTACTTGCAGCTGTACCTGTGAGTTCCATACAGTGGGATGTAAGAAATAGGAGACCCCCCAGGCTGTGACTCTCTCTCCCCACTTTAAATATCGTTTAAACTTTTTAAAAACAATCTTTCTCTATTTGCTTTGAGCATTAATTGCTGCAAATTGAAATTGTGTTTAGCTCTTTCAACTTGCCGTTAGGCCATTTTCATTTTACCGTACAGTATGGTTAATTAATTGGTTGCTGCCATTGTAACTGGTAGATGTAGATTTTAAAGCTGTAATTGAAAACAGTTTATTATTTAGCCACTTTTTAGAATGCTGCCATAAAAGGCACCACTAAATGGATGATATAACTTGAATGCCTATAAAACAGAAAATATGCTTCAAGTAATTTCATATTCACAAGTTTAACAAGATCAAGTTCGTTGGCAGCCTTTTAAGATCTATTTTTGTTATATGCAACAAAAATGAGGTGGAATTTGGAGGGGGCGGTTTTGTTTGTTTTTTCATTTTCTTTATCCCTGCTTTTAATCACACTTGAGCTAGTCACCGTGTAGTCCTGAGCTATGTTCACATACAATCTCCAGGCATTTCTAAGGCTAAAATAGGTGTATGATTTCTGGAGGAATTTGGATGCCTGCCTAAAAGCCTTCTCCGGTCTGTGTAGTATATGTCTAATTATTCACTTTCTTCTGTAAACAGTGTGTACAGATGTGCAGGAACATCTGTAGACTCTATGCCCCAATTTACAGTGTAGTTTTCTATGCACAGCTGCTGTTAAAGCTTTTGGTGCTTTCAGCAGAATACTAAAATTGTGTCTATCGTATTGATTACAACCTGGGATTTTGTTTTGATTTCTGTGATAGAAATGGCCTCGGATGCTCTGGGTGATAATTTATCCTATGGCCAAGTATGGGTGAAAATGTGGAATTGCTTAGCATTATGTACTGACTGAAAAAATCTCCAAATTGTCTTCACATTTTCAGTGACTTTTCCTGTCATCAGCCACAGTGTCGTCAGAAACTTGAGGCAGCACAATGGAATGGTGGAAATACATGCAAGGGCAATCTGGATAAAGCCCAATTAATCAGCGAATTCAGGGGCAAAGAGTGGTGTAGATATGGGGGGCAAGGGGGGGACATCTGTCCCTGGGCACAACATCTGGGAGCACCAAATTGGGTGCCAAAGGCGTGTTGCAGGTCACCTGCCAGGGCTGGCATGGAGACAGGGCCGGCACGTCCATTAAGGCGAACTAGGCAGTTGCCTAGGGCACCAAAATGGAGAGAGGGTGATGGCCAGCCTGCTGTCCCCCCCCCCTGCTGCCACCACTGCTGGCCACCACCGTCCATCCCCCCACCGCCCGCCAGCTGCCTGCCCGCCACCCCTGAGCCCATCGCCGCCCACCCCCCGTGCCTGTCGCCATCCGCCCCAATGCCCGTCACCATCCCCCGCCATCCGCCACCCCTGCCCGCCGCCACCCCACCCACCGCCCCGCCGCCACTGCCTGCCCACCACTGGCCACCGCATCCCGGCCCCCCACCCCCTGCCACTCGCCCCCGCCTCTCGCCTAGGGCGCAAAAAAAACCTAGCATCAGCCCTGCATGGAGGGCTCCCTGGCCATCACTGCCTCTTCTACATGGCACCTTAGCCCCCCCCATCCCTTGTGGCGCACAAAAATTGACTGTGTCCCCAGGGGCTGAAAACCCTAGCTATGCCTCTGCAAAGAGACAGGGAAAATTTGTTTTTCAGCAGCTATGCAGGTGGTAGAATATGAACGGCAGGAGTAGGCACCCCTTGCTCATGTAGTACTGTACAGATGAGATGTTGGGAGTTTCTGGAAGGCTCACTGCCAACATGTAAAGAAGTTTGCCACCATGCCCTTTGTTGTTGTTCAGTCGTTTAGTCGTGTCCGACTCTTCGTGACCCCATGGACCAGAGCTCGCCAGGCCTTCCTATCCTCCACTGCCTCCCGGAGTTTTGTCAAATTCATTTTGGTTGCATCGATGACACCGTCCAACCATCTCATTCTCTGTCGTCCTCTTTTCCTTTTGCCTTCGATTTTCCCCAGCATCAGGGACTTTTCCAGGGAGTCCTCTCTTCTCATGAGGTGGCCAAAGTAGTGGAGCCTCAGCTTCAAAATCTGTCCTTTCAGTGATCATTCGGGGTTGATTTATTTCACAATGGATAGGTTTGATCTCTTTGCAGTCCAGGGGACTCTCAAGACTCTCCTCCAGCACCATAGCTCAAAAGCATCAATTCTGCAGCGATCAGCCTTCTTTATAGTCCAGCTCTCACTTCCATACATCACTACTGGAAAAACCATAGCTTTAACCATCCTGATCTTAGTTGGCAAAGTGATATCTCGGCTCCTTAGGATGCTATCTATGTTTGCCATTGCTTTCCTCCCAAGAAGCAGGCATCTTTTAATTTCATTGCTGCAGTCGCCATCTGCAGTGATCAAGGAGCCCAAGAAAATAAACTCTGTCATTGCCTCCATTTCTTCCCCTTCTATTTGCCAGGAGGTGATGGGACCAGTGGCCATGATCTTAGTTTTTTTGATGTTGAGCTTCAGCCCATTTTTTCACTCTCCTCTTTCACCCTCATTAAAAGGTTCTTTAATTCTTCCTCACTCTCTGCTATTAGAGTAGTATCATCTGCGTATCTGAGGTTGTTGATATATCTTCCGGCAATCTTAATTCCGGCTTGTGATTCATCCAGACCAGCCTTTCTCATGATGTACTCTGCATATGTTAAATAGGCAAGGTGACAGTATACAGCCTTGTCCTACTCCTTTCCCAATTCTAAACCAGTCAGTTGTTCCATATCCAGTTCTGACGGTTGCTGCTTGTCCCACATATAGATTTCTTAGGAGACAGATAAGGTGGTCAGGCACTCCCATTCCTTTAAGGACTTGCCATAGTTTGTTGTGGTCTACACAGTCGAAGGCTTTGGCATAGTCAATGAAACAGAAGTAGATGTTTTTCTGGAACTCTCTGCTTTCTCCATAATCCAGCGCATGTTGGCGATTTGATCTCTAGTTCCTCTGCCCCTTCGAAATCCAGCTTGTAGTTCTGGAAGTTCTCTTTCCACATACTGCTGAAGCCTGCCTTGTAGAATTTTGAGCATAACCTTGCTAGCATGTGAAATGAGTGCAATTGTGCGATAGTTGGAGCATTCTTTGGCTTTTCCTTTCTTTGGGATTGGGATGTAGACCGATCTTTTCCAGTCCTCTGGCCACTGCTGGGTTTTCCAAATTTGCTGGCATATCTTATGCAACACCTTTACAGCATCCTCTTTTAAGATTTTAAAGAGTTCAATTGGAATGCCATCACCTCCACTGGCCTTGTTGTTTGCAATGCTTTCTAAGGCCCACTTGACTTCACTTTCCAGGATGTCTGGCTCCAGGTCAGCAATTACACTATCTTGTTTATCAGGGACATCCAGACCTTTCCAATATAATTCTTCTGTATATTCTTGCCATCTCTTCTTGATCTCTTCTGCTTCAGTTAGGTCCCTACCATTTTTGTCCTTTATCATATCCATCTTTGCACGAAATACCCCTTTAATATCTCCAATTTTCTTGAACAGATCTCTGGCTTTTCCTTTTCTGTTGTTTTCCTCTATTTCTTTGCACTGTTCATTCAAGAAGGCCGCCCTGTCTCTCCTTGCTATTCTTTGGAAGTCTGCATTCAATTTTCTGTATCTTTCCCTTTCTCCCTTGCATTTTGCATCCCTTCTCTCCTCCGCTTTTTGTAGGGCCTCGTTGGACAACCACTTTGCTTTCTTGCATTTTCTTTTCTTTGGAATATTTTTCATTGCAGCCTCCTGTACAATGTTACAAGCTTCCATCCATAGTTCTTCAGGTGTTCTGTCCACCAAATCTAGTTCCTTGAATCTATTCTTCACTTCCACTGTGTATTCATATGGGATTTGACTTAGGTTATACCTGACTGGCCCAGTGATCTTCCCTACTTTCTTCAGTTTAAGTTTGAATTTTGAAATAAGAAGCTGATGATCTGAGCCACAGTCAGCACCAGGTCTTGTTTTTGCTGACTGTATAGAGCTCCTCCATCTTTGGCTGCAGAGAACATAGTCAATCTGATTCCGGTATTGTCCATCTGGTGATGTCCATGTGTAGAGTCGCCTTTTGTGTTGTTGGAAAAGAGTGTTTGCAATGACCAGCTTGTTCTCTTGACAAAACTCAATTAGCCTTTGCCCTGCTTCATTTGGAACTCCAAGGCCAAACTTGCCAGTTATTCCTTTTATCACTTGACTCCCTACTTTAGCATTCCAATCCCCTATGATGAGAAGAACATCTTTCTTTGGTGTCAATTCTAGAAGTTCTTGTAAGTCTTCATAAAATTGGTCAATCTCAGACTCTTCAGCACCGGTACTTGGTGCATAAACTTGGCTTACTGTGATGTTCAAAGGACTGCCTTGGAACTTTACTGGTGATGAATTGGTAAGCCTATTCCATATATGTTCAGGTTATAAAAAGGTCACTATTTTCCCCTTTTGAAAGTCTGTTATTTGAAAGTCACTATTTCCACCTTTTTTGAGGATCAATATTTCAGCCCTCAGAATGGATTCTTTCTCATTTTAAATACAAAAATAGGTATTCTCTTTCCTGATAAGGAAGATGGGCCCTGTTAAGTTGTATGGGCCTTTTAAAATCTGAGGACATTTAAGGCCATTGGTTTTTGCATGGAAGGGAAACAGTTTTAGTTTTTAAAAATTACAAGTTGAAAATCTTTTGCCCCAATTTTGGTACATAGAAAAAGGCAGACTGTCGACTTCACCCATGCCAAATGTGTTTCTAATCTGAAATCAAATTTCAACTATCACTCATGTTTGCTGTCCCATTTTTAAAATTGCCTTATAGAATGTTGATTTCTTCTGTTGCATAACATAGCTACATTCTTGTACAGCCACAATTTCCCACTTCTATTGATGGGTTATATATGTAACGTATAGTAAAGTAGTTATTAAAGATGGGCACAAAATGAAAATATAGCATTTCCCCCATGTTTTCTGTTTCTTTAGTAGTTTCATTTCATTTCATTACTAATGAATTTTTAAAATAGTTTCAGAATGAAATGAAATGAAACAATTCGTTAATGGCTCCCTTGGGTTCTAGAGGCATCAAAATCACGGAATATCTTTTTTGGACTCTTCTATGTAAGCCTCCCAAATTTGGAGAGGTTTGGGGTTCAGGAGGCTGAGACATTAAACTCCAAAGGGGGTTCCCCTAGGAGAAAATCATTTCTAACTGAGTCGGGAAGCCGCTAATACCCCCACCCCCCCCACCCCATACCTCTAGGAGAAATTCATTTGTAATTAAGGGAACTGCTTGAGGAAGCTCCCCCACAGGGGAGCGATTATCTGTTTCCCGACTCAATTAGAAATGATTTTCTCCTATGGGGGACCCCCTTTGGAGTTTAATAACTTAGACACCTGAACCCCAAACATCTACAAATTTGGGGGGCTTACAGGGAGGAGTCCAAAGAAGCTACCCTGCGATTTCCACACTGCTACATGTCTGCAATCTCTATTTTTGAATACATATGTACTCAAAAATATGTATTGCAGCCATGTGTCAGTACCAAAATTGCAGGGGAGCTTCCTCAAGCTCTTCCCTGTATGCCCCCCCCCCCAATTTGGAAAGGTTTGGGGTTCAGGGGGCTGAGTTATTCAACTGCAAAGAGGGTCCATCAAGGTAGCTAATTGCAAAAGTGTGCACTGGCAATATAGGGGTTAAGCAAGGGGAAGTAATAAATTCACCTGTTGCTGGCATGGCATGTGCAGAGTACTTCTAATTACTGCTGGGGGGGAACCCTCTTTACAATTGAATACCTCAGCCTCCTGAAGCCCAAATCTCTCCAAACTTGGGGTGGCTTACAGGGAAGAGCTTGAGGAAGCTCTCCTGTTTCGCTTCCAGAACCAAAAAGGTGGTTCATTTTGTTTCATGACAAAACAAATTCTATCATTTCATTTCATAACCAAACAACAAAACAGTTTCATTTTTCGTTTGGTGCCCATCTCTAGTTGTTATGTAAAGTTCACATATCAAAATGCAGTGGCTATGTAAGTTTCCAATGTGTGCCAGAAATAATAGTTTTCCTATCGTATGCTGCAACCAATGTGCCACCGCTTGAAAATGCTGCTCTCAAAAGGTCTTCCAGAACGGCAGACTCATCCCACTCACTTTCATGACTGACTGATGGAAAAATGTCTGAACTGAATCACAGAATATGTACAAGCTTGGTGTAATTTATAGCTCATTAATAAAGTTCCTTGGCCAGCATTGCAACTTGCTTCTAGTGGATGAAGCAACATTCATCCTCTTATTGCATTACCTGGAAAGTGTGTGGTGTGCCAAACGCTCAGTATCCAGCCAACCTTCAGCAGAAGACACATGTTTGACATTATGCTAAAAGGATTTCCTTCCATTCTGTTCCCTAGCCATTGCATTGGACAAATCTCAAGAAGATTTGGAATGGAGAAGTTAAAAAATGGCAAGTGAAATCATATAATAAATAAAAAGGCACAAAGGCAAACCCAAAAGCTCAACAAAATGTTATTCAACCTGATCTATAGCCTCTCAAATAGAGAAGTAACAAGTGAATGTACCATATGTACACAAGGGTTACCCACCTTATCGCCAAATTTCTTCATGGGTGTAGAACAGGGAACCACTTCCACACGTGGAGAAAATGGAGGTGGGATACTCTGATGGTCACTCAGCTGGTACTCCAAGGAGCTGAGAGAACTGGCTGAGATTCAGAATATACAAGAGAGAGAGAGCACTTTAGGAGTGGGAATTTCCTCATTGTGGGCAGATATTAAATTGTCATAGCATAAGCTTTTCTCACCAGTGCTATCTTGCAAACTAGCTTGCTTAAATTTGTGACTGATCATCTGGAGCTAAACAAAAGCTTAGCTTGGAAGTCGGATTGCTGAGCCGTAGAGCTCTGTGGGATGAATATCAAGTTACAAATGACATGCTATTGTATCATCTATTTTGACCAGGACAGTAGATCAGTCTCCTCCTCCCAACATGCTAGATAAACAAGCCTGCACCCAGCTATTTGCCCCAGAATCTAGTGAATGCAGGAAAAGGTTCATGCTCCCTGACATCATATGGTCCGCAGGGAGCTTAAAGCAATGGGACCCTGATCTTCACTCTTGTTTCCCTTCCTTATTCCATTCTGTAGCATGCACAATATCAGGTAATGCCACATTTCAATTTGCAATAATTTATTTGCTAAGAGCTCACTTCCATCAGCACCATGGAGGAAAGATGTCCTACCATTAACAGCCTTTCTGAGGTCTTATATCAGGCCTGCCCAAAGTCCAGCTCGGGGGCCAAATCCGGCCCGTCAGGCCATTCTGAGTGGCCCACGGCTGGCTGGCCCGCTCCTCCCTCCCCCCCCTTCACCCCATTTTTTTTAAAAAAAATCTTCTGACAACACTGACACCGCTGGGAAGCTTGGGCGGACGGGCGGGCGGATGGTCTGCTGCCACTGGCACCGCAGGGGAATGTATGGGGGTGGGCAGGCCAGCGGGCCTCTGCCACTGCCAAGGAGCTTTGGGGTGGGCTGGTGGGCGAGCCATCGCCACCGCTGGGGAGCTTGGGGGGGGTGCAAGGACGCACAGATTGCCTCTTCCAAGGGGCGACCTGTGGCCATGGCTCCTTGTGCTTCCTTTGATCCCCACCTTCCTTCCTTCCTTCCTTCCTTCCTTCCTTCCTTCCTTCCTTCCTTCCTTCCTTCCTCCCTCCCTCCCTTGGTCCCCACCTCCCTCCCTCCCTCCATTCCTTGTTCCCCACCTTCCTTCCTTCCTCTCATGGTTTCCACCTCCCTCCCTCCCTCCCTTGGTCCCCACCTTCCTTCCTGTGGGTGGGGTTGCAAGGGGGTCACTGGATGGGGCTTATGGATCAGTGGGTGGGGCTTGCAGTGGGGTGGCAGGGTCAGGGAGCAACCGGCTCCTGACACATTCTCAGCCACCAAATCTGGCCCTCCTTACAAAAAGTTTGGGCACCCCTGTCTTATATGCTAAAAAAGCATACTTTCTTTTGTTGAGTCAATCTATCCCAGACTCAGTCCATTACCTTCAACTTTTCAAAGCACAAGTCACATTAGGGCTCATGCAGGTGGTCTGTAACAACTAAAACTTATTTATTTTATTTATTTTAGAGTGTTTTTACTCCACCTTTCTCCTTGGAAAAGGACCCAAGATGGCTTGGAGGATAGAAAATTATAGAACCCTAGAATGAAAGAACTGGAAGGTAACTGAGTTCAATCCCAAATAAACAGAGGTGGAATCGTGACAAATAGGAAACAGACAAACCTCATGAAAAACCTCATCCCATGAGAATAGCTGAATTGATCCTCAGTAAATATGTTTGTTCGAGAGGTAGTGATTTTTTGTTCAAGTGCTGCAAAGTTTGCTACATTCTTCTCCCTTTCTTTGATGGATCTGCCATGCCATCACATTGTTTCCAGTAATATTTGCACTCATTTTAGCACTATTTGCACTCTGTGCTGAGCGCCACATATTGTTTCCGTTATTCAGTGACGCTCAGCAGAGAGAAGCCACTCTCTGGAAATGAACCTCCTTTTGTATAAACAGAAGAGACTGAAGTGCTTGTGGAAAAAACAAGCCGTGTTGCTCTCCTCAGTAGAGGACGAGCTTCTGCGTGAATCAGCAGAAGTGGCACACGGAGCTCCTTTGTTATGGCTGCTTTCTTATTAGGTTGAAATTTGATGTCAAAGTCTTTTTATCTCCTGTTGCAGGGAGGCCAAGAAAGGGAAAACCCGTCTTTGCAACACTTAGCTAAGCTTGTTAGGTGGACAAGGGCCTGAATAGGCTCATTAGTTGTACAGTGTTTTGGTGTGTGAAAGTCTCACCTATGCAATCCTTCCCAACACCCATTTAAAAAAGAAGTCCAGTTGCTATGTCAGCCTCCAGATAACCTCACCTGGATGACTGAGAATCTTCATGGACATACATTATATCCTGAATGTGTCTCCAAAACTTTATAGGAGGAAAATCATTCAGTGCTAGCAAAACAAAAGCTTTGAAGATTTCAAGATCCCCTACATGGAACTTCTACCTTGCAAGGCAGATGCCTCTGAATATGCTGCATTTGGAAACAGACAGGATGCAGCCCTTGGTGCAATCCCAAAACAGAGGAATCTGCCTAGGATGGATTCAGAACATTGGTCCAGCTCTCCCAATGCTGCCTGCTGTGACTGTCAGGGACTCTTGAGTGTCTCAAAGACCTGGTCTTCTTATCCCTGTTTCCTGACACTCCTGCTTCTCTTCCTGACCCCCATTCTGGAAAAGGGAGGCTGAATTTAACTTAAAATACTGCCTGAGAAGGAGGTTTACACAGTATCTCCCCTATGCATATATGCAGCAGGCTTCATCCCTGCACACTAGATGCTCCATATTTAACATAATGGCCAAAAATCTGTTGCACAGTTACACAAATGATACAACTTTTGGAAGTGAACTGCCATATGTTAAGATTTTTCTTGGACATTGTCTGTTGCATCTCTCATGTGACTCACTGTGCAAGAGATAAAGTCTACAGAGATTCCTTAACTTTTCACCTCTAAAAGTCATGCTGTCTGCACAACTGCATGGCAGGATTCCAGCCCTCATCTTGTTTGACATCTTGTTGCCATGTGCCACCCAGTTGCTTCTGAGTTATGGCAACCCTAATGGGATGGGAGTGTTGAGATATTGTGAGGAGTTCAAGAAAGTGGTTGAACAATGTCACCCTCCTGTGGGTTTCCATGGTCTGGTGGGGATTAGAATCCAGTAATCTGATACTTTGCCCCTTTGCATAATCAGTCATTTGCATACCATGTCTCCCCTCAAGATACTTATGCTTCCAAGTTTATTGAGCCCAAATGCATGAGCGGATGCCTATTTATATGCGCACGTGGAAAGCAGTTCTGGTAACACTGAGACATTTTGCATTTCAAGGCCTGGCTTCTATGCATGGACATTTAGTTTTTTTGCTGTGGCCATATGGTTGTACATCTGCTCTTCTTAACTCCCATGTTGAACCTCTTTCTATCTGATTTCAAAAAGAACTGCATTTATTCCATCTCAGCATGGAAATGAATCAACATATTCATGGTACACAAATGGGGCTACATTTTATTTTCTGCTTAATTTGCCTTGCATATCAATAATTAATTTTTGACTTCATGACTCCTCAGTTTTGCACAAAATGCAAGGTTTTTAATGCAAAGTATAAAGTTGTTAAAAAATACATTCTTTTTCTTTTGCAGTATGCAATCTCTTTATGCTTACCTAAAGAGAGCTGTATTTACCATTTTACCACCCTCTCATCAATTTCAGATATATCATTTTTAGTTCCCCACAATCCCTTTTTGTTTTTACAGCCTGGAATAATCTGGTGGCATTAGCAAATTTAGCCATTTCAATCTTGACTGTCAATTCTGAGTCTGGTTTCATTGTAGATATTGGTGGAACCCCCATGTTTATGTTCCCTCCATTATAAGAACTCATCCTTGGTATTCTTTCAGCAGTTAGCAATTTGTAAAACAATATTTTTATCCCATGGCTGCTAAATGTATTTGAAAACTGTGGTTCTTTGTCAAACCTGTTTGAAATCTAACATAACATCTATTGCACCACGTTACTAAAACTCTAAAATTGTTGAAAAGGCAGAAATTATCCCCTCAGAAGCCATGTGAATTTTTTTTAACAAGGCAGCAATTCCTTTATGGGTTGAGATGGGTTTTGATCTTATCATGAAAAAATCTGTGACATTCAAACAATATCCTGCTTATTTTGCTTAAAAGCTCCGATATATTTTTGTCACTTTGAAACTCCTTGCTTTATTTTTCGGGGCATTTTGTATCAGAGCAGAGTTTAGCACTATGACACCGCAGGAGTTTAGCACTAGTGCCACCAGCAAAGGTCACCTGGGCGTAAAACTACCCCAGATGCTGGTTGTAATGCTGCTGTTGGGGGCTTACTTTTTCCCTTGCTGTTGCAGTTCCTGTCTCTGACCCCTCAATCTTCATCTGCTGTCTGGACTGCCTTTGCTTGTCCAAATTCAGAAGCTCCCTGGCGTGACAGTTCTTTGAGCAGCCACCAATTTTCCATCTCCCACAATCAGGTCATACCTATTTATAGTTCCGTTCATACAACTGGAAACAGTGGGAGGGTTTTGCCTTTGGTGAAACAGCCCCTCCTCCTGCCCACTGCTGGAGCCCAAAAATTTCTCTTCTGTGCAGTGAACAACAAAAGCAG
This sequence comes from Phrynocephalus guinanensis, assembly GCA_037367245.1. Classification (NCBI taxonomy): domain Eukaryota; kingdom Metazoa; phylum Chordata; class Lepidosauria; order Squamata; family Agamidae; genus Phrynocephalus; species Phrynocephalus guinanensis. The sequence continues at coordinate 13,803,691 of CM074734.1, forward strand.
CAGCAGGAGCAGCAGACAGGTACATACAGCCAGACATCTTCTTTCCTCCTTTCCCCATGTTGTTAGTTGATGGCTACTGACCTGAGCATTCAGTCAGATTACGATATACTTGATATTGTTGTTGCTGTTGCTGCTTCTACTGAGGTGTGCAAGTTTAGCGCTGATGTAGCGAATCACTTTAGCATTAGCTGGTTTAACAGTTAGGATGGGAATCCTTGTAATTCCTGAAATGCTCTGTCATCAGATGACCATATCCCAAAAGGAGCCAGAATAAACACTATGTCTAGAGAATTCCTAACATAAACAACTTTGGGAGGGAAAACTTCTTTTTCAACTTCTCAAAGTTAGGATTTTCCACCAAAGAGCAAACTGGAGATGAAATTTGCAGATGAAAATACAAGGTCCCCCCCCTCTCTCTCTCTCTCTCTCTCTCTCTCTCTCTCAGGAGAAACAGCCTTCAGTTCAAAGAAAGATTCTCCTTGGCTTCCGTTGTTCTACTAGCCACCTGGTCCCAATATGTCTCTACATATACACTTCCTCTTTAAATAAATACCATTGCCACACATATGCCTGGAATTTTTTAAAGTTACCAGCAATGCAGTTTTACTTTTGGGCTGTTCTGTGGCACACAAAAGCTAACATCTCGGCTCTGTGGCATTTTTATTCGGCAGCCATTATTTAACCCTAGGACTGTCTCTAAAGGGCTGCTCCATCAGATGCACAAAGAATGGAGAATTAAATCTTCTGTCATTCTTCTGGAAGTTGTTGTAAGGAGAACTTTAGGTGACCTTAAAGGCATCTTCCCTCCAGAAATAGAACCAATTAGGAGAAAGCTGCCTAACAAAGTATTTGGAAATTCTCAACCGTTTCAACTCCTCCATAGAACTAGTCAAGCAGTTAAGATCCTGGATATATAGCAAGAAGGGCGTTTTTAGCTCTCTAAACTTTATGGTCATGTCTCCCCAGCGGTTGTGAGCGTTGTGCGTCTCCTTCACGAACCACTAAAATATTACGAGAAGTTCCTGCTGCTGGAGTTGGCTTCAGGATGAGTACTGCTGAGGATCTTATTTCAAGGAAGGGTCACTGCAAATCCCTGGAATCCTCCTAGTTATGTAGTTATCACATTACTGTTGCATGACAGAGCCTGGACTCTGCTGTGAACATTCTCAAATGTGTCCATGCTGGCTGGGAGATTTTGAAAGTCATGGTCCACAGAGTTAATCTTTCCAAACCATAATCCCCCCCCTTCTTTGTTTTATCTCCAGTGAGTTCAAGGGTGCTCTATGTGATTTTGTTAAAATTTATTTATTTATTTATTTATTTATTTATTTATTTATTTATTTATTTATTTGCAACATGATAGGGATGGTGAGGAGTGCATGAAGGATTTTAAATCACATGATGATGCACCACCAACATTTTGAAGCCTTTTTAAATGTACTTTAGGCAGAGGAAGATGTTCCTACTGGATTTATTCAAACACTATTTAAACGCATCACATTGTGACCTGCACGAAGGCTGAAAAAGCAAGTTCTAAAATCAGAATAATATTGTATTGTCCATTTGTACATTTCATTTATTTTTCATCAAAAAGAAAAGTAGGAGCCAAAATCCTCTCATGTACCTATGAAAGGGGTATAATTTTGGAGGCAAATGGCTCCAGGTCAAGAAATATCTATAGATGTGATTAGTTGTACTTTGAGTTGCATAATTGTATATAATGGATGATGTCTGAGGTGATTTCTTTACATGAGGCAACTGGCCTCCAAAGGTTATGTCTGTTTTGGCACAGTCATGTAACTAGGCAAGAGGATTGTGGCTGGTTATATGTAGCAGAAAAGGATGCTGAGCACATAAATTGCAGTGTAGGTAGGAGTTGTTTGTGGGCCACAATAGCTGTCACCTGAATTTCATTGCCTCCTATGCCAGTAAGGGGCTCTTTGGAAATGTGTGTGTGTGTGTGTGTGTGTGTGTGTGTGTGTGTGGTACCTCGGTTTACAAATGCCTCGGTTAACACAATTTTTGGTTTACAAATGAAAATCCATTGAAAAATAATGCCTTGGTCCCTCTGCCCAGCCACAGTGCCATGGTTTTCAGCGGAGGGGCTCTGCTTTATTCATTTGGGGACGCTTATACCCCCCTCTATTACCCCTGAGTACTCTAAGCGTTTACAGAAGGCAATATCCAAACAACGGGTTACAATAAATAGACATGCAGACCAATTCGGAGAAAAAATAGTTAAAAAAAAATTAAATATACTTATTTAACCTCGGTCACACAGTGATAAGTGGATACGAAGGGGATGCGGGAGATTGGCCTCCGGCAGGGGAATCTCTCGCCCCGCTTGGAAAAAAAGAAGGGGCGTGGTCGGGGCGTCGCCAAAGGCCGCATCCAAAATGGAGGATCGATGCGGTCAAAACCGACCTTCCGGAAATCACGGCTCACCGCGCAGCGGAGAGGTTCGTGCAGAGCGGCCATTGTGACCTGCACGAAGGCTGAAAAAGCAAATTCCAGAATAATATTGTATTTGGGGGCCGCCATATTTCATTTATTTTTTCATCAAAAGTTCTAGGTCCTCCGGGCTTCTCATGTGGCCTATGAAAAGGGTAGTGATTTTGCGAGGCAAAACGGGACTCCAGGTTAAGAAATATCTATACGATGTGATTAGTTGTAAAGTAAAGTTGCATAATTGTATATAATGGATGATATCTGAGCATGTGAACTTTACTGTTGCCATTGCCGTCCAAACCTTGATGAGTGTTTTGGGCCACAGTGATGTAACCCAAGTCTGCTAGAGGTTTAGTCTGGTTATATGTATCACTAAAATCATGCTGGTACTCCTAACATGTTATAGTGTAATAGGAGTTGTTTGTGGGCTAAAATAGCTGTCCCACCTGAAAATTCAAATTGTATCCTACTAGCCAGTAAGGGGCTATTCAGAAAAATGTCAGTGTGTGTGTGTGTGTGAGCAGTGTGTGTGGTGCAGGTAAATACAGAGAAACAAGCCACAGAAGGTTTACAACAAACTAAAATCCATTGAAAAACCTAATGCCTTAGTTATTTAAAAACCCCCCCATGTTGCTCCAGGTGGCAGAGACAAAAATAGAGGATCAAATTCTTTTCTGGAGGTTTATTGCACCACCCCCATGCATTTGAAGTTTGCGTTTCAGTTTAAGAATTTTTTGCAATACAAAATGTCCTGGAGAACGCATTAAATTCATAGTCCAAGGTACCACTGTATATGTATGCTTACACTGTTATTTCATTAGTTAAATGAAGAGAAATTACAAGGACAGATACAAGTCATCTTAGGACATTTATTGTGATATAATTGTGTTAAAATATTCATTAACAATATGAGAGAGGCTGCAAAAAGTAGAGTGCCAACATGAATTATTCATCTCAAGTTCCTTGGTACCCATAAATCCTCACAAAATGAGAATCAAGCCAACTGTTCTCTAAAATTATACCAGCCATACCTACCTTGCCTCTAAAAATACTGTAGTGTGAAAGCGTACGCTCACATTGCATGTCATGCTTATCCAAGTCTGGCGGTTAGTTAAGGGGCACACATCAAAACCAAAGATGCCATGGCTACGGTGTTGTTTAATACTGCTGAAGCTATTGCCATTTGCAGCAGTGGATCAAGCTCTTGAAATGATGAGTCCTCAAACCTGTTGTCAAGGGAGTTCTGATAAAGAGCTTTTCATTTTTCAACTCATATTTATATGATTTCACAAGAGGTTTTACCCACCGATGTCTGCTGGAGCCTGCAACAACTGGTAGAGTGGAGGACAAAACTACAGAGAGAGGATCACTGGGGTGGAGGGGCCAAACGAACTGTGGCATTTACCCCTGATATATGAATATTAATTGTTTGGAATGTTGAAATGTTCTTTTTTTGCATATCCAGTGGGAATTGTCATGGGTAGAGTCTGCTTGTGTGTGTGTGTGTGTGTGTCTGCGTCTCTCTCTCTCTCTCTCTGTGTGTGTCTATATCTATCGATCTATCAATCAATCGACCGACTGATCGACCGATCGATCAATAGATAGATAGATAGATAGATAGATAGATAGATAGATAGATAGATAGATAGATCTGTGTGAGCCTTCAGAAGCCAGATAGGCCTGGGAAATGTAGAAGATAGATAGGGACTTGACACATGTACAGATAAGGGTTTGGCAGGGAGTGAGAAATGTAGAGAGAGATAAGAGCTGGCAGATGTAACTCAGTAATAAATTAGTAATAGTAATAAATTAGTTAATTAGTACTGTAATGGTCAACATATCACTCTTAGATAACTACAGATAACCCTTTTCAAGGTTTTGAATACTTTGTGGTATTTATATGTTTACGTAATGTTGGAATGTACACACAGTGATATGTTGACTATTACTAATTTACGTTATATGTGGCATATATGAAAACACCTTTTAAAAAAGAACTTGGTCTTAGTCTTATGGTTTTAAATTATACATATTTTGGCAGCACTTTTTAAATTAATGATTAGTCATGGGCACGACCAGAAAAAAATGACGTTTCGAGTTTTCGTTTGTCGGAACGGGTCCGTTTCAGGTCGTTACCGTTTGTCGTGAACTTTTTCAAAAATTTGTTGTTTTGTTTGTTGTTTGTCGTTTCCACTGCGATTTAGCGTGATTTGACTTCCCCCAGAGCATAGGGGCGTCCTGCAATCAGGGCCGGCGCTAGGTGCTTTTGCGCCCTAGGCAGCGAGCGGGGGGAGGTGCGGGCGGGCAGCGGTGGTGGGGGGCCATGGGCGGGTGGCGACAGCAGCAGGGGGAGGCGTGGGCGGGTGGGCAGGCGGCGGCTGCGGGCGGGTGAGTGGGTGGGTGGCGGTGTGGGCCGCAGGCGGGTGGCGGCGCGGGCGGACGGGCGAGTGGGCAGTTAGGATATCACTTAGAATAGAGGTTCTGTTCTTGGCTTGCACCCCACAATGTGTGTGTGTGCAAGCAAATTGAAGTTGGGAAAATAGAAAATAAATTGCAGTATATAATATATTTTTAAAATAAATCCACACCTCCCACTCCCAGTCGAACCTCCCCCTTTATCCAATATCAGAAAAAAATCCTCACAAACTGCCAGAGAAGAAATAAAGAATAAACTGCTATTCCCTTCAGCAGACAAAGCTGCAGGGAATCAAAGAAATTATTTTCTAAATTCAGTTCCCTCCCTGCCTGCCTAACTTAAATCCTAAAGCCTCCAGCCTCCCTTCTCAATCTCGATCGGATCATACCAGCACCAGCAGCCAGCCCTCCTCCCTCAACCACATCCATACACCAACCCGACTGCGATTTCTGGAAGGTGCCTTGGCTTTTTATGCCCTCCGAGACATCCAGAAGTGTCAGTCAAAAACCTGGCGGTGCCATTGGTGGAATGGTTCAAAAAAATTGCATGGTCCCATCCCATGCCCAGCCCAAATGGGCAGGTCTAAAAAAATAAAAATAAAATAAAATAAAATAAAATCAATACGACGTTTTATTGCTATAAAAAACCCCACTGCTGTTACTATTAAAATTCAGGCATTTAAAATAAATAAATTTCACATGTTTCTGTGGTGATTTGGTGTGTGTTTTTACTACAATTTCAAAAGAAAAATTGCGGTCGCCATTTTGGATGCCCCCCCACCGCATGGCATGCAGCGAGACAGACGACGAGGATACCCCCCCCCAGCCTGGTGCAAGCAGCCCAGGACAGGAGGGGGGGAAGGCCAGGGACACCCCCCCCCAGAAACCACCCCTTTGGTAGGAGTCCTCAGGCAGGCATATTTTCGCCTGCTTTTTTGTCCGGGAGTCGGGGGTTTTTTTTCTTTCACTTTTTAAAACTTTTTTTCTGTGCTGCTTGGCATTGCGCGATCTCCGCAATGCCATTAACGACAACGAAAAACCCGACCCAATTTTTCTTATTTGGGGTCGGGTTTGAGCTGGAGCGGCGTAATTATCATTACCGTTTCCGTTACGTAACGGAAATGATAACCGAAAACGGAAACGACAATTTCGCCGCTCCGTGCCCATGTCTATTAATGATACAATTATAGTATATTATAATTATTTAATAATAGTACTTATAATTGCTATATGGTTTCAAAGCTGTATTTTATTAGTTCATTGTCCCTTGGTTTATCATTTAGATTGTAAATTTGCCCCGGAAGAAGATGTTGTGGCTGAAACACATTGGGCTTTGTTTTAAATATAATAAATACCTACTTCGACTTTCTTCAGCATCCAGAGATGTTTGTCTCTTCTTCATTTGCAATACTTACCACCACATGAAGATGGGTGGGTGATATGGGAATTACCATACTGATATACTGCAACCATCAAGCATGTTAAAGTAACAAAATTAGTTTTGGTAAAGCAAGTAGTAAAACTTTCCTTACAAAAAAAAATGTAGTTTATTTATATGTTTCTAAAGCAATTTAGTGTGGTGAGAAAAATCCTAATATTGAAAACCACAACACATTGCAGATCTCTGTGCTTTGGTTCATTGATCAATAATGTTTTTAATTTTAACAACATGTTAAAAGGTACAGATTCAAATGCAGGCCTTTCAGTTTCATAAATAAAGACCCCTGGCTTTAGCAGCAATGTGACTGGAGAACTCTTGGTTGCTCTGAAAATATACAAAGACCCCCAAACTCCGGGCAGCATTTGCTGAACACTGTAAACATTCTCACAGAGTGTCTATAAATAACTCCTCTTTGATTCATTGCATGCCAGATTTTCCAGTAGAGAGATAGAATAGGAGGCAAAGAATAAAAGACTGTTTAAATTGAGCAAAGAAGCTGACAATCATGAGAGGCCAGACGAGGAAGAAACTTCAAACGTTTCATGCCTCTGTCTCCTGGGGAAACCCAACATTTATAACGTGTGATAACAATAATCTTAAATAATATAATCTTCTAGTTATCCAATATTTTCATGCCAAGGCATCCACTTAGAGTTTGTAAATTTAAGAAAGGCTCTTTAAAGCTTGCTCAGAAGCAAATGGAAGCCATGCCCCTTAATACTGGAAAAGAGTGTACTGAAGAATTTTAAGATAGGTACTGTACTTCAGTGTTCTGGGGAAGTGCAGACATCAGTGTTCTAAATTCAGAATATAAACAGAGCATTTCCTTCTGCATTCTAATAAGAATTGTTTGTTATAAACTGGGGGCACTGGTTTACCTATGGATTTGCCCACTGCTTCCCATTATGACTATTGATTTTGTCTTTTCGAAGTAGGTGACAAGTAGTTTTTAAAGAAATGTTGCCCACAAATCTGTCAACTTTGAATCTCTATTATGGATCCAAGCAGATGCAGTTATATCAGGTGACCTGGTCCATGCCTGCTTCCAGAAACATTCCCGCTTCCAGTGACAATTGATATAATAGTCCAAGATGCTGCTTTTTGTACAATTATAATAATTCCTATTGGCAGTAAGTCCATAATCTCATCTTTTAGGGTTTTTAGGTAAGCTTAATCACCTCACTTCACTTCCCTGCCCCTAGAATGAGTTACCTGGTTAGATTTAAGACATTCCTTCAAATACTCATTCAAGAGATATCTTTGTTCATGAAAAACACAGATTTGGATGCACATTTGATGTAGCAATCCCCAAACTCGAACTGTAGAGATCTCTTCCCACAGAACAATTTATCTGCTGGCTGTTTTTTGCACCATAGCTATCCTCCAGGATTAAATACTGGCACAGATCATTTTCTCTCAGGTCTCATATATTGTACCCCTATTCTTGTTTTGATTTTGGGATGTTCTGAACCCAGAGTTCTGCAGGACAGTTTTTAAAGTAGAAACCTGGAGAGAAGGAGAAGGTGTATGTCTTCTACACACATGGAACAAGGAGTATGGCATCAAATTAATTTTGAAGGAATTGTTATAGTCTGCAACGTCATAGGCTCAGCATCACGTCCCTGAATTGAAAGCACCTGCACAGACCTAGCAGATTATCCCTGCTCTAGCAAAACTAGCAAGACATAAATAAATCATAGCCTGGATTTTATAAATAAAAAGAGAACCTGGTTGGAATAAGCAATGCTTTATGGCTCCTGGGATGGAACTATCATTTTCCCATTATTCCAAATAATCTTTAATGTTGCACCATCTATTGGGTTTTGGTGCCAAGAGATGGGGACTTGTTTTCTTCCTCCCATTTTTCAGTCTCTTGCTCTGTAAGGACTGGAACCCAGGGCTCCTGCAGCCATTCACTGAGGTTCACTGCGGCCCATTCCCAACCTCAACCCCTGTGCCTCCATCCCTTCCCTATTAATCGAGGGATAACATTTGCACAGGTAACTTTATTTGCAGGGGTTACCGTAGTTCGGATTCATTAGCTTAGGGGTGGGAAGCAAGTAAGTGTATAAAAATGCATATGGTATGGAAGAAGCAGAGAAGGAGACCGTTCTCTGTCACCAATATTGCTACAAACCAGATTTTTTTTTGCTGGAGATGAATGATGGAACTTTCTGAACAGGTGAAAGCATATATTTCTTCACCCAGTCCACAGTTCAGCTATAGTGACAGGGGACAACCTGGATGGCTTTAAAGGGGGATTAGAGACATTCGTGGAAAATGGGTCTGTTTGCAGCTACTACTCATGAATGGGGTATATTCCCTGTCAATACAAGAAACACAGTGCCTTTGTATATTAGTTGCTAGGGACCAAGAGTGGAAGAGTGCCATTGTCTATATGTATTTCTTGTGGAGTTGTCACTGGCACTTAGTTGCCCTCAGTGTTAGCAAAATGATGGGCTTTGGAGTTTGATCTGCTATGTCCTTTCTTCATTTTAAAATAAAGTGGTTTCTTTAACATTTTATCTCCACACATATTTTGGTATGCAGCCACTAAAATAACAGAACGTTGTCATTCTTGTGTTCCCTTGGTACACTCTTTTTGATCTTGAAGTCAAAACAATGACTTCAGCACCAGTCACCCACAGCTAACTTGGAATGTAGAAGGGAAGTAGGATTTGGTGGGCTTAAAATTAACCAATAACTGGAAGTTAAAAATGCAAGTCAATATGGACCGCAGAAGATAGACCTCCTTTTGGATTGGCCAAGAAGGGATAAGATTTAAACATGTGCAGTCTAACCTTATCATCAGATGCGGCTGTGGAATTCATTTATTCGGTTGAGAAAACTAAGCTGGGTGGTGAAAAGATCTCCTTAACTATCATCTTATCAGTCAGCGAACACTTCATTTGCAACTTTGAAAAAAAGAGAGAGAAATTTAAAGAAGAGATAACCCAAACTGTTGTAAATATGGAGTTTCTCTCCTTCCTACCTTTCGTTGTAAGGCTTATTTCAACATAATTGCCAAACATTTTCATACCATCCTTCATCCAAGTTGGATTCCAGAGCAGCTTGAAGACTCCGGGTTATCAGCTTTGTCTTTGATCTGAATAGCACACATACACAAAAGAGGATGTTCTGCCAGGGACTGTTTCCCCCCTCTTTTCCTCTTCTTCTTGGGCACCAACGTTAACAAAGTGTCCCTCCCTAATCAGGTTCTGCTTATATAGGACAGCTTTATCAGAAAGAAAGGGGCAGCCAGGCCATTTGGTGGTGGAGTTAGTCAGAAGCTGCTCTAGTACAGGTTTTCAATTAAGATCCAAAAACATCAGATCAACTGCCATGGTCATGATGCTGTGAAAGGCAGGAAGATTTGGGTAGGGCAGCAATTTAATTAACTTCAGATTACTGAACTATGACAGAATAAATTCATTTAGCAGATTCATTAATCATTGACATTCTGTGGGGTAGTGGATTCAATAGGAGATTTTCATGCATTACAGTTTCAGTAGTGACATACCCTTTGTTATGCTAAAGGGTGCATGTAGAAAAATTTGTAAGAGACTAAGTGATTGATTGATTGATTGATTGATTGATTGATTGATTGATTGAGATGCTGCCCATTTGTTCGAAAGGTCAGTCTGTGTGGTTCCCAAAACATGTTAACAAACAACAATCAAAGCAAATCCCAACAATAAAACAAAATAACTTGACACTTGAATGATCCATAGGGGCATCTCCTCAAATGTGCCCTGAAGATAGGGACATATAGCACACATTCACCTTGTGGGTGGGTCTCCTGTTATTGATTGCTGGGCTATCAGTGTTTTCACATTTTTGGGTTTCTGTGATAATGACTCTACCTCTGCAGCATTAGAAGTGATTGAGTGTCATTCACAGCAGCAAACAACTAAAGAGAAATTCTTGGGAATACATCAAAGTATAGACTACATCTGCTTCCTCTCCTTGACAAACCCAGCTAATGAGACCCAAGACATGCTATCACTTATCATAGCTCCTTCATACTCAGGCTGAAATCTAGTGGTAAGTCACAACTAAAGGAGGCCCATGGAATCAATGAAATGGACATAGCAGTTGACTTGCCACATCCCCACTGATGCAAAGGGCCCTACTCTGGTTATGTGCTACTATAGTGGTACCTCGACTTACAAATTTAATCCATTCCGAATGCATGCTCTTAAGTCGAACTAATAAGTCGGGGTACCTATCTAAAAAATTGAAAAAATAATTTAAAAAATCAAAAACATGGAAAAATATTTGTAAGTCGAGCAGACCATATTTAAAATTTGTAAGGCGGTAGTTAAAATGCCAACAGTTTTCCGCTCTTAAGTCGAATTGCTCTTAAGTCGGGGTACCACTATATTGGATTTCAACCATAGCCACATTCTAAGTGTAGCCCTTTGGTAATGTAAGCAAGTGAGAGAAACCACCATGGAGAAAATGAACCATGGGACCTGATTATTATGTTGATGCTTGTTTCCAGCTCCAAAAGCTCTGGGCCACAAATGCCCATCTGTGAACTTTGTGGGGACTACTGTAGTTGTCTCCACATCACTAAAATTAGTTATAAAATAGGAGAGTTTTACTGAAAATTTGTCTGCCTGTGACAATTGTATTTGAGAAAAGGGGTCCTGGTTGTGCGAGGAGGCCCTCAAAAACATAAGAAAATTGTCCCTTCATCCTTTAGAGAAGTGGCTTCCAATCTTCGATACCCAAGTGTTCCTGATCTAAAACTCCCACAACGTTCACCACTACTTTTGCTGGCCAGGATTTCTGGAAGATATAGTCCAAGAACATCTGGGGACACAACCTGGGCATCACTGCTATACAGCGTGGAAGGAGCCTTTGCAGCCTTTTAAAAATGGAAAAATAAAATTGGATGTAGGTGCTGAAGGGCCATATTTGGGCCCTTGAGGCTTACAGTACATGGAGCCCATGGGGCAAATATTACCTATCCTAATCTATTGTAACCTACTGAATTTCTAAAACTGATTTAGGAGGTCTTGCTGTCTGATTCATATTCAGTTAATTAGTAGGATGTTTAGGTGCAGAGAGAATAAGTGAACTGTACATCATTTCTAAATCGTACATGGTAGATAAAGAGAAGGATAAAGCTCATGACAATGGCTAAATGGTCAAAATAGCTATAAGCAATCTTGAGGGTCATAGATTGTATATTTAGTAGTGGGATGGAGCAGTAACTTGTACGTCTTTTTAGAGAGCTTTCCAAGAAATGTCTGGTTTGCTCCTGAGAAGACAGAATGCTGAATTTGGTAGATATTTGATTCTACTTCTGTTCCCAATTCTAGTCTTCGGAGACATAGCAAATAACTGGTAATGCAAGTTCAGTAAACTAAGGGCGTTTATACACGACCCCTAAACTCCGCCGCAAATGGCTCCCAGCTCTGGAGATTAAAAATGTTTACCCACCAGCTCCGGAGTTAACAGGAAATTAAGTGCGACCCCGCCCACTTTAGCGCATCCCAGCGCAGCTTTCAGGTACCTGCTTTTTGGATGTGATCCGGTGTAAGGATAGTGAGTGCGGGGCTCTCCTGGCTTCTGTTTGTTGTTTTTCTGCCCTCCGCCCCTTTAAGAGATCTGAATGCTGCCGGGAACAAAACGGAGGTAAACCAGCATTCTTTTCTTTCTTTTTTCTCCCTCCCTCACGCAGCCAGCAACCAGGAAGAGCGACGAACCCCTAAGATCTCTGGTCCGAATTTAAGTGGCCAGCGGATCTTAGGGGTCATGTAAAAAGGCCCTAAATACAGGTTATAAATAGTCATACAGATTATAGATTTCCATGTGCTATTATAAATGTTCTGTGTTGTCAAGTCAATTCTTACTTATGGTGGCCCTTTTCAGGATTTTCAGGGAAACAAGGGAATGGTAAACTACTCCCCCCTCCCAATATGGGTAATGATCTGGACTTGTGGACCTTCACGAAAGCCACATAAATTGGCTCTATGAACATAAGAACGTGCTGAGGCAGAAAAGGCATCCCTAGAAACTGGGGTGTACATAAGAGCATAAGAAGAGCCATGATGGATCAGGCCAAGGACCCATCTAGTCTGGTTTCCTATATCTCACAGTGGCCCTGCCAGATGCCTCTGGGAGTGCATGAGACCAGATATCTGTCTCCTGGTACCACTCCCCTGCATCTGGCCTTTGAAGTACCCTGTTTTATAAACCTGGAGATTGCACACCCCATCATGTCTTGTAACCTGTGACAGATTTTGCTCCAGGAATATGTCCAATCCCCTTTTGAAGGCACCCAGGACAGATGCCATCAGCACATCCTGTGGCAGGGAGTTCCACAGAAGAACAGCAGTGATCAACCCTGTGATTTATATTGGCAGCCTCTGATGCTGCAGCTAGATGCCCAACTAACTGAGCTATCTGTTAGCAGCTGTTAATGACCATGAATCATGGTATCTTTCTGGAATCACTGAGTTGGGGTGAGCAGTGCATTACAGTGCTGCACTTCAGCTTAGAGGGTTGGCTGCAGAAGGTAGTGCTTATGGGAGATTGTTTGGCTTCATGGCTCCTCCAGGGTTCAGCTGTATCCTCTTTTGCTTAGTCTATCCCTTAAGAGTACTAAGCAAGGTCATCCAGAACACTGATGTGCGTCATTAATTGTACGTTGATGGCATATAGCTGTCCTGCATCTTTACATTTGCAAGCACACGAAGCAGTGAATGTGCTGAGCAACCTGACCTTAGTATGATGGCCAACAAATTGACATGCAGTCTGTGCAGGACACTCTTAACGAATGAAGTGGAGTACCACCACTTCTAGATGAGATTGCACTCCCCCCGGAAGGCATAAAAGCATATGCATTTATGATATTCCAGACCTGTCATTGTCAATGGAGCCTCAAATGGCCTCCTGAACTCATAGCGCCTCCCACCAGCTTTGCCTGGTGGTTTAGTCGCAACAGCATCTGGATAGGGCTAGCCTGGTTTTGATCATCTACACTCTAGAGGCGTTGAGCTGAGGTTGCTGCAAGGTCCACAGACTACGCCTAGGACAGAACTTGCCTGCCAGACTGTTAACCAAAACCAGCTGTTCTGAAAGTACTCACCTGCCATTTGGTTCCTAGCCCAGTGGAAGGATTGGTTTTGATTCATAAACCCTGGCACAGATTGGAGCTTTATGCCTCCAGGATTGCCTTTCTAACCTGTCCAGATCCTAAGATCAACATCTCAAGAACTTCTTTCTTTGCCCCCATGCCGGATAATAGAATCATAGAGTTGGAAGAGACCTCAAGGGCCATTCCAGTCCAACCTCCTGCCATGCAGAAACCCCCATCAAAGTATTCCTGGAAGATGGACATCCAGCCTCTGCTTAAAAACCTCCCAAGAAGATGTTCTAAGAGTGGCCTTCAAGTAAGAAACCTTTCTGTTCTGTTCAGGGGAAGCCTCTGATCATGACTAATTGGCCTCCTTCAGATATTTACTATTGCACTAATTGGGTGAAGAAGTCCCTTCTTTTGTCAGTCCATTCGTTTGTTTGCAAGCAGAAGCAACAGAAAGTACTTGTTTCCACAGCACACACGAAGGCTGCCATCCTATACACACACCGTATTTACTTGGGAGTAAGTTCCAGTGAACTCAATAGAATAGGCTTCTAAGTAGATGTGTTCAGGGTATATTCTTAATTTATGAAATCTGATGCCACAATTTAGAGTATCGAAGAGAATAATGCAATGTAGCATGTAGGGCAATGTGGGGTGTAGCAGACAAGAGTATTGCATAAGCACTCAGGAGTTCTGGGTTTGTTTGTTTGTTTGTTTGTTTGTTTGTTTGTTTGTTGATAGATAGATAGATAGATAGATAGATAGATAGATAGATAGATAGATAGATAGATAGATAGATAGATAAACCACCAAGCTTAATTCAAAGAACAACTCCAGTTAGTGTACAAGGAAAATTAAAACAACAAAATAAAAACAATATTTTACACATATTAAGTAATAATAAACATATAAACAAATCATAATAGACAGGTAGGTGGTGAGTAGCATGCAGCATTGCCAAAAACCTCACAGTAGAGCCAGGTTTTTAAAGAACTCTTAAGCATTGCCACAGATGGAGCTAAGTGGAAGTCAACGGGCAATTTGTTCCAAAGAGCAGGGGTGGCCCCCGAGAACGCCTGGTTTCTTGTAACTGTTTTTCGGGCTTCCTAGGGGTGGCCACCCTAAGTGTCACTGCTAAGAAGATCTAGTTGGATGGGCATTTATTAATATAAGGGACAGATGCTCCATCATATATTCAGGTCCCAAGCCATGGAGTGTTTTATAAGTTAAAACCATCACCTTGAACCTGATCCAGGACGCAACAGGTAGCCCGTGCAGGCGAGCCAGGATGGAGGTGATGAGGTTTGCTCACACCAACCACCAGCCTAGCCACTGCATTCTGCACCCATTGCAGTCTACGGATCAGATTCAAGGGTAGCCCTATGTAGAGTACATTTCAGTAGTCAATCCAGGAAATCACTAATGCATGCACAACTGCTCTCAGGGAGGTCTCATCATGAAAGTGGCAAATCTGGGTGACGAGTCAAAGCTGATAGAAGAATGATTTGGACACAGCTGATATCTGGAAGTCTCAGGACAGATCCAGGTCCAGTACTGCACCCCATTTCCTCAGTGTCTCTGCCAAATGGAGGAAGATCCCATTCAAACTGTGGAGAGGGCCACCATAACTCTCTGAGGTATCCCCTAGGAACAGAACCTCATAGTTATCATGGTTCAGCCTGGTCCACTCCATAACTGTGGTCAGGCAGTGTTTTATGATCTGGACAATCTTCTCTATAGAGAAGAGATAGAGCTGTGTGTCGTCAGCATACTGATGGCAGGAGACCCCAAATCTCCAGATGACCTCCTCCATCAGCTTCAAATAGATGTTAAATAGCATGGGGGAGATAGCCAAACCCTGGGGCTCCCCACAAATTAGGGTCCAGGGAGATGACACCTCATCTCCCAGTTTCACTCTCTGAGCAAGGCCCTCAAAGCAATCAGTATCAGAGAGAGCAGCTCCTCCCAAGAAGAACTTCCTGGATCACCTGTTTGAGTCAGGCTGGCCATCTGTGAGTGCCAACCCTGAAGGAGGTCTGGAAAGTGGCAAGAAGGAACCAGGTTTCCTCAGTGGTCACATTCCACTTGTGGAACCAGGTTCACCTCACACCTTTAAGAAAATATTGAAGACATGGCTTTATAAGTTGAGCTTCCCTGATTATTCAACTTCTTAATATGATGCTACTCTTCTTTTCTGCCTCATGGCAATTCTTTCTTAGTCTTTTCTTGTTCTGAATTTTATTTGGATTATTTTATGGTTTGGTTTTATTTATTACTATTGGTTCTTATTTAAGTGATGTTATTGTGTTTTTTATTATTTTTGTTTATTTATAAGCATCTTCCTCTCTCTTCCAGCACATAAAAACAACAGGTCATGAAATTGATTTTAAAAGAACCAAACTCATCTCCAAAACTGAACACTTCAACAGTCGAATAATCATGGAAGCCATTGAAATAGAGAAACACCCAAACAACATGAATAAACGTGATGACACCTCCCGCTTGCCTGACATCTGGAAACTAGCCCTGGTCAACAGACGAGCCTCTGTCACAAAGACTGACACCAGGTCCAAAAGGACACAAGATGCCACCACCTTCCATCCACACCAAACACAAACCCAGACCCTTCCCACAGATGAAACGAAACCACCATCCAATAACAAAACCACGACTGCACCATCTACCGCTACTCCCCACTCCAGCCACCACATGGAGCA
This sequence comes from Phrynocephalus guinanensis, assembly GCA_037367245.1. Lineage (NCBI taxonomy): Eukaryota > Metazoa > Chordata > Lepidosauria > Squamata > Agamidae > Phrynocephalus > Phrynocephalus guinanensis. The sequence goes on from CM074734.1 coordinate 13,819,808, forward strand.
CACTTACACACGCCAAAAAAACATTGGGAGACCACAGACACGCAGCCAGACCAAAATGAATTCACAAGACACAGGACCCCACTCCACCAAAGCCCAGGATGCTGCCAGAACGCCCATCACCAAGGTCGTTAAGAAACAAAAGGCTAATAGACACACATCCAGCACCTCACCCACACAGGATGTCTCTAAACAGCCATCTAACCCACCAGCAGTTAAGCCCTTAACGATCGCCTCAGCCACACAGCAGATCACAAAAGAACAAACGAACCCACAATCAGCAACAGAGCAAGCAAACCACACACCCCCAGCAGTATTTATAGAAGGACTTCAACTGAGATCACGCTTTGCTTCAAGAAGAAAGAAGCCAGAACACCAGCCTGAAGATGACGAGTGAGACCTCGTCGAAACGTCGCCAAAACAACCAGATTTCTACACGGGAAGAAACCCCCGAATCCACCCTAACATGCATACCTATACCCGTGAAAATCTACGAAAACAAATATCCGACCTCTACGGGGAGGAAACCTTCCAGCTGACCAGAACCTACGAGAAACTAGAAGTCCGAAGAGCCACCATCTTATGTGACATTGCATTCCTACGCAACTGCCGAGATAAAAATGTGATCCCCACAAGCTTCCAACTGAAATTCCACTCAAAAACCCCATCCAGCGAAAGGATCCTGAAAAGAACAGAACTAGCCCTAATCAGAAACGAACTACACAAGAAAAGATACCTACTAGATCAAACCAACAGAGACCTACTCACTCTCCACCTCAAACTCAGCAACAAAATCCACCCAACACTCTGGAACAAATCCAAGCAACTCGCCGCCTGGAGAGCTGAAACAGAGACATCCCACAAGACAGACATACACACCAACAAACTCCACAAACTGGAAAAATGCCAGAAGCCCAACCCCCCACAGCAGCCCATGAAACAAACAGTTCACAGCATATCAGACAGGACACTCACCACCGCAGAGACCAAAGTCCTGTCCAAAGGATTCAACTTTGCAGTCGCCCCCAGACACATCCCCACTGAAAACATCATATGCGGAGTGGAAGCCAGCCTAACCAAAATCAACCCAGATGAAGCCAACAAAATCAGACTCGAAGTCACCAATATCCTCTGCTCCAGCAAACCACCCAGAAGCAATTTACACAAAGAAGAACAAAAAGCCCTCACCAACCTGAGGAAAGACAACAACATAATCATTCTCCCAGCAGACAAAGGCAATGCCACAGTGGTGATGAACACATCTGACTACCAAGCCAAACTATCCAACCTACTACAAGACCCTGCTTACATACCTTTGAACGCAGACCCCACCACCTACCTGGAAAAAACCACCAAAGCCAAAATAAAAGCCTCACCCTTAAGTGAAGAAATCAAGCCAAGCATCATCCCCAGAGAGAAATCATCCAGATGCCCCAAGCTCTACGGCCTCCCCAAGATTCACAAAGAAGGAACACCTCTCAGACCCATAGTCAGCTCCATAGGCTCACCCCTACAAAACCTCGCCAAATTTCTTGCCAAACAACTCCAGCCCTATGCAGAATCCATCTCTTCATACGTACAAAACTCGTTCCACTTCATAGAAATTATAAAGAAACAAGACCTACAACCCAATGACCTACTCGTGAGCTTCGATGTTGTTTCGCTCTTCACACAAGTGCCCATTCAAGAAGCCTTGACAGCTATCCACAACAAATACAACCCCCCCCCCCAAGCACATCCTAGATCTGACCAACCACTGCCTAACCAACACATACTTCATCCACAATGGACAAAGATACAAACAGATAGAAGGAGCACCCATGGGATCACCCCTCTCACCGGTCATCGCAAACCTATATATGGAACACTTTGAAACCAACGCGTTACAGAAGTCCGAACATAAACCCAAACTCTGGCTCAGATATGTTGACGACACCTTTGTTATCTGGCCACACGGGAAAGACAAACTGAACAACTTCCTCACACATCTCAACAGCCTACACCCCAAAATACAATTCACTATGGAAATAGAAGCCAACAACCAACTTCCCTTCCTGGACGTCCTAATCTACAAAAAACCCGACGGCTCCTTAGGACATACCATCTACCGGAAAAAAACACATACAAACCGCTACTTAAATGCACAATCACACCACCACCCTGCACAGATCAACTCCGTAGCAAAAACCCTCATCTCCAGAACCAAACGCCTCGCTGACAAAGACCACCTAAAAACTGAATTACACACTCTCTCGAATGCTTTAATTGCGAACGGATTCCAAAAAAACACCATCACCAAACTAATCCAAAAAGAAACACCCCCCAAGAACCAAGAAACAGAAGAGAACAACGGCACTGCCCTCCTCCCTTACATCAAAGGCACCACAGACAAAATAAGCAAAATTCTCCACAAACACAATATCAAGACAGCCTTTTGCACCGAACAAAAAATAGCCAACATTTTAAGAAACCCCAAAGACAAGATTGAGCTAGAAAACCAAGGAGTCTACAAAATACCATGCAAAGTCTGCCCAGCCACATACATCGGACAGACAAACAGGAGAATAAGTGCACGCATCGCAGAACACAAGAACGCAGTCAAAAAAGAAGAAAAATCTTCCTCTCTCTTCCAGCACATAAAAACAACAGGTCATGAAATTGATTTTAAAAGAACCAAACTCATCTCCAAAACTGAACACTTCAACAGTCGAATAATCATGGAAGCCATTGAAATAGAGAAACACTCAAACAACATGAATAAACGTGATGACACCTCCCGCTTGCCTGACATCTGGAAACTAGCCCTGGTCAACAGACGAGCCTCTGTCACAAAGACTGACACCAGGTCCAAAAGGACACAAGATGCCACCACCTTCCATCCACACCAAACACAAACCCAGACCCTTCCCACAGATGAAACGAAACCACCATCCAATAACAAAACCACGACTGCACCATCTACCGCTACTCCCCACTCCAGCCACCACATGGAGCACACTTACACACGCCAAAAAAACATTGGGAGACCACAGACACGCAGCCAGACCAAAATGAATTCACAAGACACAGGACCCCACTCCACCAAAGCCCAGGATGCTGCCAGAACGCCCATCACCAAGGTCGTTAAGAAACAAAAGGCTAATAGACACACATCCAGCACCTCACCCACACAGGATGTCTCTAAACAGCCATCTAACCCACCAGCAGTTAAGCCCTTAACGATCGCCTCAGCCACACAGCAGATCACAAAAGAACAAACGAACCCACAATCAGCAACAGAGCAAGCAAACCACACCCCCCCAGCAGTATTTATAGAAGGACTTCAACTGAGATCACGCTTTGCTTCAAGAAGAAAGAAGCCAGAACACCAGCCTGAAGATGACGAGTGAGACCTCGTCGAAACGTCGCCAAAACAACCAGATTTCTACACGGGAAGAAACCCGAATCCACCCTAACATGCATACCTATACCCGTGAAAATCTACGAAAACAAATATCCGACCTCTACGGGGAGGAAACCTTCCAGCTGACCAGAACCTACGAGAAACTAGAAGTCCGAAGAGCCACCATCTTATGTGACATTGCATTCCTACGCAACTGCCGAGATAAAAATGTGATCCCCACAAGCTTCCAACTGAAATTCCACTCAAAAACCCCATCCAGTGAAAGGATCCTGAAAAGAACAGAACTAGCCCTAATCAGAAACGAACTACACAAGAAAAGATACCTACTAGATCAAACCAACAGAGACCTACTCACTCTCCACCTCAAACTCAGCAACAAAATCCACCCAACACTCTGGAACAAATCCAAGCAACTCGCCGCCTGGAGAGCTGAAACAGAGACCTCCCACAAGACAGACACACACACCAACAAACTCCACAAACTGGAAAAACGGCAGAAGCCCAACCCCCCACAGCAGCCCATGAAACAAACAGTTCACAACATATCAGACAGGACACTCACCATCGCAGAGACCAAAGTCCTGTCCAAAGGATTCAACTTTGCAGTCGCCCCCAGACACATCCCCACTGAAAACATCATATGCGGAGTGGAAGCCAGCCTAACCAAAATCAACCCAGATGAAGCCAACAACAAAATCAGACTCGAAGTCACCAATATCCTCTGCTCCAGCAAACCACCCAGAAGCAATTTACACAAAGAAGAACAAAAAGCCCTCACCAACCTGAGGAAAGACAACAACATAATCATTCTCCCAGCAGACAAAGGCAATGCCACAGTGGTGATGAACACATCCGACTACCAAGCCAAACTATCCAACCTACTACAAGACCCTGCTTACATACCTTTGAACACAGACCCCACCACCTACCTGGAAAAAACCACCAAAGCCAAAATAAAAGCCTCACCCTTAAGTGAAGAAATCAAGCCAAGCATCATCCCCAGAGAGAAATCATCCAGATGCCCCAAGCTCTACGGCCTCCCCAAGATTCACAAAGAAGGAACACCTCTCAGACCCATAGTCAGCTCCATAGGCTCACCCCTACAAAACCTCGCCAAATTTCTTGCCAAACAACTCCAGCCCTATGCAGAATCCATCACTTCATACGTACAAAACTCGTTCCACTTCATAGAAATTATAAAGAAACAAGACCTACAACCCAATGACCTACTCGTGAGCTTCGATGTTGTTTCGCTCTTCACACAAGTGCCCATTCAAGAAGCCTTGACAGCTATCCACAACAAATACAACCCCCCCCCAAGCACATCCTAGATCTGACCAACCACTGCCTAACCAACACATACTTCATCCACAATGGACAAAGATACAAACAGATAGAAGGAGCACCCATGGGATCACCCCTCTCACCGGTCATCGCAAACCTATATATGGAACACTTTGAAACCAACGCGTTACAGAAGTCCGAACATAAACCCAAACTCTGGCTCAGATATGTTGACGACACCTTTGTTATCTGGCCACACGGGAAAGACAAACTGAACAACTTCCTCACACATCTCAACAGCCTACACCCCAAAATACAATTCACTATGGAAATAGAAGCCAACAACCAACTTCCCTTCCTGGACGTCCTAATCTACAAAAAACCCGACGGCTCCTTAGGACATACCATCTACCGGAAAAAAACACATACAAACCGCTACTTAAATGCACAATCACACCACCACCCTGCAGAGATCAACTCCGTAGCAAAAACCCTCATCTCCAGAACCAAACGCCTCGCTGACAAAGACCACCTAAAAACTGAATTACACACTCTCTCGAATGCTTTAATTGCGAACGGATTCCAAAAAAACACCATCACCAAACTAATCCAAAAAGAAACACCCCCCAAGAACCAAGAAACAGAAGAGAACAACGGCACTGCCCTCCTCCCTTACATCAAAGGCACCACAGACAAAATAAGCAAAATTCTCCACAAACACAATATCAAGACAGCCTTTTGCACCGAACAAAAAATAGCCAACATTTTAAGAAACCCCAAAGACAAGATTGAGCTAGAAAACCAAGGAGTCTACGAAATACCATGCAAAGTCTGCCCAGCCACATACATCGGACAGACAAACAGGAGAATAAGCGCACGCATCGCAGAACACAAGAACGCAGTCAAAAAAGAAGAAAAATCTTCCTCTCTCTTCCAGCACATAAAAACAACAGGTCATGAAATTGATTTTAAAAGAACCAAACTCATCTCCAAAACTGAACACTTCAACAGTCGAATAATCATGGAAGCCATTGAAATAGAGAAACACCCAAACAACATGAATAAACGTGATGACACCTCCCGCTTGCCTGACATCTGGAAACTAGCCCTGGTCAACAGACGAGCCTCTGTCACAAAGACTGACACCAGGTCCAAAAGGACACAAGATGCCACCACCTTCCATCCACACCAAACACAAACCCAGACCCTTCCCACAGATGAAACGAAACCACCATCCAATAACAAAACCACGACTGCACCATCTACCGCTACTCCCCACTCCAGCCACCACATGGAGCACACTAACACATGCCAAAAAAAATTGGGAGACCACAGACACGCAGCCAGACCAAAATGAATTCACAAGACACAGGACCCCACTCCACCAAAGCCCAGGATGCTGCCAGAACACCCATCACCAAGGTCGTTAAGAAACAAAAGGCTAATAGACACACATCCAGCACCTCACCCACACATGATGTCTCTAAACAGCCATCTAACCCACCAGCAGTTAAGCCCTTAACGATCGCCTCAGCCACACAGCAGATCACAAAAGAACAAACGAACCTACAATCAGCAACAGAGCAAGCAAACCACACCCCCCAGCAGTATTTATAGAAGGACTTCAACTGAGATCACGCTTTGCTTCAAGAAGAAAGAAGCCAGAACACCAGCCTGAAGATCACGAGTGAGACCTCGTCGAAACGTCGCCAAAACAACCAGATTTCTACACGGGAAGAAACCCGAATCCACCCTAACATGCATACCTATACCCGTGAAAATCTACGAAAACAAATATCCGACCTCTACGGGGAGGAAACCTTCCAGCTGACCAGAACCTACGAGAAACTAGAAGTCCGAAGAGCCACCATCTTATGTGACATTGCATTCCTACGCAACTGCCGAGATAAAAATGTGATCCCCACAAGCTTCCAACTGAAATTCCACTCAAAAACCCCATCCAGCGAAAGGATCCTGAAAAGAACAGAACTAGCCCTAATCAGAAACGAACTACACAAGAAAAGATACCTACTAGATCAAACCAACAGAGACCTACTCACTCTCCACCTCAAACTCAGCAACAAAATCCACCCAACACTCTGGAACAAATCCAAGCAACTCGCCGCCTGGAGAGCTGAAACAGAGACCTCCCACAAGACAGACACACACACCAACAAACTCCACAAACTGGAAAAACGGCAGAAGCCCAACCCCCCACAGCAGCCCATGAAACAAACAGTTCACAACATATCAGACAGGACACTCACCATCGCAGAGACCAAAGTCCTGTCCAAAGGATTCAACTTTGCAGTCGCCCCCAGACACATCCCCACTGAAAACATCATATGCGGAGTGGAAGCCAGCCTAACCAAAATCAACCCAGATGAAGCCAACAAAATCAGACTCGAAGTCACCAATATCCTCTGCTCCAGCAAACCACCCAGAAGCAATTTACACAAAGAAGAACAAAAAGCCCTCACCAACCTGAGGAAAGACAACAACATAATCATTCTCCCAGCAGACAAAGGCAATGCCACAGTGGTGATGAACACATCCGACTACCAAGCCAAACTATCCAACCTACTACAAGACCCTGCTTACATACCTTTGAACACAGACCCCACCACCTACCTGGAAAAAACCACCAAAGCCAAAATAAAAGCCTCACCCTTAAGTGAAGAAATCAAGCCAAGCATCATCCCCAGAGAGAAATCATCCAGATGCCCCAAGCTCTACGGCCTCCCCAAGATTCACAAAGAAGGAACACCTCTCAGACCCATAGTCAGCTCCATAGGCTCACCCCTACAAAACCTCGCCAAATTTCTTGCCAAACAACTCCAGCCCTATGCAGAATCCATCTCTTCATACGTACAAAACTCGTTCCACTTCATAGAAATTATAAAGAAACAAGACCTACAACCCAATGACCTACTCGTGAGCTTCGATGTTGTTTCGCTCTTCACACAAGTGCCCATTCAAGAAGCCTTGACAGCTATCCACAACAAATACAACCCCCCCCCCAAGCACATCCTAGATCTGACCAACCACTGCCTAACCAACACATACTTCATCCACAATGGACAAAGATACAAACAGATAGAAGGAGCACCCATGGGATCACCCCTCTCACCGGTCATCGCAAACCTATATATGGAACACTTTGAAACCAACGCGTTACAGAAGTCCGAACATAAACCCAAACTCTGGCTCAGATATGTTGACGACACCTTTGTTATCTGGCCACACGGGAAAGACAAACTGAACAACTTCCTCACACATCTCAACAGCCTACACCCCAAAATACAATTCACTATGGAAATAGAAGCCAACAACCAACTTCCCTTCCTGGACGTCCTAATCTACAAAAAACCCGACGGCTCCTTAGGACATACCATCTACCGGAAAAAAAACACATACAAACCGCTACTTAAATGCACAATCACACCACCACCCTGCAGAGATCAACTCCGTAGCAAAAACCCTCATCTCCAGAACCAAACGCCTCGCTGACAAAGACCACCTAAAAACTGAATTACACACTCTCTCGAATGCTTTAATTGCGAACGGATTCCAAAAAAACACCATCACCAAACTAATCCAAAAAGAAACACCCCCCAAGAACCAAGAAACAGAAGAGAACAACGGCACTGCCCTCCTCCCTTACATCAAAGGCACCACAGACAAAATAAGCAAAATTCTCCACAAACACAATATCAAGACAGCCTTTTGCACCGAACAAAAAATAGCCAACATTTTTTAAGAAACCCCAAAGACAAGATTGAGCTAGAAAACCAAGGAGTCTACGAAATACCATGCAAAGTCTGCCCAGCCACATACATCGGACAGACAAACAGGAGAATAAGCGCACGCATCGCAGAACACAAGAACGCAGTCAAAAAAGAAGAAAAATCTTCCTCTCTCTTCCAGCACATAAAAACAACAGGTCATGAAATTGATTTTAAAAGAACCAAACTCATCTCCAAAACTGAACACTTCAACAGTCGAATAATCATGGAAGCCATTGAAATAGAGAAACACCCAAACAACATGAATAAACGTGATGACACCTCCCGCTTGCCTGACATCTGGAAACTAGCCCTGGTCAACAGACGAGCCTCTGTCACAAAGACTGACACCAGGTCCAAAAGGACACAAGATGCCACCACCTTCCATCCACACCAAACACAAACCCAGACCCTTCCCACAGATGAAACGAAACCACCATCCAATAACAAAACCACGACTGCACCATCTACCGCTACTCCCCACTCCAGCCACCACATGGAGCACACTTACACACGCCAAAAAAACATTGGGAGACCACAGACACGCAGCCAGACCAAAATGAATTCACAAGACACAGGACCCCACTCCACCAAAGCCCAGGATGCTGCCAGAACACCCATCACCAAGGTCGTTAAGAAACAAAAGGCTAATAGACACACATCCAGCACCTCACCCACACATGATGTCTCTAAACAGCCATCTAACCCACCAGCAGTTAAGCCCTTAACGATCGCCTCAGCCACACAGCAGATCACAAAAGAACAAACGAACCTACAATCAGCAACAGAGCAAGCAAACCACACCCCCCCAGCAGTATTCAACTGAGATCACGCTTTGCTTCAAGAAGAAAGAAGCCAGAACACCAGCCTGAAGATGACGAGTGAGACCTCGTCGAAACGTCGCCAAAACAACCAGATTTCTACACGGGAAGAAACCCGAATCCACCCTAACATGCATATATATATATATATATACTGCACCACTCTTTATTTGCTCAACATAAAAATATTTAGATAAAATATTTCTTGGGTGAATGAATAGAAGCTTCCATATGGTCAGGGTATGTTAAATTCTATGTATTTCATATTATTTCAGCTGCTGTTTACTTTTGGCTCTTACAGCCATTGCTGACCCATAGCCTGTGGAAAGTCTTCCTACCCCCATCCCCCACTGCTGTGTAGCTGAGAAAGTGGAACGACCTATAGCTAAGGAGAAACAGTACATTTTAGGCAATTCAAGTAATTTGATTTGTACAAATAGTGATCAGTAGAACTGCGATATGACCAACCATAAAGCATGCATGAGTATTTTTTTAAAAGCAGGGACAAACATTGGTAGGATTATCTGTCTCTTTTTATAAACTGTAATACACTGGAGAGTATCCTCTTCTCCTATTTCCACAGAGTTAATGCATCCACAAACAAAGCTTTGAACATCCATTTTTGGATAATCAATGCTGAAATGTCCCTGTCACCTTAGGCAACATTGTTAGGCAATAGTTACAGGATTCTGGGAACTGTGTCCCAACAATAAGCTTTTCCAAACTCAGGTCTCAGAGCAGGTCAACATACATTTGATTTGCCTGTCCCCAGTTTGTCTGTGGGACACTTGCAACCCACATTGACTCAAAATCTGCAGCTAAGAAGAGGAGAGGGAGATGTGCCTTCCACATATTGCTGGACCACATCTTCCCTCAGTCTTGATGGTGAGTGATTACAGGAATTGTGGTCCAACCATGTCCAGGGGTCTACTGTCACTGACATTTGCTTTAAACCAGTGCTTCGCAGTCTTGGGTCCTCAGATGTCTTGGACCAAAACTTCCAGAAACCTTTACCACTAGCTGTGCTGGCTAGTTTTTTGGGGAGTTGTAGTCCAAGAACACCTGGCACCAAAGACTGGGAATCATTGCCTCAAAGCAAGGTAGCATTCCTTGATCCAGAGATTCAATGATTCATTTTGGGATCCCTCATTTTGGGGCATGAACCAGATTATAAGCTCCTCTTCCTTGTCACCTTCTGGCACACTTCATTTTTGATCCTTATGTTATTGGGCTGGCTAGACAGATAGAGATAAAGCTAAATTAGTCATAGTACAAGCACTCTCCTGACCTACTTTGACAGGACTCGTGATTCCTTCACTTATTCTCTGCAGTGCAGTTTAATTATTCTTGTCTCTGCTCTGCTGACCTTTGCCCTTCCAAGTAAATTGAATCTAAAATCTAAATATTTTCTTGTACAAGACTGTAGACTTGGCAGAGAGCGTTGTGGAGTGCTGGGGCATCAAGGTAGCCTTTCATTGATTTAGAGGGTCAGGGAAGTATTCTGAAAAAGTTCTGACTCAGCTAAACAGTCATGGGGTAAATGTAGGGAAGAAAGGGACATTGTTCTTGCAGACAAAAGGGAGATATCACTTTTCATAAATCTACATTCCTAAGACAACTTTTCAGCTCTGGTAAAAGACTGTTTCTTTGAACCTACATACCATAAAACATTCGCCATCCCCAAGTTTCATTCCCGCAGTCCTTTTGCTTCTTGTAGACAAAAGATAGTGGTTATCCGTGTCTGAAAAGGAACACATTTTCATGATTTACTGGGGGAAACAACCTGTAGGCACCAGACACGAGACCCTTTTCACAAGTCCTATTGCATAGGGGATCCAGAGATTTACACAAGCCTTGTTGGTATGGATGGGAGCTGCACAAGAACATTCTTCTACAGCAGTGTTTTCCAGCCTGTTCTTAGACTACAGCTTCCAGAATTCCTGGCCTGTACAGCTAGCGGTGAAGGCTTCTGGGAGTTTTAGTCCAAGGACATCTGTGGATTCAAGGCAGAGACGCTCTTCTCCCTCTCACAAAATACCAGAACTAGGGGACATACACTCAAATTGAGGCCTGGGAGAGTGAGAACAGACAAAATAATTTTTTTCACCCATCATGTTGTTAGTCTGTGGAACTCCATGCCACAAGATGTGGTAATGGCATCTAGCCTGGATGCCTTCAAAAGGGGATTGGACAGATTCGTGGAGGAAACGTCCATCACAGGTTACAAACCATGATGGAGATGTGTAATCTCCAGGCTTAAAACCGGGGTACTTCAAGGGCCAGATGCAGGGGAGTGTTATCAGGAGGCAGATATCTAGTCTTGTGAGCTCCCATATGCATTTGGTGGGGCCACTGTGAGATATAGGAAGTTGGACTAATGGGCCTTTGGCCTGATCCAGCATGGCTCTTCTTATGTTCTTATGTTCTTAACCACTGTTGTACAGCATCTATCAATAATGTTAGGTTTGTATAGGAGGGCAGTTTCTGTGCAGATGACATCCATTAGGCTTTTCAGCTTTGAAATCCCTGCCCTAAAAAGTTACACCTGGCACCTTACCGGCCATCCTTCCGAGACCCAAATAAAGCACATCATTTTGCCAACCATTTAAAACCGTATAACCTCTCAGCAGAGGCAGTTGTAACTGTACTGTCACTTGCTATAAAAACCAAGATGGCCTGTTTCCACAGACAAGAGTAGCTACTTAGTCTGGTAGTCACACTTGGACGCTGCTGACAGGACTGTTCTTAACTTGATTATGTCTTAAATCAGGCATGTCCAAACTTTGGCCCTCCAGATGTTTTGGACCACAACTCCCATTGTCCTTTGCCATTGGCAATCTAAGCTTAGAATTCTGGGAGTTGTGGTTGAAGTTTGGATATGCCTGTCTTAAATGTTCTGGGCTGTATATTGTCCCTCTTTATTGTAAGCCATGTTGGGTCCTTTTCCAAGGAGAAAGGTAGGGTAAAAATATTCTAAATAAATAAATAAATAAACAAATAAATAAATAAATAAATAAATAAATAAATAAAGCACCTCAATTGTAATGAGCCGGGCGGAAATGGCTAGGAACCAGTCCTTGTTATGGCAAGTCTGTTTGCCAAGGTGACCACTTCATTCTATCTAATGACGCGTCTGTCTGGAAATAAGATTTTTTTTATTGCTGACATATTTTATAGTTGTTATATATTAGTGAAAAAATTTATATTGCATATTATCCTGGAATGCAGGGCAACTTGTTCATTTATTTTAACTTAATAGTTGGAACAGAACAGAATAGATTAGTCAGAAGTGGTTAGATCTAAAATCAGGCAGGAAAGGATGAAAATGCTTTTTGGAGGAAGTATGATGCAACATTACATGAGGAGCCAGACAACAATTTAAAATTTAATTCTTCTACTAAACATCACTCTTGACTTAACTATACCCTTTCTTTGCTGTTGCAATTAAAAATCTGGACCATACCAAAAAGTTCTCTTCTCATGCACAAGATTCAGATTTATTTATTTATTTTAAACTGGGCCATGCTGTGGCCTGGACTCCTCCAGAATGAAGGAGCATGGGGAGGGAAAAAAAGAAAGAAAAAGAAGATTTTTTACTCTACTCAAAAAGACATTACAGCGAGTGAAAAATAGCCCTGTCTTACTGGAAACTCTCTCTCACTCTCTTTCCCTCCCTCCCTCCCTCCCTCTTTCTCTCTCACACACACATCAAAGAGAACTTTGTTTTTCCACACTGTGCAGTATAATATTAAATATAGCACTGAATAAAAAGAAAGAGAGAGAATATTTTTAAAAATGATCTGAAGGAATTACATTAATGGGAGTAACTAAAAGGATTCTGCTGTTGTTTTATTGGATATTTAAAAAGTTGGAGAAGAGTTTCTAATCTTCTCTGCCTTCAAGTTCAGTGCTATGATGGGGAAGGTAGAAGTTTATGTAGTATGGAAACACAGGTCTTTTTAAAAATATTATAATACACAATGACAATGATTGTTGGGTCACAGAATATCCCACCGCCTCCTGCCAATTTTCAGCAGCATATATTGTTGTCTGGATGGCTTCATATCCAGATTACAGGGGGATATTTTATTTATTTCAGGAACCCATTTATTCTTGAGCAGGGGTGACTCCCCATGACTGAATTGTGTGCTTGCGTGCATGTCAATGCCACATAAACTGTCCTTTCTTGGCTGATACAAAGGTTTTTTTTTAAGGATCAAATCTTCTAAAATGCTTCATGTTTCTCAGCTGTCTTATCCTGTTGGCATTCCTTGCCTGATCTCACTATCTCAAAAAATTCACTGGAACACACTGGAACACATCATTAGGAGGAAACAGCAGGCATTTCCAAGGTTCTTTCTTTTAAAAATATGTATAAGATGCACACACCTTGAAATTACCATTTTGCAACCGCACAGTTCTCTCCTCGGCTTACTTTCATGTATAAGACCACCCTCAATGTTTAGTCTAACAATTGTAGAAAAAAACTTTTATACACAGACAAATACTGTAAATGTATGACATTCAAAGTTTTCAGAGAACTAGGTAATTAGTAACACTCCTTGGTAGCGTGAGGTTCTGTCACAGTTGACGTTTTTTCCCTGACATTGTTATATCGGGTACCTTTTCAGTCAATGCTCAATCATCTGGGTATCAATGTATAAGTAGCTCTATTTTTTTTTAATTAATTTTATTATAAAACCAATCACCAACACCCCAGACAAAAACAGTGACCCCCAGGCATCTGATACATTGGATATACATTGATAATAAAACAAATTCAAATTAACAATATGTACAACTCTATATAAATTAACAATTAACAATCTGCAAGGTTTACTTGGCTTTTAACGTTTTGATTACCCCAAATTGGTCAAACATACTCATATAATTCAGTAGCTTCTCAAACCATTCCTCCTCTTTCTCATTGACCTTAAACCCTTTCATTCTGCGTATCTTCATATTTAGGTATTCTAAAATTATAATATTATTTAATTTTTTCCTCCATTGATTCACCCCTAGCTATTCTGCATTTTTCCAATTACTCGCGATGACCTGTCTGGCTGCAATTACCATCAGCTTTACCCATTTAGAATCCTCTTTTGTTTTTATCTCTGTGCTACCCAGGCTAATCAGAACCATTAATTTAGATATTTCCACTTTCCTTCCCACAATTTTCGATATTTCTTTACCAATCTGTCCCCAAAAATTATTAACTAGAGGACAATCCCACCACATATGATTGTAGGTTCCCATTACTCCATACTTCCTCCAGCAATTTTTGCTTCCTAACTTTGTAATATAATACAACCTTACTGGTATGTAATACCATTTTTGTATCAGCTTCAACCCCTGCTCCTGGATTATCCTAGAGGTATAAGTAGCTCTATTTATTTTTAAAATGCCGTTATGCCTGGATAGCTCAGTGGTTTAGATGTCTCTCTGTGGAGCGAGGGGTTGGAAGTTTAATTCCCTGTTATGCTTCCCAGGAAAAGAGCCAGCCTATATGGCCCTGGGCAAACTGTACAGTCCAAGAATGACCTCGGAAGAAGGGAATGGTGAACCACTCCTGAGTACTCTGTACAGTGATCCCCCACCTATCGTGGGGGTTAGGGACCCAACCCAACCTGCAATAATTGAAAATCTGTGATATGCGGATGCAGGTTGGGTCATGCCTGGATGGCCTAGCTGGGGGCTCTTGTATCTACCCCCAGCCTGGCATTGCACTGAACGGGCCTGCAGGGGCCTTCGGGAGGCCCCAAAAGGGCCTTCCTGCGAACCAAAAGTGACTTCCGGATTGCCTAAAATCATTTCTGAGGCCTCTGACAGAAAGGCCCTCAGAGGCCTCACAAATGATTTTTGGTGACCCAGAAGTCACTTTCAGTTTACTGGAAGTTGCATCCGGTTCACAGGGAGGCCCTTTTGGGGCCTCCAGAAGGTCTAGGAAGGCCCTTGCAGGCCCGTTTGGGGGCAACACCAGTCTTTTCCCCCCTTACCCCAGGTGGCCTTTTTTCATATACTGTGGTCCTGCGATATAGCGAGACCACAGTATATGAACCACAAAAGGGCGGGGGAACCACTGTACCTAGCAAAACCCAAGGAGAGTTGCTATGAGTCTGAATTGGCTTGATAGCACATTGGCGATGTTGTTTTTTCCTCAAAGGATGAGAATAAACTATTGCTTCACCCACTGCTTCCTTAATTTGCAAGCTTTAGTCATGCAATTGCCTTTGTACTTTCCACATGCATAAGAATTGTTAGAAACATGTACTTAAGACTCATGAAACCCATGCAGGTGTCAATGATTCAGCTGAACTCCATTCTTGAAGCTAGTTGGTTAAAACATGTAAAAACTCACAACATTTTTACAGCTATAAATAAAAAGATGCATGAACAAATTCTTAAGAATATATGAAGACTGAACTTAAGCTGCAGATAAATACCTTGGTCAAAAAGCATATTTTAATTATAAGGTTGTAGTTATCAAAATTGCAGGCTAGAACTTAGATCATATTTCAGTCCAAAAATGCAGGCGTTTACAGCCTTAAAAATGACACACTGAAAAAGCAGAGAGCACAGATCAATGCTTTTGAAAAGTAAAAAGCATTCCAATTATTTGTAGCCTTTGCTGAAAACTTTTTAATAATGCTTCCACCCATCCAAGACTGCCATTTCCCAATTTCTATTTCATGAATGTGACATTCTCCTTCCCTTGTTGGTTCCGACTCTGACTACTTGGCATGTCAGTTTGAGATAATGCTACATGTTGTCTGACAGTCTCTGACAGTGATGTGTCTTCTTTCCTGCTTGCTTGCTAACAATTTCCCTGTGAATATTTATACTTTTCCGGAAGTTTTGATTCATTTGGGTAAGGTTGTAAATAATCACACACCCAGCAGGTGTCTATGGTGGCATTCAAAATGGAACTGTCCAAAGATCTGGTTTGTGCTGAAAAAAATATTGGTGAGGATGTTTCCTAAACAAGATGGTTAGTTTTATCTTTAAAGCAGGACTACAGTACTTTTTCTATGGGCCTTCCTCTTTAAGAAAACTGTATACTTTTTCTGTAGGGTCTGCCCTATTGGATTACATATGCTCTGTTAATCTTGTGGAGCCAATAGGTTTTTTAAAATGTGTTTTGCAATTCTGTTAAAATTAGCTGTTTTCCTGAAGTACCAAGTGTGGCACAGCAGACAGAGTGATGGATTAGGACTCTGGAGAACTGTGTTCGAATCCCTATTTGACCATGGAGAGGGGAACTAGTAAGACCTCTCCTTAAATGTCTCACTTAGGGTCATTGTACATCAGATCTGGCTTGACAACAAATTACAATAGGCATTCAGTATATCCACAGCTCAAGCCTTCTTTTAGGGTAGCATCTCACATTTACTGAATTACAAGTATTACAATTATTTACCCAGTTAAATGTTTAATCACTGACTATGTGAAGGTATGGTTTGAAGGTTTATGACAAGCCAAGCTTGGTGAAGCTACGTAAGCTGGAGTTTGATTGATTCCTGGATAGGATATCTGCTGGCAGCCTTATTTATGTTACCTAGAATGCCAGTGAGAAGAGGGAATCGGGCATGTTAATAAACCAAATGAGTACAGAGCAGGGAGCAAAGGCACAGCTATGCTCTGTCTGTTGTCACAGAGGCTTTGAAGCTAGTGTAAATTAGCACACTTGGCCAATGTATATTGACCAAATATGTTGGGCTCCTCCTAGCACATTACTACAATGTATGTCAGATGTGTGAAGAAGAAGAAGAAGAAGAAGAAGAAGAAGAAGAAGAAGAAGAAGAAGAAGAAGATTTTGCTTTATTTCTTTATTTTATTTATTATTATTATTATTTTTGTGGAAACAGCATACTGTAACTCAAGATCAAATGACTTTGTTGGGCTATTGTCTGTTTAACTTTGTGAAGCATCCTGGCCATTTTATTGATGTGGTCAGCTCAGAAGAAGTTACTTGAATTCTTCATTGCTAGAAGGGTAAAAGGCTGATAGCCCAATACTGAAGAAATAGTTTCTGGAAGCCTGGGAAAGTTTAACTTAATGGAAAAAAATGACTAGTTTTGAAATACTTTCAGGAGACATGTCTTGCTAAAGGACTCTCCTCTGCAACAGCATTAAGTGTCTGAGGTTAGAGAAACCAAGACTCCTGTAATTCTGTCCTGCAAGGGAGCCAAGAAGTGCATTTGTTCTGAATTTTCTGACCTGGATCATTTTTTTTGCTCTTCGGGGCTGGTTCCTTGGAATGTTACTGAGAGTTTATGGATACCTTTCAGCTTCATTCTCCCTCCACTTCCAGTCTTTTCAGCACTGGAAAGGCAGCATAAACTGATGCTTAAGCATGGCTTTTTGGAACAGAAGCCAGATTCTATCAAGGGTTGGAAAGACTGCAAAGCAGCTGGGAGTTCAGAAGCATTATCAACATTTTAAAAGCACAATGTGCTTTGAATCAGCATTGCAAAACACCGAAGACAGTCTTGAAACCAGAGGAGCCTGGGGAGGGCTCCTGCTCAATAAGAAACCACAAAGCGGGCAAGCATCCTATCCCTTACTAGGGTTGCTAACCCTTCTTGGGGGAGGGTTGGGAGCTGCTGCCACGTTAACAGCAGCTGAGAAACAAGCAGAAATCCAGCAGAAAATGTATATCTATGCAAGGAAGAGATTAGCTTGATGTGTAGCTGCTGAAGACACAGACGCCCTGTTAAAGATGGTTGTCTTATCAATAAATTGAATCTCGGAAGTACTGAAAGAAGTGACATCTGTTTAACACAGAGCAGTCAAGCTGGTGACAATTTTCTTTCCATGTGTACACAATGATGGGAAAACCTAAGCAGTCAGGATGTTCTCAAGAACTTTTCTGATAAAAATGGGAGAGAAGCTGCATAGTGGCAGGCTAGCATAATTGGCATGAATCATGTGAGCCACTATGTCACCTTGTATTTGTCTGTGCACATTAAAATTAGAAAGAAATACAGTAATACCTTGGATAAGGAATGCCCCAACTAACAAATTTTTCAGATAACAAATGGAAATTTCTCTGTGTTTGCAGTCTTTTTTCATTGCTCTGCAGGCAAAAATGGGCTGGATTTTTCTTCCTGCTTATGTTTGTTTGTTTGCATTTTTCCCCATTGCACTTGGGGTGGGAACAGGCTGGGGTAGTCTTGCTGGTTTCTCTTGTCCATGTTTGCATTGCACTGCAGGGGGATGTTCTGGAAGGTGTTCCAGCACTGCAAGCCTTTAAAGTGCATTTTATAAAGAGGTTTCCCCCCCCCCCCCAGCTTTTTTGCCTTTTTCGGACCTCCGGAACAGATTAATTGGTTTCCCATTCATTTCAATGGGAAACCATGTTTCGGATAACAAATTTTTCGGATAACAAATTGCCTCTGAGAACAAATTAAATTCGTTATCAGAGGTACCACTGTATAGGCTTGGCTGGGGGAGGGAGTGCATCCCCTTTGCATGGGCCAGCACACAAAATTGGAATTTCTTACCAAGGAGGATTTTGTGTGGGAAACTGCAGGGTACATGTAAAAGCAGGAGCAGAACCTATGCAGCTGGGTGCCATTTTTAAACTACAGTAGGTCTCGGCGCCATGTGACATAGTTTTTTGTAGATTCCTTTTAAAAAATTACACTAAGTGGGTTGTGTCAGCCACAGATTAATTTCTTTGTGCTGGATTGCTGTTAAAGATATAGGAGGAACAGAAGCAGAACACGTCAAAGAACTACACGTGGCAACCCTGATTCGTTTCAGTGCAACTTGTCTGTGTTATGGAAGCTTACTGTATATTACAAACAGAGGCTCAGCTGAGCCATAACTACCATACTCTAGAAAGTCCTGGTGTGCTAGACTGTGAAGGAGTGCAGTATGACACAATGTTATTCTTTCTCTGCCCCTCCAATCTGAAACTCTCACCCAAGAGTTTCTGACAGGCAATTTTTTGGTGACCCTACTGTATCTCCTTGGCCTTTCAATTCATAATTGTGCCTCCCTGCACTCTATCTGTTGTGCACACTCACCATTTTGCAGTTGTTGCTGAAGAGCATGCCTTCCTTTCGTCACAAGGGTCTTAGTCCCGAGGTTTAAGGGAATGGGATGCCACTGAGCTGGCAACTGGGAGAGCATACATGCCAACTTTTGCCTCTGGCTCTGCTTGTTGATTCTGCCTTTGCCCACCATTAGCTGTTAGACCGTCTCATCCACCATCCACTCCATTCAGACAAAACATAGCAGGAGGTGAAATGCTGATCTTCCCCCTAGAGATGGGAAAAGCTAAGTTTTGTTTGGATGAAATCTCCCAGAATCCCAAGGCCAAGGGAGTTTGGGTCCTATACACTAACACTCCCTTTTCCATCTCTGTGTGATACACCTTGATTCTATACAGAAGGGAAAGTTGCTAATTTTTACTTTCCATTTTATTCCTGATGTGCCTCTACATTAGTCCAAAGCAGAAACACTTGTTAATGTCACTCTATTATTCACATGATGTTCCTTTGAGTTCCATGAGTATGCAAAAGTAGTGATATGTAACCACCAGTGGAATAAATGCCTGAAACTACTGTACTTTCAGTTAGTTTACATAATAGAAGGAGGAACCAAAAGTCAATGCAACAGAGGCACAGACTCAGCATGATAATCGCTCTTTGATCCATCTACCTTTCACCTAGGAATAACTTGATAATTCTGGAAAGGCTTCATTTTTAAGTCAACACTCATTTGGCACATGTGAGGAGACAGTGTCTCTGGGCATACAACGACCATTCCTTCTCTTGCTTTACTGGCCATATTGAAAAAGTGTCTAGACAAGGATGAACATTCTAGACATTTTGTTCTTTAGAACCTCCATAGGTAATCATTTAAATCTGCTAGGTGATGTCCTTTGATGTCCACAGTCCATTGTCATTGGCAATCTGGGCTCAGAATTCTGGGAGTTGTGGTCCAAAACATCTGGAGTGCCAAAGGTTCACCACCACTGACCTATAAGATTGTGTGCATCCAGTGTCTTGTTGGTTCTGTGGCTCTGTGTCAATGGACTTACATGACCAACATGGTTTTGCACTTGAATCAAACTGGAATGACTGTGTAGAAGTCCTCTGGATAACACAATTAAATGGCTAGAATTACTCCCACCAGTAGCTTTTTTTAAATAGCCTGAATCTCTTGATTTATTTATATTGTTCAGCTGACTTCTTTCAATAGGTTCAAGACCCGCATTCACATAGTTATACTTCTAAAAATGACCCTATTCAGGAATTATGCCTGAAAACATGGACAAATCTGTTATGGTGAAGACACGGGAATGCAGGGCTCCTGAGAAACAAGATCTCCTGGTGACAGGAACTCAGTAAGCACATTCAGCTAAAGCTTGCATTCATAGTACCAACTTCTGAGGTTTGGATTGAGGCAGTACAACTCTTTCAATGCATTCAGGAATAGCATCTGAATATAGGCACTGTACAGTAAATGAGTGATAAGATGGCATAAATAGCATTTTAAAATGTTAAGAACACAGAGATAATCAACTGTTATTAAAGAAAATGGTTACTGTCTTAGCTTTTAGCCATGCATCACTTGCTTTCTTATAACTCATCTGGCTCATGCCATTAGCTGCAGACAAAATCCTTATGAGACTCAATTTTTGCGAAAGTCTGTGAGAAGACTCTGTGAGTATCTAATTCTCAGAGAACATGACAGAGTATCTATAGACCTTCACATATGCCCACTGTATCATAAAATAAATAGATTTGCTGCCTGGGTTTCTTGCAGTTGATAAATGGGCTGAGAGGGCTGAGGTTATTAAAGAAGGGGACATGTCAGTATATGCTTAATTTGGAATAAAGGGTATTTGTTTAGGAAAGGCTAAATACTCCTGTTGTAAATCTCACTATTCCTTTGATTATACAGATAGGTCCACAACACAGAGCCCTCTGAAGCTGCTCCACAGAAACTGGCCTCCCCTCCATAGATGGAGGTCAGTGAAAAGGCAGTGCTTAAGTGTTTTCATTAGAAGAGATTGAAAACACACAGGGTGAGATAAGGGAGATTCATATGCTCAGAAGATTTTAAACAAGCATATGAGTCATCTACCAGCCATTTGGTAAGCAAGTATCTTTCTGTTTCCCAGCAGTGCGATAAAACAGGGGAGTGAGGAGGTGGTGGGGTGGGGGCTGATTTAGGAAGGTCAAGATGTGTGAACCTAAAAAGTTCCCACTGAATGTAGGCTAGCTAGTTTGCTTGCCATTTGTTTGAACTCGTGATTAGATTTGCTTAGTCTGTTGTCATGCTGAATATAAAACAGGGACTGCTTGATTTCTTATGATAGAGGCGAGCGCAGGCATACATTGAAGAAAAAGCTATGAGGGAGAATCTAGTGGTGGTGTCACGAGTTCAGGTTCAGTCAATAACATGGAAATTGGATCAGGAGGAGTGAAAGGTTAGCTTGCGGCTGGGTTGCCTGGAGGCTAAATATAGGCCTGTGACCTGCGTTGACATGGAATTCAGTTGTGTCACAAATGGGCAAGCCAACAAGAATCTATGTTGCTCTGACACTGCTTGATTACAAGTGATGAGCTATTTTGGAAGCTGGAAAACAAAAACATGCAGTGGAATTCAGAAAATTGCTCAGGTAAATGGCACATGACAATGATGGAAACTGGAGTACTAGTTTTGCCCAGACATCAGGAGAGTTTGGTAGAATTGTTTTCAAATCAGCTGCCATGGATTAAAAAAAAAGGTGGGGTAAGGGATGAGGAAGCAGGATGTGAATCCTTCTTACCTAGGATTATGGTTTCATTCTTATGCTTCCCCGTAAAGGAAAGGCAGTGTGTTATTTTGGATATAGCATTAAACTGAAAATAATGGAAATACCAGGTTTAAATAATTTCTCGGATACAACATTCATGGAGTAAGGGTCAAATACATTGACAAAGACAATAATGTGGAAAATGCTCTGTGACTTTATTTGCATTTATTGCATGATGTACAGATCAATATGAATGAGCCCAGAGTACCTCTCCCTGGAATTCCGCCCTCCCCCCGCCATACACACTGCTGGGGCTTCCACTTTTTTGAAACTGAAAACATTCACAATACCAGGCAGTGTGATCACTTGAATCAATGCAGACAGGTTTGTAGCTGTTTTCTCTGAAGCCACACCAGCTGCTTACAGCAGCACCAGAGAGAAGTCATACAGGATGGAAACTAGCTGTTGTTTGATTCCTCTCCTCCCATTTTTTTTGCCTGGGTCTGTTTGTTTCCTTCCCCCTTTCTCATTCTGTTCTGTGTCTTGTTTTTCTTTCTTTTATTCTTTTAAAGGGCAGCTAAGAGACTGAATCTGTCAAAATCCTAACAAGAATATGCCAACAAATATGGAAGACAAAACAATGGCTCACAGGCTGGAAATGTTCAGTATAAATTCCAATACCTAAGAAAGGAGATGCGAATACATACAGTAACCATAGAACCATTGCTTGAATTGCATGGAAAGTAATGTTCGATGTGTAACAAAAAAGGTTTTTAACCTATATCAGTGATGGTGAACCTTTTAGACGCTGAGTGCCCAAACTGCGATTCAGAACCCACTAATTTCCTGCAAAGTGCCAGTACACTAATTTAACCTGAATGAAAGTGGCTGTGAAGGAGCGATGTCGGGTACCCACAGAAAGGGCTCCGAATGACACCTTTGGCACCCGTGCCATAGGTTCACCAACACTGGCCTATATGGTACAAGAAATGCCTGATATTCAAGCTGAATTTTGAAAAAGAAAAGACATTCATGGTGATATTCCAAATAACTACCAAGTCTTGGAGCACACCAAAGAGAGAGAGAGGAGAGGGCGTTTATACACGACCCCTAAGCTCCGCCGCAAATGGCTGCAAGGTCCGGACCTTAAAAATGTTTACCCACCAGCTCTGGACTTTGCAGACAATTAAGTGCGACCTCGCCCACTTAGCGCGACTAAACAGCAGTTTTCTTGTACCTGCTTTTTGGATGTGACAAAATTTTGATCCGGTGTAAGGATAGCGAGTGCGGGGCTCTCCTGGCTTCTGTTTGTTCTTTTTTTGTGCCCCGCTCCTTTAAGAGATCTGAATGCTGCCCTGAACAAAACGGAGGTAACCAGGTAACCGGCATGCTTTTCTTTCTTTTTGCTCCCTCCCTCGGGCAGCCAGAAACCAGGAAGTGCGGAGGGGGGTGGGGACAGGGAAGAGCGAGGAACCCCTAAGATCTCTGGTCCGAATTTAAGTGGCCAGCGGATCTTAGGGGTCGTGTAAAAAGGCCCAGAATGGTTTCTTAAGGGTGCATTTTATCCCTTTATATGTTTAACTGGTGCACAGAACATATCCTATGGAACATATCATATGGAAATCCAGATGAAGGAGGGGTGAAAATTGGCAGAAGAAACATAAGTAATTTAAGATATACAGATAAAAACCATCTTACTGGCAGAAGCAGCAAAGACTTGAAATGACTTTTGGTGAACATGAAAGAATCACACGTCCTTTAAAATGCTGATTAAATTTCAAGATAAAGTGGTTCCAAAAATCTTATCCCCATGGCCACCCGGTTATGCCCCCTTTAGCGAGTTTTCCAAGACCTACCGGAGAAGTTGAGAATCTTTGCTCCGGTAAAAACTACAAGCCAGAAGCCTGTGGGAGCTCGCATATGATCCAGTTTTCAGCCCCCCCCCCCCCCCAGCACCGATCAGCTCATACTGGAACTGGTCAGCATTTTTTTATTTTTATTTTTTATTTCCCCTCCCCCCCCCAAAGCATTGCGCAGCTGGCCTTCAGGCTGTCAGTGTTGTTGTTTTTTGTTGTTTTTTGTTTTTTTTCCTAGAGCTTACCAGCTTGTCCTAGGGCTGGTCGGCACTTTTTTAAAAAAATAAAAAAAAATTTCCCCTCCCTCCCAGTGCTGAGCGGCTGGCCTTCAGGCTGTCAGCACTGTTTTTTTTTTAATATTTTCATTTGTTTCCTAGAGCCGACCAGCTCATCCTGGGATTTGTCAGTGCTTTTTAATTTTTTAAAAATTTCCTCCCTGCCCCCCCCCAGCTGAGCACCTGGCCTTCAGGTTGTCAGTGCTGGTTTTTTTTTTGGGGGGGGGGGGTTGTCCCCCCCCAGAGCTGACCAGCTCATCCTGGGGTTGACACTTTTTAATTTTTTTAGCCCCACTCCCCACCCCCAGTGCTGAGCAGCTCACCTTCGGGCTGTCAGCACTGTGTTTTTTTCCTAGCACCACCTGCTGGCCCTGAGGCTGGGCAGTGCTTTTTAAAAAAATCCTTGTATGTGGGGATGGAGATCCCACATCTTCAGTCATGTGACCAAGAAAGAAGAAAATCTGGACTTTCACAATATCCAGATCTTCCCCCCAGGTGAGATAGCAAATAATTCAAAATCATTAGTACAAAAGAACTATGCAACTTCAGTATTGATAACAAAGAAATTGAAATACTTAGAGATTTTGTATGATTTGGTTCAAATATCTATCCAATTGGAGACTCTGTCCAAGAAAATAGTAGAAGATTGAGACTTGGAAGGGCATCAGTGAAATTTTGCAAACAACCTGCTCTGATGGAATGAAGATTGCTAGAAGTAGTTTGTTGATATAGGGCCTTTTTACACGACCCCTAAGATCCACTGGTCCCTTAAATTCGGACCAGAGATCTTGAGGGTTCGTTGCTGTTCCTCCGTCCCCACCCGCTCCGCACTTCTTTGTTCTGTCTGCGTGAGGGGGGGGGGGGGGAAAAAAGCCTTAGACAGAGACAAAAGAATAAAAGGCTTACCTCCGGTGTTGGGGGAAGTTGCTCCGACCTCCGTTTACTTCCTGGTTCCTCTTTAAGGGGCGGAGGCAAAAGGAAAAACAACAGAAAGAAGCAAGGAGAGCTCAGGCAGTCTCCGCATCAAATATTTTTCACCATCAAAAAGCAGGTACAAGAAAACTGCTCTGGGTCGCGCTAAAGTGGGCGGGGTCGCACTTAATTGTCTGCAAAGTCCGGAGCTGGTGGGTAAACATTTTTAAGGTCTGGACCTTGCAGCCATTTGTGGCGGAGCTTAGGGGTCGTGTATAAACACCCATAGACACAGCTGTCTATCTTTTTGGACCCATCTTGGAATCCTTACTAGGGGGATTATTATGATTGGTGCCTGCATTTCAAAATGAACCACTAAAACAGTATGATGGTATACTAGTGTTGGTGTCTATACATTATACCTTATGTATCAGATGCAACAACATGCCTCTCAGTACCGCTTCTGTGAAGAAATCCAGGACGGTGCTATTACCTTCATGTCTTCTTTGTTGGTATCAAGCTGCTCATATCAACAGCAGAAGGCACAACCTTGAAATGTTGTAGTGAAGCTTCCTCCTACTCCTGGCTTGTAAGCCACCACTGTCTATTTGGCCACTCTTGGCATGGAATTCCACACTAGTCAGATTGAACGGGGCTTTTCTTTTCTTCACAGGAAACTTTTAGTCGTAGAAACACAATAAATAATGAAACTAAACTCCAGACTTCCAACATAAGTGGTTCCATAATTCCCACAGAGATAAACAGAAACATTCCAGGCCAAAGAATTTAGAAAACTGTTACTTGGAAAGAAATGTTAGCTTCTTGGGTTACTGTATAGTCATGTTGTTACACTGTGTGTTCTCTCTGGATATCAGGTGTGGAATTCATTTACTTTTAAAATAGTTTCATGCAATTTTTTTAAAAAAAATCATTCTCCACCTCACATGTAATAGGCTATGACTACAGAATACAGACTGATGAAGCTGTTTGGATGAGCCGCGAAATGTTTCTCTCTCTCAAAAAAGAAGTCCAGTTGCCATGACTCCACTTACAGATAAACTCACCCGGATGACTGAGAATCTTCACAGACATACAGAATCAAATACCACAGAATTTGCTGTGCTTATAGTATGGTCCGATTCAAAGGTCTTTTCTTTTTCTTATCACATGAGGCAAAAGTCCATTCAAATTGGTCTGGACTTTTTGGCTTCCAAAGCAGATCCCACCCCCCCCCCCCCGTTTATGGTTGCGAGCTTCTGTTTCCCCACCCCACCCCAAAGTCAGAACAATTTCCCCTCTATGATCTGTTGATTTGTCCTTGTAAAGGTGGAGGGGAGGTGCTTTTGTGGGTGGTGTTTCAGTGACATGGGCCGTTTGGGGCAGGATGTTCAGGACCATGGGGATATTCTGCCTCACATTCTTTCCCTCCAATTGTCCTGTGACTTTTAATTTTTTTTTTAACATATATGAGATTAGTGCAAGATCACTTTGTCACCTTATCACTCACGTTGATATCAGAGTTTAGTGCCATATCAACCTTGAATAAGATTTTTTTTATAAAAAAAAAATTACAAGCAAAACACAAACATTTGCTATGAAATAAAAAAGGGATTCTCTCTCCCCCCCCCCCCCCCCCCCCCCGTGGCATGTCTTAGTTCTATACACTGTTTTAAAAAGAACTTTGGAACATTGACACTTTTTCCTGAACACTGTATAACCCTTTCAAAACCAAGTGTCTTCACAATGAAACATCAAAGACAAACAGGGGTGGGACCAGAGGCAAAAAGGAAGTACTTGGGGGAGGGAGGCTGGTGGTGGTGGGGATAAATGTGAATGAAATTGAATCAAATATGAAAGTAAACGCCTGAATCAGTCCACAGCCCCTCTGATCACTGACTGTAAATTCAGCCATAATACTTGCTGCAAATCAAATTACAGCTGTGAATTAGGCCAATTTGGCTTGCCAGTGCAATTGCAGCCTTAGTCTTCTGGGGTCATCTCTGAGGAAGTGTTTTCTACAGCATCATAGCATGATGTCTGAAGATATTCAAAATGAAAATAATTGTATCATCACTACAATACAAATGGCTTCTGATATTTTATTTATTTATTTATTTATTTATTTATTTATTTATTTATTTATTTATTTACCGCCCATCTTCCAAAGGAACTTCAGGCGGTTAACAATATCAAACAACAACAGATCAACAATAAAAAATAACAACAGTAAAAAAAATCTGGCAAGTTGGTTGGATAAGGTAAAAAAAATTAGAAAAATCAAAGGTCGCCAAAGGCCTCGCAAAAAAGCCAGGTCTTCAAGGCTTTTTTTAAAGCTGACAGGGACTGTGCAAGGCGCAACTCATTTGGGAGATGGTTCCATAGCAAAGGACCAGCCACAGAGAAGGCTCAGTTGCGGGTAGCTGCTTTCCTAGCCTCCCTGGGCATGGGCACCTGAAGTGAGAGCACCTGCAACATTCTGGTTGGTTGAGCCTCAGTTGATATCTGGAAAATTCGCTCTGCCAGGTATTCAAGTCCCAGGCAGTGGAGGGTTTTGTAAATCAAAACCAAGACCTTGAATCTTATTTGGGACACAACGGGTAGCCAATGCAAGTGGGCCAGAACTGGGGTGATGTGGTCATATAGACCCACACCAACCACCAGTTGGGCCACAGCATTCTGCACCCACTGAAGTCTCCAAATAAGAGTAAAGGGCAACCCCATATAGAGAGCGTTGCAATAGTCTATCCTCGAGATCACAAGCGCCTGCACAACTGTTCTCAGGGACTCCCCATCTAGATACGGATGAATCTGGGCAATCTGTCAGAGATGGTAAGTTAAAGGTAAGTTAAATAAGGTACTGCAAGATAAATAATAGAATAATAGAATAAAGAATAAATTACTTAGAAAAGGTATGGGAAGGTGGGATGGAGTTCCAAAGTCTAGGAGCAGCAACGGAATAGTACCCATGAAGCCACCAAGTGTACCTATGATGGTAGTGGGACAGAGAGAAGGTTCTCTACTAATTCTCTTTATACTTAGGCAGGCTCATAAGGGAAGATGTGGTCCTTGAGATAGCTTTCACCCAAGCTATTTGGGGGTCTTATAGGTTAAAACCAGAACTTTGAATTATGCCTGGAAATGGATCAGCAATCGGTGGAGCTGCTGTAAAATAGCAGACCCGACTTACCGGGTCCAGAGTTGTGGTCCGCTGCCCAGCCGGACCTCTGCGTGGGTGGAAGATGGCGCCGGCCGGGGGCCACCTAGGTGGAGTTACCTGTGCTGCGCCAGGCACCAGGGCCAATTACGGGTGCCCAGGTAGGCTTTGCGGCTGCAGGCATCCAGGCACTGGCCGACCTGAACAGGCGCAGTGGACCCGCCGGTGCCCGCCCCTTTAAAAGGGGCCCACGGTCTCCGAGTGCTGCCATTGGGTCCCAGCAGTGGCGGCGTTCCCCACCCAACCACCCTTCGAGTAGGGAATCTATTTTCTGTATGTTGGTGTGTTAATTTGTGTTGTTTTGTTGTTTTGTCACAGCCTTGGCGGTTTGGTGGCATTGGGACCAGATCCAGGCGGAGGTGGCTGCAGGACAGAGCCTGCATGGCATGGAACCTTCAGGTGGTAACGGCAGACCCAGGAGAGAGCTGCAAGTGTCCCGGCTCGGGAGGGACATCAGACGGCATCTCCACTCAGCTCGGGAAGGAAATCCCGAAGGAGTCTGTGCTCACGGGGGTTTCCGGAAGCTGAGTAACAAAGGGTGCCACCACCTGGCGGTGCCACCATGCACATCAGGGGACAGGCGGGTTCCCCGATGGTATTGGGTCCGACCCAATGCCTGGCCAGATTACTGCAGATTGTAACCATACCAATAAAGCTGTGGCCTCCACAATTTTCCCCATAAGTTCAAGAGTGTTGGTGTACTCAATGGATTTTAACAAACAACAGGGGTTGGGCGCTGGACCACAATAGGGAAGCAGAAAGAAAGAGAAGAGGAGAGGAGAGGAGAGGAGTTGCCTTGGCTTTCAGTGTGAAACCCAATTTAAGATCTTTGCTTAGTTTGCAGCCCTGCCCCCTGTACTTTGCACATATAGCATGAATGTCTGCAGGAAGGGACCTTTGTATGGGCCACTGAATAGATCTCTTATATTCTGTATTCTCAAGACTTGTGGCACAGAGAAGTTCTCTGTATTTTACGGGTGGGTGGGTGGGTCTGAAATGATGTGGAATTACTCGTCTAAGCTCTGCAAAGAACATTGCTTTTTGTCTCAATTTGCCCTAAAAAAGTGGAAGATTTGTTTTGCTTTTCCATTTTTCCAGGGACAGTTATGTCTGAATGAATATTTTCATATGATCATAGAGGCACACTGTACCTGCATGAAAAAAGAAAACCCTTCTCTAGTGGACTCTGTCCTCTTGTCTGTAGCAAAGCAGTGACTTTAGTGCATGTTATGCTTGCCCCTTAACTTTGTAAGCTTGCTTAGCAAAAACTTTTGCCTTTGAACTGCAGAACTGGAAGGGACCCTCTGGATCAGTGGTTTTCAACTTGTTGGGTCCCCAGATGTTCCTGGACTGCAACTCCCAGAAGTCTTCATGATTAGCTGAGCTGGCCAGGACTTCTGGGAATTGCAGTCCAGGAACATCTGGGGACCCACAAGTTGAGAACCACTCTGGATCATTGAATCCAACTCTTCTCAAGGAGACACACTGGGGCATTCGACTTCCCGCCTGGCTGGTTCCACAGCCAGAAACTGTAAGAGAAGAGAGTCATGTTAGACACCTTTCTTATTCATCAACTCAAGACCTCTGTCATGCTCTTTAACAAAACATTAGGAATATATGCCTGCTTGCACACCCAGGCACACATGCCTGCACAGACAGAAACAGACACTCAACAACAGCCTCAGCTACACATGCCCCCCCATATCTAGATGAAAACACCTTTTTTGATCCTCAGTTATCCCTCACCCCACCCACAAAACCTACACAGCATGTCTTCTTCAGGTTCCTTCATATAATTTGGAATGGTCTTGAGAAGTTAATAAAGTCATGCTGACGTCAAAAAGAAACAGAAAAGGCAGATGTTTCTTGTTAGCTATTTTACCCTCAGACACTTTTCCCTGTTTTTTAGACAGAGCAGATAATTACAAAATAGCTATGTTAACTTGTTAATTATTGTTTCCACAATTGCCATGGCCAAAGGCTTTACAATATACAAAACTTTCTTCCATGGTCTACTTATTAAATATTTTGTGGTCTTCTAAGGAAACTTCATTTATATGTCTGCCCAACATATGGTATTGTTAACTAGTTTAAAAAGATCAGTGTCCAATTCTTAAATACAACTGAGATTAAATAATATATTCATTTGTACTGCAGAGTTTTATATTTCATTCATTCCTTAATAAAAGGTCTCACATTTCTCCACTGCAGGATCCAAAGAACTTTACAAATTAAAGTAAAGAGGCACAAAAATTCATCTTGGGTCTGGAATTGTCTAAGAAGTTTATAAACAACATGAATGAGGTTGCGGAAAGAATGTTCATTCAATTTGCAGACAATTCCAAACTGGATGGAGGAACTAATATTTCAGGAGACAGACTGAGAATTCAAGAAGACCTCAACTGCACTTAAAACCCTGTGTCTTAAATTATTTATATTTCTTCCACCAAATTGTATTCCTTCAAATCAACTTAGTCAGACTTTCCAAATTATGAGCTGTGCAGGGCAGTAGTATCGTACAGAGGATTTATTCTTTTACTTCCGAATCAATCTTGCAATGGGAATTAGGAATCGCACATGTTACTACTATCCTTGCTTCTTTCTCTGGCTTGTCTTTGAGTTGCAATAACTTGTGCAGAGGAAAGCTCTCTAGAATTATCACTACATCAGAGTGCAACGATGTTATTTCACTGGAACATCAAATCCATAGTCTACAACACAATTCGAAAAACAAGAATAACCGGAACAAAAAAATTACAACTTTGAAATTGGACTTCAAATCTGCAACTCCATGGCCACAAACACAGCAGACAGTCTGCTCTTGTCCTGTACCATATTTGGGGAAGTCTCAAGACTATGGTATCGTCCAAAAGCAGCATCTAGTGTTGTTAAAAAGGCCAATTTGAGAATGACAATCCCTTCCACATTGAGGACAAATACAGTCGGTCCCTTGCCCAGCCCACAGATTTCGCTGTTTCCAGGATTGTCTCTTTTTCTCAGCCTGCTGAACAAGTGCCCCTTCAAACTGTAGAAGGCCAGGCTGCATCCTTTTCCTCCAGGCTGAATGATTGGAGGTCAAGTTTTCCCATCTGTTAAGGTCCATTCCCAAAGTCTTCAGATCCCTCTTGCAAATATCCTTATATCG
Organism: Phrynocephalus guinanensis; assembly: GCA_037367245.1. NCBI lineage: Eukaryota > Metazoa > Chordata > Lepidosauria > Squamata > Agamidae > Phrynocephalus > Phrynocephalus guinanensis. Next base: position 13,851,254 of record CM074734.1, read on the forward strand.
CAGCTGTGGTCTCCCTCTGGGGCGCTTTCCCAGCACTAATTCTTCATACAAAAGATCTTTCGGAATCCAACTATCAGCCATTCTCATGACATGTCCAAGCCAGCATAGACGTTGCTGTTTCAGTAATGTATACATGCTAGAGATTCCACCTCATTCCAGGACGACATTTGGAACTTTATCATGCCAAGTGATGCCAAAGATACATTGGAGACAGTGCATAGGCAAGGTGTCCAGCTTTCTCTCCTGCTCTACACAAAGAGTCCAAGACGTGCTACAGTCCAAGAGTGTGTTCAAGATACAAGTTCTATAAACCTGGATCTTTGTATGTTCCATCAGCATCTTGTTAAGCCATACTCTTTGTGTAAGTCTAGAGAATGTAGTAGCTGCTTTTCCAATATGTCTATTCAGCTCAGTATCTACAGAGAGGGTGTTGGAGACGGTTGACTCAAAGTATACAAAGTCATGGACAACCTCCAGTTCTTATGCAGAGATTGTAATACAAGGAGGTGTGTCCACATCCTAACCCATGACTTGAATTTTTTTTCAGGCTGGTTGTTAATCCAAAATCTTGGCAGGCCTTGCTAAAGCAATCCATAAGTCGTTGAAGATCTTTGAAAGAGTGAGCAGTAATAGCAGCATTGTCAGCGAAGAGGAAATCCCACAAACACTTCAGCTAGACTTTGGAGTTTTCTCTCAATCTAGAGAGGTTAAAGAGTTTTCCATCTGATCTTGTCCGGAGATAAATACCCTCTGTTGCTGCCTTTGGCTGCAAAGAGGGACTGCCTCTACATTTCTCCTGCAACTGTCTAAGGGAAAATACCACATAGGTGGTGGACCTGTTGACTCGGAATCCACACTGTGCTTCTGAATAAGCTCTCTCTTGCAAGTATCTGGAGCCGCTTCAATATGACACGAACAAGCACATTCCCCGCAACACTAAGAAGAGAGATGCCACAATAGTTGTTACAGCCTCCTCTGTCACCTTTGTTCTTATGTAGCATGATGATATTAGCTCCTTCATATCCTGTGGTACTTCACTTTCCCTCCAACAGAGACAGAAGATTTCATACCGCTCAGTGGCAATAATCTCTCTGCAGCACTTCAGAACTTCAGCAGGGATGTTATCCATCCCAGGTGCCTTGCCAGAGGCAAGTGAATCCAGGGCTGCATTTAGTTCTTCTAAAGTTGGTTCACTGTGAAGCTCCTCCAAGGCCAGGCAGGCGCTCAATGTTATTTAATGCTTCTTTGGTTACTACATTTTTTTCTAGAATATAACTCGGAGTAGCGCTGCAACCAGCATACAATCTGCTGTGCTTGATCCAGAATGACCTTAACTGTAGCAGAGTTCAGAGGAGCAGTTTTCTTCTGTGTTGGACCAAAGGCCTGCTTGATGCCATCCTACATCCCCTTGATGTTGCCAGTGTCAGCTGCTACTTGAATCTGACAGCGAAGCTGCAACCAATAACCATTAGCACATCTCCTAGCAGTCTGTAGCACTTTGCAATGGGCAGCTCACAGGGCCTGTAGGTTGTGTTCACTGGAACAGGCTTTATATGCAGTCAGAGCTCTCCTCTTTTCATTGATGTCTGATGTCAGCTCCTCCAAAGCGGTTACTTCACGTCCTTCCTCATTCTGGGATTACGTTCATTTTGTGATAATGTAGTTTGCGGTCACGTGGTCTTGTCCCGGTTCTGTCCCTGTTTCCGTTTGCCCACGGGTGTGATTGATGGTATTGTGATGACTGTTACTTCACATCTTGTTTCGTGACAATATCTGTACTTCCCTGCCTTCATTTCTCCCCCCCCTTTTTAGTCCGACCTTCCGTTTTTCGATATTTCAATTCTCCGTAACTTTGCCTTTCATGCGTTAAGCAGCAAAGTTTGAGGTTTTATGCCTTCTTATCTCTCTGCGATGCATTGTTTATGCCATTGGGATTGTACTGGAGAATGCAACTTTGCACTCCTGCCACTAGATGGAGAATGTGTATGTTGCGTGACGAGCCTTACTTCATGGGCACTTGTCTCAAAACAGGAACCGAGACAAGAGAATTCCCGAGGTCAGGGAGAGGTATGGCTTATCACGCTTAAATCCCAGTTCAGGGGGCGTGGTCGGGACGAGATTCCGCCGTCATGCAATGGACGTGGAGTAACATTTTCTCGTAGCGGTCCCAAGCGTGACTGTGAACCGTGATGACAGGAACGTTAAGTAACCGTCCAAGTGAGCTTCAAACCAATCTGATGTCTTTCTAACCTCCTTACCAAATGCAGACAGGGAGGTGTTATAAACAGCATTCCTAAAGTGTTTCCATTGTTTGGAAGCATTTGCTTCAGCTGGACCAGGGAGAACTTTGATTGCTTGTGCAAATTTCTCCACTTTTCCCTGATTGCAGGTCTTATTGATATCAATTTTTATTCTACCTTCCTTCTTCGCATAGTGCAGTCTCTTGGTTTTCAGTTTTGCTCTGCTGCAAACCAGGGAATGGTCTGAATGCAACTCTTTATCACAGGCAGCACACTGATAACTATGTGCGATTGTAACACTGGAAAGGCTGGAATATCAAGTCGAGCTGGTGCCTATGCTTCAATTGTGTTAACGCTTTGTATTAAAGAATGTATTACTAACACAGAGACTGTAATAACAGCAAACCTCCAGCAGGCATTGGCCACTTTCATTCATCTTCCCAATGCCAAACTGGCCTAAACAGGTGGGCCAAGAGCTATAATCAGCTCCAACTCTGGCATTAAAGTCTCCAAGAATAAACAATGATTCTTTCTCAGGAATTTTCTTGATAGTGGCAGCCAGGTCATCATAGAATTTATCTTTGGAGTCTGCTGAAGATGATAATGTCGGTGCATATGCACTGATAAGAGTAACCAACCCTGCTGATGAGTGGAGCTGCAAGGGCAGGGTTGTTTCACTTCCTGCAGCAGGTGGAGTGATGAACTGCAACAGAGTGTCTCTGACTGCAAAGCCAACCCCACATTCCCGAGTCTCATTTGATGGTTTTCCCTGCCAGAAAAATGAGAGGTTTCTCTCCTTATAACAGATCCTGAGTTGAACAGCCTTGTCTCTTAAAGAGCAACAATGTCTATCTGCAATCAGCTCAGCTCCTTGTTGATGACAGCTTTCGTGCGTACGTCATCTATTTCTGGCAAATCATCAAAAAGCCCGGGGGTCATTGTCTGTGTGCCTAACTTTGGAGCTAAGATTTTCTTATGTTTGTTGCATAGTGCAGAATTATCTGTCTTCTTGTTGACTTCCACCCTAGACCCCATGCAGCCTGTGAGATTCGCAGACAATGGCATGGCGAGGCAACATTTTACGGACTCAGGGCTACCCAGTCCAATAAGGTATGATGTCCTCTCCCACAGTCAGAAATAGCCCCCTAACACCAGGCTCTACTCCAATCAAACAAAGATTTATAACCAGTAGCTGCCACTTCCTGTGTTGTTTCCATGCAGCTTGCAAAGCTGGAGTGGTCTCTTGAAAGCACAAGGCCTGGGTAGATTAATATGGAGGTTAAAACTGTTACCCAAGCAGAAAACTCCCTCCCCATGTTGCTGGAATAGTCCAAGGGAATGGCAAAGCCAATAACATTGGCTCCAGCTGTGTTGCAGGAGTTGCCAGAACATGATTGTACACAGTCATGAACTGCCTTCAGGATTCTAGCTCTGGATTTTGCCTTGAGGTTAACTCCTGAAACTTTTTCCAGAAATGGATATAGCCACAAAGGAGTGGAGGTATAAAATCAGAGTTTCCCTTCTCCTGGAAGAAGGTTCTTCCATTTTATCAGCTGTTGGGGCATAAAGCTCTCTTCCACCTTCAAAACCATGACCGTCTTCTCCTGCAACCCTTGAAAGGGGCCCTTACAAGGTACTACCAGCTGGAGCAAGGGTTTTTTTTTAGGAGGCATTACTCCTCCAACACTCCCCTTAAGTATTAAGGGTGTGTGTGTTGTGTCATTACAGTTGTGAACTTCATGACTCTATGTCCATTGTGTTTTCTTGGCAGCAATGCTGGAGTGGTTTGCCAGTTCCTACTCCAGGCACCTACAGACGCTGGTATTCCCTGGTGGTCGACCATCCAAGTAATAACCAGGGCTGACCCTGTTTCGCTTCCGAAATCAGGCGAGATCGGATGTGCTTAGGGCATCAAGGCAGCTATTAAGGGGGTACAAAATCAATTAACAGTCTCTGTTGGAATTCAGAGGTCCGCAGCAGAGTGCCACCAGTCACAATAGTATCTGTGGCTGTTATGGCAATCTTTCCTTCTTTAGTAATTAGTTCCTTAAAAGTTTCTTCATTTCTTAGATGTTTCTCAGCCTAGGACTGACAATGACGAGACAGTAAGTAAAACTAGTAGTAAGTTAAGCAAAATGGTGGCATGAGGAAACTCAACAGTAGTCAGCTCCCAATGGCAGTGGTACTAGAACGCTGCAGCAGTCAGTGCTGGGTGGCAATTGTAAACAATAATGCTAGTGATTGTAAGAGCCAACAACAGACAAACAGTTGATGTTAAACATATGTCATAGATGAAAATAGAGTTAAATGTCTTCAGATGTTAAATGCATTCAAAACACCCCCAGAAAATTAAAGTGAAAGGGATAAACTGTTAGACAATTAGTGTTAAGTGTCAGCCATCTTAGGAAGCCACACCGGAAGTCTGTATATACAGTTGGGCCTCCAATGGCACTAAACAACTGCCTTCCACCTGTTCCCTAGAAGCCTCAGCAAGAAGCATCCCTGCTTCTGCCAGGGTTCCTCCCTCTGACATAAGGAATTCAGGCTGCATGGGCTAAAATAATGATCCTCCAAAAATGCCTTTCAGAAGGGAAAAGCAACTACTGTACTTTGATATGAGCTGAGCATGCATGGACCAGGCTTGCCAGAAAGAAAACTGTAACAGTTCATGGCCCAGGAAGGGGAGATGTTTGGAATGTCAAAAAATAGTAAAAAGAGACATTTTCTTTGATGAGTAAACAAACAAAAAATGAACAGGCTTGCTTTAAAGAAGGGAACAAACAAGGAACAAGCAAGCACCCCTTCCTGGGGGACTCTGTACACAGCTGCTTCTATGCGAATGGCCAAAGCTTCTGACCAAGATGGGATAGGGGGAACATTAGTGGTTAGGGACAACACTGATATAGTCATCATAACAGAAATCTGGTGGAATGCAGAAAAGCAATGAGATACCACAATCTCAGGCTATCAATTCTATAGGAGGGCAGGGAAGGGCATGCTGGAGATGGGGTGGCTATTTCAACAAAAGGGTAAAATCCAGCAAATTGGATAGAGATGGCAGGTCCAACTCAATAATAGAATCACTGTGGGTTAAACCACTGGGTCCAAAGATGTGATAGTGAGTGTGTGTAGAGGGGAGTGCTATCATCCTCCAGATCAAAAACTTGAGGGGACCCCTTGAAATCAGATAAATCAGGGAGGTGTCCAAGAGGGACAGAATTGTAATCAATATTATAGCGCCATTATACAAAACAATGGTAAGGCCACATCTGGAATATTGAGAACAGTTCTGGTCACCACATCTCAAAAAAGACATAGTGGAACTGAAAAACGTGCAGAAGAGAGTGACTAAAATGATTACTGGGGTGGGACACCTCCCTTATGAGGAAAGTCTACAGCATTTGGGGCTCTTTAGTCTGGAAAACAGGTGCTCTCTCTCTCTCTCTCTCTCTCTCTCTCTCTCTCTCTCTCTCTCTCTGTGTGTGTGTGTGTGTGTGTGTGTGTGTGTGTGTGTGTGTGTGTGTGTGAGAGAGAGAGAGAGAGAGAGAGAGAGAGAGAGAGAGAGAGAGAGAGAGAGAGAGAGAGAGAGAGAGAGAGAGAGAGAGAGAGAGAGAGATGATTTGAGACATACTGGAGGGAATGGATAAAGTAGATACAGGTAAGCTCTTTTTCCTCTCACACCAAGACCAGAACCAGGGGCCATCCACTCAAACTGAGGTTGGGAGACTAAGAAAAGACAAAATAAAATATTTATTTACCCAGCTTGTTGTTAGTCTGTGGAACTCTTTGCCACAGGATGTGGTTATAGTAACTGGCCTAGATGCCTTTAAAAGGGGATTGGACTGATTTCTGGAGGAAAAACTCAATCACAGGTTACAAGTCATGATGGAGATACATGTTATCTCCAGGCTTAAAAGGAAGGCACCTCAAAATGCCAGACCCAGGAGGGTGTCATCAGGAGACAGATATCAACTTGTCTCATGTGCTGCCAGAGGCATCTGTTGGGGCCACAATGAGACAGGAAATGGGACTAGATGGGCCCTTGGCTGTTCTGTTCTTATGTCAAAGTGGCACAGTGACAGTTCTCCAGAAACTGACAGTTTACCATATATCTCCAGGCAATGAGCAACTACCATTCATAGTCGTCAAAGAATAGCCCTCATTAGAGATGGGCACGACTTGAAAAAATTTTTTTTCGAGTTGTCGTTAGTCGGGCCGGTTCCGTTTCGGCTCGTTTCCGTTTTTCGCGAAAATTTGCAAAAATTAGTCGGTTCATTTTTTCGTTTTTTCGTTGTCGTTAGTACTGGTTTGGGGAGGGGGTAGCGGGCTCCTGGAGGGAGCTGCAGGAGTCAGCCAGAGCCACAAGTGACGGACTGGCAGACTCTTTGCACCCGCTGTGTCTCACGTACTTGCATGTAGTGCAATGCAAGTAGATCTGGCTTAGGGTGAAGACGGCTTAGCGCAACGGCTAGGGTTAGGCTAGTTACGGGTGAGGTTACGGTGAGTATTGGGGTGCATCTGGGTGCCTCTCTGACCCACTTAGAAGGACAGTGTATTGGCGTATGGGTTAGGCTTAGGGTTCGGGTTTGGGCTACGATTAGTGGGCTGTTTATGCCCGATTGGCACATCCCAGAAGTCTCTGTGGTCAACCTGGCCAAGTGGCCATGCGATTGGTGGAAAATTTGCATGGTCTACTCCCATGGGAGAGCCCATCATTGCAAATGTGCAGGTGTAAAAAAATAAAATAAAATAAAATAAAATAAAATCAACAGAGACTTTTTTTGCAAGAAAAACCCACTGCTGCTACTGTAAAAATTCAAGCATTTAAAATAGCTAATTTTCACATGTTTCTGTGGTGCTTTGGTGGGGTTTTGGGCAACAATTTCAAAAAAAATATTGCGGTCGCCATTTTGGACCCCCCCCCCCACCGCATGGCAAATGGATGCGCCCTCCCAGCCTGGTACAGTCAGCAAAACCTGGCCATGCGATTGGTGGAATGGCTCCAAAACTTTGCATGGTCCACTCCCATGGGCGAGCCCATCATTGCGAATGCGCAGGTGTAAAAAAATAAAATAAAATCAACGGAGACTTTTTTTTTGCAAGAAAAACCCACTGCTGCTACTGTAAAAATTCAAGCATTTAAAATAGCTAATTTCCGCATGTTTCTGTGGTGCTTTGGTGGGGTTTTGGGCAACGATTTCAAAAAAAATATTGCGGTCGCCATTTTGGATCCCCCCCCCACCGCATGGCAAATGGATGCGCCCTCCCAGCCTGGTACAGTCAGCAAAACCTGGCCATGCGATTGGTGGAATGGCTCCAAAACTTTGCATGGTCCACTCCCATGGGCGAGCCCATCATTGCGAATGCGCAGGTGTAAAAAAAATAAATAAAATAAAATCAACGGAGACTTGTTTTGCAAGAAAAACCCACTGCTGCTACTGTAAAAATTCAAGCATTTAAAATAGCTAATTTTCGCATGTTTCTGTGGTGCTTTGGTGGGGTTTTGGGCAACAATTTCAAAAAAAATATTGCGGTCGCCATTTTGGACCCCCCCCCCACCGCATGGCAAATGGATGCGCCCTCCCAGCCTGGTACAGTCAGCAAAACCTGGCCATGCGATTGGTGGAATGGCTCCAAAACTTTGCATGGTCCACTCCCATGGGCGAGCCCATCATTGCGAATGCGCAGGTGTAAAAAAATAAAATAAAATAAAATCAACGGAGACTTTTTTTTGCAAGAAAAACCCACTGCTGCTACTGTAAAAATTCAAGCATTTAAAATAGCTAATTTCCGCATGTTTCTGTGGTGCTTTGGTGGGGTTTTGGGCAACGATTTCAAAAAAAATATTGCGGTCGCCATTTTGGATCCCCCCCCCACCGCATGGCAAATGGATGCGCCCTCCCAGCCTGGTACAGTCAGCAAAACCTGGCCATGCGATTGGTGGAATGGCTCCAAAACTTTGCATGGTCCACTCCCATGGGCGAGCCCATCATTGCGAATGTGCAGGTGTAAAAAAATAAAATAAAATAAAATCAACGGAGACTTTTTTTGCAAGAAAAACCCACTGCTGCTACTGTAAAAATTCAAGCATTTAAAATAGCTAATTTCCGCATGTTTCTGTGGTGCTTTGGTGGGGTTTTGGGCAACGATTTCAAAAAAAATATTGCGGTCGCCATTTTGGATCCCCCCCCCACCGCATGGCAAATGGATGCGCCCTCCCAGCCTGGTACCAGCAGCGCAGCAGTAGCAATAGCCAAGGAGAGGGGGGCGGGGAACCCCCCCCCAAATAAAACACCCTTCTGGCCTGGTAGGTGCCCTCAGACAGTTTTTGCCTACTTTTAGGGCCAGGAATTGGTTTTTTTTAACTTTTAAAAACTTTTTTTCTGTGCCGCTTGGCATTGCGCGATGCAAGTAACGAGCACGACAAATCAGACCAAATTGTTCGTTCGTCGGTTCGAGCTCGAAGTCTGGCGGAGTAATTCCCGTTTCCGTTTCCGTAGAGTAACGGATACGAGTAACGGAAACGGAAACGGGAATACCGCTAAGTCGTGCCCATCTCTAGCCCTCATAGTTCTTTTGTGGCGAAGAGAAGTGGTTAACTAATGAAAAAGCTTCCAGGAATTCCCCTTGCTTATTGATAGTGACCACTGTGTTGCCAACCTTGAGGCTGCCCTATGTTATATAAAGCTTGACATCATTTTTTTCCAGCTGGTAACGCAGGCAGTAGAGCTGCCTAAATGTCCTCCTGAGCATATCTGATCTGGGAAGCTAAGCAGGGTCGGCCCTGGTTAGTACTTGGATGGGAGACCACCAGGGATTACCGGTTGCTGTAGGCGCCTGATGTAGGAACTGGCAAGCCACTCCAGTATTCCTGCCAAGAAAACTCCATGGACATGGGGTCATGAAGAGTCAGTCAGAACTGTACAACACAACAACAACAATGCAGGCAGAATATAGTGCAGCAATATTTAGTCATTTCCTGGTATACCGAATCATAGATACAGAAAGTACATTCATTTTCAGGCAAATATCAAAGAAAAACCAAACCAAAACCAAACCAAAACAAAAGACACAAAACTTTCATATTTTAAAGTAACGTTTCGTGGACACGTCCAATTCTTCAGACATATAGCAGCAGAATACTCTCTGGAAGTACATTCATAAAATTGAGAGTTTTTGTAAAGAATTGAATCCTTTCTAAAGGGATTTTAATCCAAAATCACTAATAGCAACACGTGCCTTAAACATATAAATACTTAACTTTTCTGTTAACTTATGATGCTGCCATTTCGGGTGTTACAGTGTAGCTGTCAAGTTTTATTCTGTTTTCTCTACTCTTTTCCTCTCGCATCATTCATTTTTTCCAACTCAGCAAGTTTTACTCCCTGCTGGCTTCTTTTGGCCAGCTATTATATTGCATCAATAACATGTCCGTATGACACTGTCGTATCTTTTTACAGCATAATTGCATGTACATATTTTCATTTGTAGCCTAAAGCTGCATGGAAGGGTGTATGGTACGAGCAAGTGCTCCACCAGACACAGAACAAAATAATCAATAATTCCAGACAAATCTGTTTTTATGGCGTTTCTATAATAAAACAATCTAAAGTTACAGTGTACATGGAGACATATTAATGTGACTTTCCATATGTGGTGCAGCTTTTAGGGCTCTTAAACCTCCAAGTTAATAATACCTAAGGATCCCACTGTGAGTTTCACTACACTTTTAAAAGCATACATAGCTAAATATATGCTTTAATAATAATCTATTGCATTTCACGTGGTTAAAGAAGCAATTGGCTGAATGTTAACTAGTCTTCTGTGATAAATATTGCTTGTTGTCCAGTAAATCAGAATATTTGTAGAATAAACATTGAAGATTATGCTGGAGCTTCTGGTTCTACAAAGGGATATATAGGTATGCCCAGACACTCATATAAGAAATCTTAGATATTCAAAAATATAGTAAAGTTATAAAGAGGCAGAAGAAACATGTAGTACTTGGTTTGAACTCCAGGAGGTTTATTCCCTGGGGGGGGGGGGGGCAGGTATATAAACTGTGTTTTGTTGTGGTTGTTTGCATTTTCTAAATCTTGCCTTTTAAACTTTATATGTAGATTGCCACTCTTGGGTCAACATCCTCCATACTTCCTCTGAGATCATTTCCTCTTATTGGAGCATGGCAGATTGATATTGGTTCTTGACAATTGCTATTAACAGACTGTAAAACTGGAAAGCATCTTTAGGGGAATCTATACATTGGCTTAGATATTTGCTTTCCCCTTCTTTATCATCCCTAAATAGAATACTTTATAAATAAATAGCACGATCTTTCTTTATAATACAAGTTCTCAGAGTACTTATTCTTGTTTAGTAAACACTAACTCAGCCTAGGCCTGCTGCACTCTATTTCATATAATAACAATCATGTGTAATCAAGTTATATAATAATAATAATCATATAATAATCATGAATCAGAATCAGAATCAGAATCAGAATCAGAATCATTTCATTGGCCAAGTGTGGTTGCACACACCCAGAATTTGTTTTGATAAAAATGCTCTCCAAAAGGAAATATAAGAATCATATATTCAACAATAAAAACACAGTACAACAATAGAATATAACCTATTATTTAAAAAGGAAGAAAAAATAAAAATTAATTATTCAACAGTTTGATAGCACTTGGAAAGAAACTATCTTTATATCTAGTTGTCATAGTATGCAATGCCCTAAAACGTTGCCCTGAGGGTAACAATTGAAACGAGAGATGGGCACGACCAGAAAAATTTTTTTTCGAGTTGTCATTTTTCGGGACGGGTCCATTTCAGGTCGTTTCCGTTTTTCGCGAAATTTTTAAAAAATTCGTCGTTTCGTTGTGTCGTTTGTCATTACCGCCGCCGCGATTTCGCGCAATTTGACGTCCCAGCGAGTGGCGTCCCGCCGGCGCTAGGTGTTTTTGCGCCCTAGGCGGCAGGCGGGGGGGCGGGGGGCATGGGCGGGCGGCGGCAGCGGCAGGGGGGAGGGGCGGGCGCGCGGGCGCGCGGGTAGCAGGCGCGGGTCCCGCAATGACCCAGAGCAGGCGGAAAACACTTTTAAACTGACTTGCTGCACAAGACTGCATCGAATAAAGCCATTGCAATTTTTGCAAACAAAGTGGGCAGTGCACCCACAGCAGAGCTGCAGGCAGGGTATGAAAGGACCTTGGCTTGCCACCAAGCAAATGAAATTTTTAAAATAAATCCACACCTCCCCTCCCACTCAAACCTCCCCCCCTTGAAGCACTATCAGAAAAGAAATCCTAAAAAACTGCAGGAGAATAAAAAAGAATAAACTGCATTGCTATTCCCCACAACAGACAGAGAATGAAAGGAATTATTATTATTTTCTAAAATTTCAATTGAATCAATTCCCTCCCTGCCTGCCTAACTGAAATCTAAAGGCTCCGCGAAATCGAAACTAGTCTAGCACAGCAGACAGCTACACACAGCCCTCTCCCACCCACATCCAAGCCCGGACTGCGACTCTTCTGGGAGTGCCTCACCTTTTTATGCCCTCTTGCACATCCAGAAGTGTCAGTCAAAACCTGGCCATGCGATTGGTAGAATGGGTCCAAAAATTTGCATGGTCCCATCCCATGGCCAGCCCATCATTGCGCAGGTGTAAAAAAATAAAAATAAAAATAAAATAAAATAAAATCAGTGCGACCTTTTACTGCTATAAAAAACCCACTGCTGCTACTGTAAAAATTCAAGCATTTAAAATAGCTAATTTTCGCATGTTTCTGTGGTGCTTTGGTGGTTTTTTGGACCACGATTTCAAAAAAAATATTGCGGACGCCATTTTGGATCCCCCCGCACTGCATGGCAAATGGAGACGCCGAGGATGCCCCCTCCCAGCCCGGTACCAGCAGCCCAGGACAGGAGGGGGGGGGAAGGCTGGGGACCCCCCCCCCCAGAAACCACCCCTCTGGTAGGTGCCCTCAGGCAGGCATATTTTCGCCTGCTTTTTTGGCCGGGAATTGGGGTTTTTTTTATTTTTAAAACTTTTTTCTGTGCCGCTTGGCATCGCGCGATCGCCGTGCGATGCCAGGAACGACAACGACAAATCAGACCCAATTTTTCTTTTTTTCGGTTCGAGTTCGAGTTCTGACAGCTTAATTGTCGTTACCGTTTCCGTTACGTAACGGAAACAATATCTGAAAACGGAAATGACAATTTCGCCAAGTTGTGCCCATGTCTAATTGAAACATATGTGTCATATAATCATCATCATGTGTCATCATGTGATGGGGGTTCCTGCGTGGCAGGGGCTTGGACTGGATGGCCCTTGAGGTATCTTCCAACTCTATGATTTTATGATTCTGACTTCTAAGTCAATTCTGACTTTTCAGAGTTTCCTAGGTAGTGAAGACAGAAGCAGATTACTATTATTCTCTCTCTCTGTGTGTGTGTTCTGTGACTGTACAGCTTGCCCAAGGCCACATAGGCTGCTGGTAATTGAGAGGTACAGTGGGAAATCAAACTCCCAACATCTGGTTTTGTAGACAGATACCTAAACCAATGAGCTATCAAGCCAGTTCTGCTCAATATATTGTATCAAATAATGCTAACCCAGAGGTGGAAATAGCAAACATACAAAAGAAAAAGACACATCTGCCAAAAAAGTTGATTATGAAAGCTCACAGTTGAGTTGGTCAATCTTAAAGTTGGCACAGCACTATTAATTTTGTTTTGGCTGTCGATGAAACAGACTTTGATGGTTCTCGAAGCATAAGAAGGAAATGGCCCCTCCTGACCCCGTCTCACACACTATTGGAACATGTGTTGGTATCCATGATTCATGCCTAGCTGTGTACTCTGGGCTCTCGGTCTCAACACATGTTTGAATTCAAGTGTGTGGGTGGTAGATAAAAACAAAAGAAAGCTGTATGATCTGACCCAGCCAAGTCTTTTCAAGTCTGACTGGGAATAACTAGACAGGATTTTTTTCCAGGTAGAATTCTTTCCTTGCCCTGCCTTAAGATCCTTCATCTTTCTCAGGGCTATCCCATGATCCAAGTATTAACCAGATAGAACTAGGCTTAGCTTTTGAAACTGGGGTTTGCAGCAATTTCGATGACATTCCTGTGACAACTAAGTGCACCTGATCTCTGCTTCTTGTCCCCAGCTTGCTGTTGGGGGGGGGGGGCAATGTGTAGCCTGCATACTGTAATTAAACTGCCCAGAGACTACTTGAAGTGGTATGGGGCGGTATATAAGCAGACCACTCTGCTTTGCTTTGCTTTGTCCTGCCCACAAACTGCTAACTGAAGAAATTTAAACCTGTGTTAAAAATGTTATATGTACATTTATTTATTCCCTTCACCTGGTGATGGGAATATGTAATATACTGTACTGTTCCAGTTCAGTGACTGAGCAAAGGGATTTTGTAGAGATCTTCTATAGCACCTCTTCCTTAGTCCCTCTAAGCTATGAATCCTTCAGGAAAAGCAGCACGTGTGTGGTTGTGTAAATGTGTTTTAAGGGATATGTGTGTTTTGGGGTGCATGTAATGTCTCTCTCCCTGTCTGTCTATCTGCTCCTCTGCCTGCCTGCCTGCCTCATGTCTCTGTTCCCATCCTGGAATGCCATCCTGGCACCCAACATACCTGTGATCTCAAGGATGTTGTATCTCAAGGAGGATAATTGCATCCCAAAATGGCCATATCCTCCTTTGGCTTATTATACTAAATGAGAGCAGGATTTAAAGCAATTTGAAACCACCTTTAAAAGCATATACACACACCCAGTAAAGCCCTGTCCTTGGCAATCAGCAGTTTCCAACCGGCTATTTACCTGTGTGCGTTCAGTGGAGAATTTACATTTGGAATAAGCTGTCGGTGTAACTCTGCCATTGTTGCCACTTGGATCCACATTTAAGGAAGTAAGATTATAGGTCTGCATCATCTCCCCCCCCCCAACAGGTAACATTTTTTGTTCTCCTGTTTTCCCCATCTATAGCAATTTAGAGATTTATGTCTCCCTGAGACATTAGTTTCTCTAATGTCTTTGTTTTTTTCCTCATTGTCATCATGATCACACAGTCATAATAGCCATCATCATCATTTGGATTTCCAGCATACAGCAATGTGGGAAGATGTTGCTGTTTCATTCATAGGACAACAAGTAAACTTCTTGGCTGCTGATTGGCTCCTAGTCATGTGATGGCAGTCTCAGTTTGCTGGAGGCAGCTAATGAGAATTATTCTTGTGACCACTGGAAACAAAATGTTCACATCAAACATGGTACAGGACTGATGTTGTGAGAATGATAAACGTAGGTTTTCTATGGATGTTTTCCTTTATTCCCTCTTGTTGCTTCCCACCATTATTTAGTAATTTACTGAAGATTTTTTTTTAAACCTCACGTTCCTCCTCTTTTAAGGGCTGAAAGAGGCTTACATCACTGAAGGCATTTTTATTTACATGTCCATAGTTAAGCACTGTGATGCAACAAACAACTTATATGCCTTTCTAAGAATCTGGAACTTCTAGTTCTGTTATCAGATTGCCTAGTTTGGTTAATCATAATCTCTCAGATTCAAATATCTCAGAAGATTATTGTGGGGTCAAAAATGGGGCAGAAGAGAGCCATTTAGGGCACCTTGTGCTCATTGGAGGAAAGCCAGGTTACAACACATAAATAATTTACAAATGGCACAAGACACACCGTCATTGTGAGATATTATTGAGGAGGAATATTCATTGGTTATATAAGGTGACCAACATTTGTTGTCATCATCGCTTGTCACAGGAAGGCCAAAATCTGCACACTTCTCTCCTCTGAGCCTCCAAAAATATATTCTTTTAAACTAGTATTTCTTAGGAAGTTTGCATTCAAACTACTCATCCAAAAACATTGCTACAACTAATTCAAATTATTTGCCACAACTCACTGGCAGAGATTATATTGTCCTTCAGTGACTATATGTGACAATTTGTTCTTACTTTATTCACAGCAGCATTTGACATGTGAGTCAACTGTAACCATTTTGTGTTAACCCATTGAGCTTTTTTTATTTCCTTCACTTGTCCTACCACTGAGCGTACAAGTGGTCCTGTGATGTTTCAGTAGTGTTTTAGAGACAGGTAGAGGTGTCATGGCCTCTTTGGTGTCTTTGACGATAGTTGCTTCGAAATCCCACACAATGCAAAGTTAGGTAAATACTTGCTAACAAAGGGTTGGGGAAACGCACAATTTCATCTGAAAGTTCATAAGCAACTTTCGCAATGTCAAACAATGTACAGTATATATGTTTTGTCTTCATGCCAGGAGAGCTTTAATGATATTTTTAAGTAAACATCAGCCAAACCGTTCAGTAGTATTGTGATGAAGAAAGATGTGATTGGTCCAACCGCTCAACAAAACAGAAACAGCTCCAGGCTAGGCATTCTTTCTGTAATACTTCAGTGCAAACAATATTAAACATGGTGGGGCCAGACATATTTTGATGAGGGGTGGCAGTGATGGTGGTGGTGGTGGTGGTGGTGGTGGTAGAAAGACATCTTGTCCTCTTCTGTTTAAACAATAAAACATGGTCATTTCTGAACAGAATAATAATTGGCAATTCTGTATGGGGAAACAATGTGTATCTTCCACCACAACATGCAAAGTAATCCTTAGAGAGAAAGAAGAGCCTTCTGACATATAGCTCAATGTGAACCAGATATTTTGTGATCAAATGGAATATGCATGTAGCTTGAGCTTGCAGACATGTCCCAAGCTGTGAGGTTAGAATTCTTACACTAAAGGAGTGGGGGAAATTAATGTGTGGGACTTCAGGAAACCTCTCCGTCTGGACGTGTAGATCCCTCTATCTTACAGTTGGTTTCTTGCAGATGGGAGTCCTCTTGACTGACGTTCTGCTGGAGGAGAGTGTGAATGTCATCACCTCCACAGACCTCACAAGTTACTTTGTAAAGTGACACTTTCATAAAGTGTTTCATAAGTCCTGCCCTGCCTCCATTTGGGCTCCACCCGGCCCATTTGCCTTCTTTTTGTCCCCCCCCCTCTTTCTTTCCATTCTTAATCTGGGCAATCATATGCTGTTAGATTCTTTGTTTCAGGAACAGCAGGCTGATGCTTGCAGGAGAGGAGGGAGGGAGGGGGAGGGAGGGAGGGGAGCCAGTGGAACTTATTAACCCTTTCAGTCCCACAGCAGTGAAGGGGCTTTTGTGAACCAGCTGCATGGTCTTTCCAGTAAAAAAACATTTGCTTCCTGGCCTTTAAATGCGACATCGCACCTGGAGCGTGGAAACTGCAGACACACCTGAAATAGCTTCGTTTTAGGACTCAGGGCTAGAGGGAGGACGTCTGGAATTTAAGCAGATTTGTCTATTATTTTTGAATAAAATTTTATAGCCTACCTTTCCTCCAGTTAGCTCAAGAAGGTATACATGGCTTTACTCCCTCTCCCTACTCTACTCTCCCACCCCTGAGGTGAGAAGATTGAAAGAGAGCAGATGCTCCAAGGCAGCCTTGTCCAGGAAAACTCTGGATTAAGTGCATCATCATTTGATCCTCTGGAAACATGTGGATTTTTGAAAATGAGGGATTATCCACATTTGGATGCCTCCCCTACTTATCCCCCATCATCTGGAGTCACAGGAAAGGAAGCCCTTCCTTTGTGCTCCCAACGCTTGGCTCCGCTGATGGAGGGAGCTTGTCTATAGCCCACTGCCCTTGAAAATGCTTCCCAGATAGTTCAAAACTTTGTACCATCTGAGGTACAGTGTTCCCCCACCATTTTGCAGTTCATATACTGCAGTATATGAAAGGCAAGGGCCCCTGGGGTAAGCTGTTTGGGCCTGTTTGAGGCCTACTGCACTTAACCCAGGCCTGACAGGCTGCCCCAAATGGGCCTCCGATGGGGTTCCCGGGTCTGTCAAAGGCCCCAGAAGTGGTTTCCAACAAACTGGAAATGACTTCTGAAAAACCAGAAGTGACTTCCGGATTGCAAGAAACCACTTCTGGGGCCCGGGAAGCCTGTTGGAGGCCTGTTCAGGGCAGTGCCATGCCCCCCCGCCCCAATCCTGACCTGACTCAGCATCCCCATATCATGGATTTTCAGTTATCGCGGGTCGGGTCGGATCCCTAACCCCCACAATAGGTGGGGGATTACTGTAGGAACAGTGAGGACAAGAACTAGCACACATGAAGCCCTGCAGATGCTGAGCCCCAGTATGTGGAAGGGGACTTGCCGGCTCCAGGATTTGCTTGCCTGCAGTTGTCGTTTCTCATGCCCATGGCTTCCTCTCATAACAGAACATTGACATCCCTTCATTCCTTCCATCAGAAGTTTGCCCCTGCAGAAAACACTGCACACAACTCCGTTTTGGTTAGAAACAACCATTCATGCAAGTTAAACAACAGGATAATTAGGAGTGCACTGGATCATATCAAAAAGGCCCATAATCCCTCAAGTGCTGTGCTAGTATGGAGCAGGACAACTCTTAAAGGGACAGGATGGATAGATCTAAGTAGAAACACATGTGGGTGCCACAATTCAGTTCGAACCAAACTGCACCAACAGGGTCAGGGCCTAAGAATCACTTATCAGTGGTTTTGCCTCACTAACATTTCAGTTCTTTGAGTCTGTCAGGAAACTCATGTGCACGGGTGATTAAGTAGACATTGTTTATTTGGATTGCCATAAAACCTTTGACAAAGTCTGCCACCAGAAACCTCTGAGCAAACTTAGTAATTGTGGGGCAAGGGAAAAAGTCCTCTTAGTGATTGAAATCTAGCTAAAGACTAAGAGGTGAAGAGCAGAATTAAATTGGGTTTTTTTCTCCATCAGAAGCATGGCAAATAGTGGGATTCATAAGAAATAGGGACCCAAAGGATTAGTAGCTTTTTTACATGTTGCTAAATAAATTTAATTTGTGTGGAAGCATACAGATTTACAGCATGGGCGTAGTGGCTCAGTGGACTAAGGCTTCCAAAAACTGTCAGCTGCAAAGTTGGCAGCTCGGCGGTTCAAATCCCAGGTGCCACCCAGTGGAGCAAGCTCCCGCTGATAACCCCAGCTCCTGCCTACCTAGCAGTTTGAAAGCATGTAAATGCAAGTAGATGAATAGGTACCGCCATTAAAAAAAGCGGGAAGATAACACAGTGTTTCCTTGCAGCCATGCCAGTCACATTGCCATGAACATGTGAAACACTAGCAGGGCCAACCTGGCCTGTATTACCAAGACCTGGGTGGGAGTAGAGGGGGGAGCTTCTCTCTCCAAGCTGTGCCCACCTGGGTTTCTGGTTCAGGGCATAGGCAGGTCGGAGGGTCGAAAGGGGTGTGTGGCGGCTATCGTCTACAGGGAATCGCTTTCTGTCAGCAGAGCCTTGACGTTGGTGAGTCCGGGTTTAGAATGCCTTCATCTATTAGTGGGACAGCGGGACAGTTTTGGCATTGTGCTTGGATACTATGCTCCCCGCAACCCTGCACAATTCCTACCAGAACTCACGGAGTTCATCACGGCGGCACTGCTGAGGTCCCCCCGCCTTTTGGTGGTTGGGGACTTCAATGTGCACGCTGGTGATGGGCTTTCGGGTGTGGCTCTGGAATTCATGGGGTCCATGGCCTCTATGAATCTGACCCAGCATGTTGTTTGCCCCACACATAGATCTGGGCATACCCTGGACCTGGTGTTTACCTCCACGTCAGAGGATTTCAATCTGAGGGGTGGGGACATTGTTTCCCTGCCCGTGACATGGTCAGATAATCATTTGCTGTCCTTTTCCCTGTCAATCGCCGCACCGCCCCATGGGGAGCCCCGGCCCCGTGTTTGGGCCCACCCCCAGAGACTTCTGGACCCTGTTTGGTTCTTAAAAGCCTTCGGGGAGCTTCCTGGCGGTCTGGCTGACGATCCGGTTGAAGCCATGGTGGACTGATGGTTTGAAGACACCTCCCGGGCTGTCAACTGGATCACCCCCAGGTGCCTTCTCCGCTGCCGAGCTTGCTCTCTGCTGTGGTATACGGCGGAGTTGAGAGCGATGAAGCAAAAACGGAGATGGCTGGAGAGCAGCTGGAGGATGGACCGGACGGCTTTTAATAAGGCTGCTGTCAAAATCCAGACCAAGTGCTATGTTCACTCTATGAGGGAGGTAAAAACATCTTTTTACTCCCGGATAATTAGTGAGGCCTCAAACCGTCAGGCGGAGTTACTCCATGTGGTTCACAACCTCACTAATCCTGGTCTGGTAAGGCCTCCTCCTACTGAGTTCAGTAGTGAGACTTTTGCAGCCTTCTTTAGAACCAAAATTGAGGCCATCCGTGCCGGTCTTGACTCCGGTTGCTCTAATCTCTCCTCGGTACCCCCAGATGCTGCACCCCCTCGGTCTCCTCGATTGGTTGAGTTTGGGCCTGTTTCCTCTTTTGAGGCCTCCAGGGCCCTGGCCCATTGCCGGCCTGCATCTTCCCCCTTCGATCCTTGCCCATCTTGGCTCATAAAATCTGCCGGAGGGAGCATGCCTGAGTGGGCGTCAATTATTTGCACTGCCTCCTTCAGGGAAGGGATTTTTCCCTCTCGCCTGAAGGAGACAGTGGTGGAGCCCATTCTGAAAAAAATCTGGCCTGGCGTCGGACGAATTGGCAAATTACCATCCGATTGCCAATGTTCCCTTCATGGGCAAGGTTATCGAGAGGGTGGCTGCGTTCCAACTCCAGTCATTCCTGGAGGGACAACGGATCCTTGACCCATTCCAGTCTGGGTTCAGGCCTGGCCGGGGGACTGAAACAGTCTTGGTCGCACTGCAAGATGACCTCCTCTGGGGGCCCAACAGGGTTAGCTCTACTTTGTTGGTCCTTCTGGATCTGTCAGGGGCCTTTGATACCGTCGACCATGGTATCCTGCTGGACTGGCTCTCCGAGATAGGTGTCTGAGGCACTGTGCTCAGTTGGTTCCAATCCTTCTTGGAGGACCGTCCCCAGCATGTGTAGCTTGTGGGGGGAGTTGTCTGCCCCATGGATACTCCCTTGTGGGGTTCTGCAGGGGTCGTCTCTCTCTCCCATGCTGTTCAACATCTATGTGAGGCTGCTGGCTGAGGTCATTAGGAGATTTGGAGTGTGCTGTCATCAGTATGCTGATGACACACAGCTAGAGATGGGCACGACTTAGCGGTATTCCCGTTTCCGTTTCCGTTACTCGGTTCCGTTACTCTACGGAAACGGTAACGGGAATTACTCCCCCAGACTTCGAGCTCGAACCGACGAACGAACAATTTTGGTCTGATTTGTCGTGCTCGTTCCTTGCATCGCGCGATGCCACGCGGCACAGAAAAAAAGTTTTTAAAAGTTAAAAAAACCCGGTTCCCGGCCAAAAAGCAGGCGGAAAATGCCTGCCGTGCCTCAGGGCACCTACCAGAGGGGTTGTTTCTGGAGGTCCCCGGCCTCCCCCCCATCCCCCGCCCTAGTGGGCTGCTCTGTGGGACTCGCCGCAGGCTCGCAGCCAGCAAAAAGCCCAGTCTCGCCGGCCGCCGGCCGCCGCAATTAAAGCGCAAGCAAGCGGCACGGACGGCACAGGAAAAAACTTTTAAACTCTCCCCCACCCATTCCCGGGCCAAAAAAGCAGGCGGAAAAATGCCTGCTTGACTAAGGGCGCAGGGCACCTACCGGAGGGGTGGTTTCTGGAGGGGGGGGTCCCGCCTCCCCCCCATCCTGGGCAGCCGGACTCGCAAGTCGCCATCGCCATGCCATGCGGTGCGGGCGGGGGATCCAAAATGGGCCGGCGAACGCAATATTGTTTTTGAAATCGTGGTCCAAAAACACACAAGCACAACAGAAACACGCGAAAATTTATAAACTGCCAGATTTTTCACAGTAGCAGTGGGTTTTTTCTTGCAACAAAATGTCTCTCCTCTCCTCCTCTGTCCTCCATTTATTTTATTTATTTATTTATTTTACACCTGCGCATTGGATGGGCTGGACGAGTGGCCAGCCATGTGGGAGTGGATGACCATGCAAATTTTTGGAGCCATCCCACCAGTTGCATGGCCACTTGGCCATGGAGACTTCTGGGATGTGCCAAAAAGCCCCCTAAAACCTGCCCTAGCCCTAACCCTAACCCTTGACTCCGTACCCATACGTCACAGACTGTCTTCTTAGTGGGTCAGAGAGGCACCCAGAGGTGCAACCCACTAGCCCACCGTAACCTTACCCGTCACTAGCCTAACCCTAGCCCTTGCACTAAGCCACCTTAAAGCCAGATCTACTTGCTTGCATTGCACTACACGCAGCAAGTACACTTCCCTTCTGTGTGAGACATGGTGGTGCGAGAGCCTTGTGCAGGGAAGGCATGATTCTATCACTCTCACACTGGTCTCACTGTCTGCACATTATGTTATGCAATATCCATATGGCTATTGCATAGCATTTTGCAGCAGCAGCAGGTGAGGAAGGGAGACCCCCATGTAGAGGGGTCTCTTGGAGCCTGCTTCCCCTTCCTAGTGGGTGAGGATAGGAGGCACCCACGGGTGCCTCCAGGAGCCCACTTTCCCTTTATAGCGGGCCAGAGGAGGCACCCACCCCACAGAGGTGCCTCCAGGAGCCCGCTCCCCCCCCAAAAAAACCAGTACTAACGACAACAAAAAACGAACCGACTAATTTTTGCGAATTTTCGCGAAAACCGGAAACGACCCGTAACGGGACTGGCCCGACTAACGACAACTCGAAAAAATTTTTTTCCAAGTCGTGCCCATCTCTACACACAGCTCTATCTCTCCTTTTCCACCTCTGCAGTTGAGGCTGTTCAGACCCTCGACCAGTGCCTGGATGTGGTCTTGGAATGGACCAGGACCAACAGACTCAAACTCAACCCCAAGAAGACTGAGATTTTGTTCTTTGGGACCTCCCCTTCCAGATATGGAGGCCCTCTCCCTAGCCTGGAGGGTGTTCCCCTCCAACTAGTGGATAGTGTCCGGAATCTGGGCGTGGTCCTGGACCCCGCTCTTTCAATGGAGGCCCAGGTGACCGCCGTGTCCAGGACCGCTTTCTTCCATTGCCGACAGATCACCCAGATTCGTCCATACCTCGACAGGAACTCCCTAAGAACTGTTGTGCAAGCGTTGGTGATCTTGAGGATAGATTACTGCAACGCTCTCTACATGGGGTTGCCCTTGACTCTTGTTCGGCGACTTCAGCAGGTGCAAAATGCGGCAGCCAGACTGGTGGCAGGTGTGCATCGTTATGACCACATCACCCCAGCACTGGCTTGCCTGCATTGGCTGCCTGTTGCATCCCAAATAAGATTCAAGGTCTTGGTTTTAATTTATAAAACCCTCCACGGCCTGGGACCTGATTACCTGGCAGAGCGTATCCCCCAGCGGTCAACTTTGGCCCGTCCAACTAGAAAGTCGCGGGCGCACTCAGTGTGGGTGGCCACGCCCAGGGAGGCTTGGAAAACGGTCACCCATGGCCGAGCCTTCTCTGTGGCTGGTCCCACACTATGGAACCATCTCCTGTGTGATTTGCACCTTGCAAAGTCCCTGCCAGCCTTCAAAAAAGCCTTCAAGACCTTGCTTTCTCAGGAGGCGTTTGGTGACTATTAATCCCCCCCCCTTTGGCTTTTTGCACATCCGTCACTTGTCTTCCTGCTATTGAAATACGGAGATGAGCACCGCCCCTAGAGTCGGACACGACTAGCACGCATGTGCAGGGGGAACCTTTACTTTTATACAGATTTACAGCAGTAAGTTGTGGGTAACCACAGTTTAAGACATTGTAAAACATCATTCCTGAACATGGACTGTACCAATCAAAGTGTTTGCTTCAGTTTTTTTCTAGTTTACCTGGCCTTGTGGCACACTAGCTGTCATGAGATAGATTAGATTGAATGAGTTACAGTTTGAAATATGGGCAGAAGCCAGCTCTTTTTAGCAAACAGTGCTTCAGTTGTGACTTGTGACACACATGGTGAGTTCTCTGCTGCTGTTGAAGTTAATAACATCTCCCCACACACACACACACACATGTACAATACTTTATCAGAAGTCTTAATGAGACTAATGTAGACCTGAATAGATTGCAAGCTGATTTCTGTGGTGTCACTGTGAATCTATTAAACATACAGATGGATGGCAGCAGCTGCCTTCATCTCCCTTCAAAAATGCAAGCAGTTGGGGAAGGAGACAAATACTAGATAGATAGATAGATAGATAGATATAGATAGATAGATAGATAGATAGATAGATAGATGATAGAGATTGGCGTATTTGTAATGGAAAATTGTACTGCAGCAGTACAGCGAAATCCAAGATTCCATCTGGGATTGAAAGCACAATGCAAAGAAAAAGCACTGCTTACGTAACTGGCCAAGTCCAGGCTTAACTCATTAAAAAGTGATCATGTGTGTGGTATATTTTCTGTTTCCAACAAACCTTTCAGGGACATGCTGGAAAGAAAAGAATAAAAGTCCCCCCAGCTTTGCGGCCTGTTAATCTTCTTGAGTTCATTTGTTTGGTTTCGCTTAGTGTAGCAACTTGATGTATTTAGAGCATGAAAGGTGGTTGACTGAGCATGACTTGCAAGATCACAGCAAACAATGTTTTGTTAGTATTAAATAAAATCCATAGTAAAGACATGAGATGCTTGGAGCTCAGGTTACTCCTCTGGAGGAGCAGAATCTCTTCCATGGATCCCTGCTGATGCAGAAAAATGTCAGAAAGGGGCTGGATTTTTCAGTTACTTCCTTGTGGAATTTGGAAAAAGTTGGCTCTTTCATGTTGGCTGCAAACCATTGCTAGGGCTTGCCCAGGGTCCAGCTTTGCTAACTGGGTTTGCAATCGCAAGGGCAAGCAAAGGATGGTAATGTCTTGTAAAGAATTCTGGAAGATGCCAGAGTAGCAGCAAAACAAGAAAACCAACAACACAGAGTTTGAATAGTTCGGTACTAATACTGCAACATCATTAAAGTAGACGTAATGCATTTTTTATTCTTAGTGTGGTATAATGGAGAGAGTGGTAGATGATGACTCTGGAGAACTGGGTTTGAATCTCTGCTGAGCTATAGAAACTCTGTGGGGTGTGGAGGAACTGGTAAAGCTACTTCTTAAATGCCTCACTTATCCTGAAAGCCCTGTTAGGGTCCCTGTAAGTTGGTTCCAACTTGATGGCCCAAAACATACAATGCATTATTTTCTTGGCAAACAGTGCAATTTTGTCTAAGGAATGCTTGTTGAGAGAGTCTGGGAAATGTGAAGCCCTCTTATACCAGCCAATTTCTGCTCCCACTGTCAGAAACAGATATCATTTTCTTCTTAGAACTTTTGTGTCATTATGTCCCTTTATGTATTTGAAAAGTGCTGCAATATAGTCCCTCAGTCATCTTTTCTCAGGGCTAAACACACCAGTTTCATTCATTCCTCACAAGGCTTGCTTTCCAGTCACCCCATCATTCTTGTTGCCCTCCTCTGAATGTTCTCCTGTTTCTTGGCATTCCTCTTATAGTGTGATGCCCGGAATGGACACAAAACATAAGATGAGGCCTAACCAGTGTAGAATACGTGGGGACTACTTCATGATTTGAAGACTATACTTCTGCTAATGTAATCGAAAATAGCATTTGCCTTCTTTGCAGCCATATTGCACTGCTGGTTCATATTCAGCTTTTGATGTGAAATAATTCCAAGATTTTTCTCACTCATAGTATTACTGAGCCACGTGTCCTCCATCTTGTAACCATGCATTTGGGGTTTTCTTCCCAGGAGTTGAACTTTGCACGTATCCCTGTTAAATTTCATTCTGTTGTTTTCAGCCAGATGCCGAAGCCTATTCAAATCTTCCTGAATTTTGTTCCTGTCCTCCAAGATATTCATTGCACTCCCTCATTCAAGTCATTAATAAAAATGTACAAGAGTAGCAGACCCCATACTGATCCTTGTGGTATCCCACTTATTACTTTCTCCCCTTTTGAGAAGAAAGTATTGAGTATGATTCTCTCACCGTATGAATCTAACTGGCTGTGCTTTCTATCCTGCATCGATGGGGAGGGACAGGCACTGCCAGGTTCATTGAGAGGGCTGACTGGGTAGAGGATGAAATCAAATACTGTCAATGGTCTTGCCTTTTACCTGAGCTGGCAAATTCCATTGTGTCTTATCACATTATCGATTTGCAGAGGGATAATGGAAGGAAAATAATGAAAGCAGACAGCTTGCTGAAAGTCAATATGGTTAGATAGAATATCAAACTGGGTTTATATTCACATATACTACCTTAATATAGCTGATAGATAGCTCAGTGTGTTGGAGAACCAGCCTGAGTACAGTATCAAATGGTATCCTGGGCAACTGGTGCAGTCTTAGAGTGCTACCAGAAGGAAGAAATGGTAAGCCAATTCCAAGCATACTGTGGGAAGCCTGGAAATACTTGATATAACTAAGACCTGACTTAAGATGACATAAGAATACAGTGGTACCTCAGTTTATGAAATTAATTCATTCTCCGGGCTGTTTTGTATTGTGAAAATTTTCTAATCTGAAAAGTGGGAAACCAATTACCGTAATCTGTTCTAGAGGTCAGAAACAAGGCAAAAAAGTACCTTTTATCTGTTCAAAACACTTTATAAAGTGAGCATTAAAGGCACGCAGAGCAGGAAACACCCACCCACCACCCGCAATGCAAATGTTCAGAAAAAAGCATGCAAATGATGAAAAGCAGCTCTCCCCACAATGCAATGCAATTGAAAATACTAAAAAAAAAGCATGTAAATGACGGAGCTCAGTTCCCTATCTTTCCACTGCTTGAGAAATGCATCCAAAAAGTTCAAAAAGTCCCAAAACTGCTGTAAAAATGACCAGAATGCCCTCAAAACTCCAACAACTCTGAGCCTTCCACAAACTATGGGGGTGCAATGCATCCTGGGTAGTACATTTTTTGCAATGCATTATAGGAAAAATGCTAACCAAGACATTCCACTGAAAATTTTTGCAAATCAAAACATCCCTATTCCCAGAAATTTCTTTTTGTAAACTGATTTTTTTGTTAACTGAGGCATTCATAAACTGAGGTATCACTGTAACAATTGGTATCCTGGGCTTGCAGAAGTTTATGAACACTTTTCAAAGGCAGCATCATGTAGAGTGCATTACAGCAATTCAGATGGGATGTAACTAAGACATGTTTCACCATGGCCAGATCAGACTTCTCAAAAAACTGTGCAGCTGATGCATTTGTTTTAACTGTGCAAATGTACTCCTGGTCACCAACAAGACCTGGCAGCCTGGCGCATGGATGAATACATGAGCATGTCCCATACTACAAACCTGAGTTTTCAGGGAAAGTGCAATCTCATCCACAACAGGTTGGAACTAGCGATGGGCACAAAATGGAAATATAGTGCTTCATTTCATTTCTTTAGTCATTTCATTTTGTTTCATTTGTAACAACATTCTAAAGTAGCTTTGTTACAAAATGAAATGAAATGAAATGAATGCTCCCCTGGATCCTAGAAGCACCAACCAAAATGACAGGGGAACTTCCTCAAGCTCTTTCATAGTAAGCCCCCCAAATTTGGAGAGGTTTGGGGGTCAGATGGATGAGTTATTAAGCTCCAAGGGGAAGGGGGGGGCTAGGAAAAAAATTTTTCTAATTGAATCAGGATCATATAAGTGTCTATTTAAGGCAGACTGGAACTCTAAGCAGGCATTCACAACGGGTGCCCTTAGCTGCTCATCCAGTCAACAACAGGATACCTGTCACAGCAGATCTGAGGAATTTTGTCTGTGAAGTGTGGAGCAAATTCTTCAGAGTGGACTGATGAGTGTTCCCTGTTTTGAATCGATCCTGCAAAACAAGATCAAGGAAAATAAAAATTGTGGGCCAATCTGTGCTGATCTGCCTAACTCTTTTTCACCGCTGCAATTGGCAACATTCTGCAACTTGAAAATGGCAACAACAGTATGAGGCAGCCCAAAGGACGATCACAGTGTTAATTCGGGTTAGGCTAATTAACTGATGCCTAATTTGTCAGCATTAAGACTAAGTGTTCTGTTGATAGCAATTACACCTCTCTTTTAGCCTGGTTTAGGCACATTAGAACTGGATGTTACACTGCCATCGTCTGGTTAACTAGTGATGTAGGCATACCTTGTCCACATTTTGCAAGGAGATTAATCATGGTTTGAAAGGTTCACAGTCTATGACCAGAAGCAAGCAGAATTTTAGTATGACAACTCGTACTTTTTTCGCCAAAATCAACCACTGAATCCTTTCCTTCTATGCATTCTCTCCTCAATTACATTTTAAAGTCATTTCTTGGGCTTGTTTCTTCTTTTAGCCTCTTATCCCAATGATGGAAGGTGAAAGCAACAATAAAAGCAATCTTTCTCGGTCAGAAAATAATAATTCAGAAAGGATAGTATCAAATGGTGGTTAGACAACATTCTGGCAAGCCCAGCCTAGCCTCACAGTAAGCTGAAGTTGGCCACTTGTACCTGCTCATGCTTATATAAACAGGGCTAGTTATTTGTGACTTGTAAAGTTAGAAGAGGCCTTAAACTGAATATATTTCCCTCAATCTATATTTATCCATGCTTGGCAATGCTCTTTATTCATCTTTGAAATGTCCTCATCCTTTCCTTATTGCCCATTTCAAATCATCTCTCATTTGCTTATATATTTTGAAGAAAGGTAAAGTTACAATACATTCAGGCTCTGTTAATTTGACACTAGATTAAACGATGCCATTTTAAAACATTATCACAGTTTTAACTATGTGTGTTTAGGATGCAAGTCTTTAAGCTCTTCCTCCTTTGGTGTGTTCTAATCTTTCACCACCGAGTGGTGGCAACACAGTGCATTTTCATGCACTATCTGTGAAACTAAATGTCCCTCAGCAAGCATTAGCACTCAAGCAAGGATGTGAATTTATGACATCCTTCGAAGGGCGTGGTTGTTCAGCGAGCTAGAGCACTGAAAACTGTCAGCTGCAAGGTCAGCCACTCAGCGGTTCAGATCTCAGGTGCCACACGGCGGAGTGAGCTCCCACTGTTAACCCCAGCTCCTGCCAACCTAGCAGTTCAAAAGCATGTAAATGCAAGTAGATCAATAGGTGCCACCATAAATATGGGAAGGTAAAACAGTGTTTCCTTGCAGCTGTTTTACAACAACTGTTCTTGAACAATTCTGTTCAGAACATCATCCTGCAGACAGTGGTGTAACAGGGGAGGAGCAGAAAAGTGCATTTGCTCTGGGGTGTGCAGCAATCTGGGGGTTCCTGGAGGGGGAGCAGCAGGAGGAAGCCGTGCGTTATCCCGCCAGCAGTCCTCCTTCTGCCCCACTTAGGCTGGGCAATCTTTAGTAGGGGGAAAGGAGGAGAGGGAAGCAGGCAATTTTTTTCCAAGCAGCACCTCCATATATTGCTCCCCCTCCTCCTTCCCCCCAACCCCCGCTAAGGCTTGGCAATCGTTAGCCTGAGGAAAGGAGGAGAGGGAAGCGTGCAACTGAGGTGCTACTTGGGAAAAAAAATCCTATCACCTGCTACCCTCTCCTTTTCCCAGGCTAATGATTACCAAGTCTTAACTGGGGTGGGGAGGAGGAAGTATGCTATGGAGGTGATGCTTTTTTTTAAAAAAAATATATGCCTGCTAGGCGCTATCCGCACTCAGTGCAGTTTACACAGGACAGCCTTAACTGGAAAGGAGACCCACAAAGAGGGCATGAGAAGGAGAGACCCTTCTTTCCCTCCCCCACTTTCCCCCCAGGATCTACCCCCCCTTCCTGGGTGGGTGAGACATGGTGGGGGGGGAGGAGAGGGTGCAAAAACTGACTTTGTCCCTGGGTGCTCCAAGCTCTAGTTACGCCAGTGCCCGCAGAGTGACCAAAACCATTTCCATGCCATGACATGGCCTGAAGCCAAACTGGAATGGATCAAGGGCACTGTTTTCCTCCAGAAATGGCTGAAGTTGATCAGCCACCACCCTCTCCACTACCTTGCCAAGGAAGGGGATGTTAGGAACAGGTCTGTAGTTGCTAATATCGTCTTCGGTAGTAGTGAAGGAAAGGATGCAAACAAGGATTCCTGCTGAAAATGGCAACTCTCCTAGAAAGCAACCTGAGTCTTACCTTGTGGTAGCACCATTTGCCCTGCTTCCCTTGAACCCCACTCAGACGTTCTCATTGCTCCTTCTGTCCTTTTCTTTCTCCATTTAATGGTGCAGAGCTACTGCTGCTTAACACTCATCAAGTAAGCACTAGATTTCACCTCCTTAGCAGATGGCCTGCATCACTTAGGAAGTATCTCACCTCACAGATAAAGTTCAGTTTTTATATCAAAAGCCCAGTGGACTCATTCACTGTGAAACTGGTACAGAAACTGCTGAGCTAAAGCCATGGGGTGGTTAATGTGAACAAATTCCTAATATCTGATGAACTAGCAGTTATGGCCAGGATGACTTTCTTCCTACAATTTCAAGCAAGAATTACAAACCACTTGAACAGAATTACATATTGTCACTTGTCCCAAACCTCAAAACCCTCAGTGAGAACCCTTCCATCTTCAAAATTATGGAGCAAAGATTGGTCTAAATGGCAAAGGAAGAGCTGAGTGGAGTCAAGGTAATGGCTATTAATTTTCTGTCCTTAGTTCAACTCATTGCCATAGCCAGGCTTTACTTATAACATTCCATAGACTGACTAATAGTGGCAGCATTTATTTATTTGTTTGTTTGTTTACTTTCTATGCCACTGTTCTCCCATTAAAGGAACCAGGCTGGCTCACAATAGTAAAAATATGCATAAAGTTAAAAGCACAATAAATTATATAAATTTAAAAAACCCTAAAATTACAGAGTGAATAAAATTTATGATCTAAAAACACCACAAGAAATGGAAAGAACACAGAAAACACATGAAAGTCCAGCTTTAATGTCTGACTCTGATATATTTACCAAAAGGCCTTTAAAAATATTTAACTTACCTGGGGAGGGTCAAGAGGGAGGGGGCAAACTGGCCTCCTGAAGGAGAGGATTCCATAACTTGTGAGTAGCAAGATAAGTCCCTTGCTGATATTCCCACCAAACTGAGGGCAGTGGGACTGACAGAAGGGCCTCATCATAACATTTTAGAAATCAAGTATCTTGTACTAAATCCTTCAGATAAGCTGTGTAGGGCTTTATAAATCATAACCAGCACATGTCTGATATTTCAGGGCTAGTACCTGATATTTCAAAGCCAAAAGTGAAGACCTGAAGACAGGAAATCTCAGATACAGACCAGCAAAATGTTTGATACAGAAATCTAGGTATGTTTCTACTTAAATGTTTTCACTCCAAAGGTGGCAATCTGGTTACCCCAGCTTTAAAAGTCTTCTCAGGGAGGGTGATTTCACAAATGCTGTATGGAATTGAGATCTGGGGTATAGTCCAGAATAGAGATGGGCATGAAACAAAAATATAGCATTTGGCTTCTTTTTGTTTTTCATTTCATTTCGTTTCATTATTAATGAATTTTTAAAATAATTTCTGAAATGAAGAAATTTGTTATGCTATAAAATGGCTCCCCTGGATTCTAGAGGCACCAAATTTGGTGGGTAGCTTCCTTCCCTTTAAGCCCTCCAAATTTGGAGAGGTTTGGGGTTCAGGGGGCTGAGTCCCCCAGGGAAAAAAAACATTTGTAATTGGAAAGTTATGTACAGAAAAATAGTGAATCCAGGCATCTAGCAGCATGGAAATTACAGCAGAGCTTCCACAAGCTCTTCCCTGTAAGTCCCCCCAAATTTGGAGAGTTTTGGGGTTCAGGGGGCTGAGTTATTCTATTCCAAAGTTGGTCCCCCAGGAATCTATTTGGAATTCGAAAAGTGCTTTTTATTTTTTTAAGGATAGATTTGAAGTTAATAATGAAGTACAGAAACAATTGAAAACCATTTAAAACCTGTAAATTAAAAAAACACAAATCCTGAGATAACCTACTCCTTAAAAGCGCTCTTGAAGGTTTTTTCCTAGCTACAACAGAAGGATAGCTAGAGGTGGGTTAATATTCACGAAGTAGCCCCCCCACCCCAACATGGCAACTGTCCTGAAAACTTTGGCCCCTGTTCTGATGTTTGACTTATATACGCGCAAGCAAAAAAAGCTACTATGGACACAATACTCCAAAAACAGATTAAACAACTTCCAATCAGACCAAATAATCAATTGTAAGTTTAAATCAAACAATGGCAAAGGACTGTGGGTTAGAAGTAGCCCAGGCATGTGGTCCAAAACATCTGGAGGGCCGAAGATTGGAAATGCCTGATAGTAGCCCATTCCAATGCTTGGGAGCAGTCATCAAGAATGGCCTCCCTCTCCTGTCCTCTTTTCAATTCATTCCTCTCTGTCTCAGTCTCCTTCTCCATCTCTCTCCTTCTCCACCAGACAATCCAAACAATTCTCACCAACATAAATGGGCTCAGGCTACAGGAAGCCAGTTTTAGGCTGATTATCAGGGAATATACTGTTAAAGCAGTATGGCAATGGGAACAATGACCTCTAGGGGTAGTGAGGGCTCAACATCTGGAAATAGAGCAGTCATCACTTGGATCTTGTTTGATTTGCATTCCTGACTTGAGCAGCGGGCTGGACTTGATAACCTTCTAGTTCCCTTCCGATTCTATGATTTCATGAAATCAACATATTTAACACTATATATTATATAACTGTAAACTGCATAGAAAAGGGGATTTTTTTGTTTTCCCACAACATGTGTTTTTTTAACATATGGTTATTTCTTTGTTCATTGGTATGTTTGTGTTAGGCACACAGCCACCTGATGAGTTTGTGTCCTTGAATTGCTCTGTGGCATTAGCTGAAGTCGCTTTTTGCAAAGTTGTTATCTGAGCACTCCATTGTAGGTGCAGCTCACTGCCAGAGGCTACCCGAGGCTGTCAGGGGGAGGGGGTGCTCTGTCGTATCAATTTGTCCTGGTGGCGTGGAAAGCAGGACATTTGTCTGATAGATTGCATTAGACGCTAAACTAATTAAATAGGATCACTGAGAGAGAGAGAGAGACCAGAGTACCTGTCGGAGCGTATCTCTCAGAGTTAACTGGGAACAGGCTCACAAGAATGGCACAGGCGCGCTCACTTAGGGTGGCCACACCCAGGGAGGCGCGGAAATTGCTGATGAGTAACTGCACCTTCTCTGTGGTGGGCCCCACGCTGTGGAATCATCTCCCCAGTGAGCTGCCCTGCCCGCCTTTAAAAAGGTCTTGAAAACACACCTTTTTAAGGAGGCATTCGGCAAAATTTTTACTTAGGGTTTTGGTTTTTTTTGCCGCCTGTGTCCTCTCGTTCATTTTTTCTGGAGGGTATTGTCCCTCCCCATTTTATTGGAATTCTTTTTTTAATTTCCTGGGTTTTTTTTGTAGTTTTGTTTTATTGCTAGCCACCCAGAGTTCCGTTCCGGAATATGTGCGGGATATAAGTGTAACAAATAAATAATAAATAAATAAATAAACAGCCCTGGTTGTACACAAGATACATAGTCCCAAGAGATCTTGAGCTGAAGGTGAAAGGAAACTGTGCAAGTTAGTACACTTATTAATCTAAAGATTGCTTCTTGAAGTAAAGGCCTTTTGTTGTTGTTTTGAGTCAGAAATGCTGATCCAAAACAACTTATAAATCACAACGCTGAGGAGAGTTGTTGGGGAACATGAGCAAAAGGGTACTGTGGAGTCCATGTCCTACATGTGGGTTTCACACAGCCATCCCACTGGCCACTGTGGGGACAGAATGCTGAACGAGGTAGTGATTGGTCTGATCATCCAACACAGTCTTTCTATATTCTACTATTTAGACATGCAAACTTATTCCCACTCTGGGCATGTGCCAGTTCTAATGCCAGGCAATCCCTGCTACCTACAGTAAACTGGCAGGACTGACACACGCAGAAAAGGAAATGACCTCAGAATTCCTCCTCTTCTGCCACATATGTCAGGTCGTTTTGATGGGTAAAATTGTCACAGGGGAAATCTTCCATCTGAACAAGTCTGAGGAGCAGCAATAGAGAAAAGTGTGGCCAGCAATCTGCATGCAGATCTTACCCTGCTTTCCAGTGAACCTTGGTCCACAATGCAAATTTCATCCACTTTGCAAACCCCACATATTTTGGCTCTTGTTCTACTAAGGTTTGGCTCTGACCACAGCTACTTTGCATTGCAATAAGATGCCATCAAAGCAATGTAGAATTCAACAGGAAGAGGTTCATACATAGAACCATAGAATCATAGATTTGGAAGAGACCTCAAGGGCCATCCAGTCCAACTCCCTGACATGCAGGAACCCCCCTCACCCCTGATTAAGAGCAGGAAAATATCCAATCATTTTGCTCTCAGGATTATACCTAGAGCTACCACATGATAAAACCCAGCCCAAATGCATTCAAATGAGCCAACATATGATAGAATTAGTAAATACTTGTCTGCCTTCCAATAAAAATGTATGATTTATTTATTTACAAAAAAAAAATAGCCACCCCACTATCATGAGGTCTCTGGTCGGCATACAACAATGTATTAAAAACTATAAAACAATAAAATTATTAAAACTATAAAATTCAATACAGTCAAAGCACAATACAATACAAATTATAAAACCCTGCTGCTCACGTGTCCAGCCAAAAAATCTAATTAAAATGCTGGCTGAACAGGAAGGGCTTTGTGTGCCACTGGAAAGCCCAAAGTGTTGGTGCCACGCAGATCTCCATAGGGAGGGCATTCCAAAGTTGGGGGGCAACCGCCAAGAAGGCCCTGTTTTGACATGCCACCCCCTTACCTCTTTGAGGGATGGCACCTTCAGCAGGGCCTCCTGGCCTGATTTTAGACTACAGGCAGGCTCATATGGAAGAAGGCAGTCCTTTAGGTAACCAGGTCCTAAACCATTTAGGGCTTTATATGTAAGCATTAGCACTTTGAATTGGCCGGGGCAGCAACTGGCAGCCAGTGTAAAATTTTTTAGAACTGGCGTAATAGGAGTCCGCGTGGCAATGACGGATTTGACTCTTATCCTAAATGACAGATGTGGTCGTTTATTGAAACCATATGGACTTGGCCTTTCCTTCTACGGGTTTTCAGAAGAGTCCAGTGGGTTGGAGGGTGGGGTGGAAGGAGATGGTTTATACAAGAGAAAAATGTGACAAGAATCTTACACTTTAAAGAACTATCATATCGCGGAGAGGTCTGTTGAGATTCGGGAGCTGTATAGAAAATTTAATGAGCATGTTATACTTTCTACAGCAGGATCGACTTAAATCAGTGGGAAGAGAGTACAGGAGATGTTCACACGCAAGAAAAGACAAGTCTGGAATGCAGAAATGTGCATATGCATGGGGGCATTCCCTGCAAAGCAGGATCCTGGAAGATGAGGGCTGAGAGTGATAAGCTGAGTCTCTGTACGTACAGGAAACCCGCTGCTTTGAGCCCATTGTGTTTCACATGAGCACACATCTTGGGATTAGTGTCATCTCTCCTCACATATTTAGGTAAATCTTCTACAGAATTTCTTAACAGAGTTTACCCCACATAAATAATTATCTACAGGTATTTGAGCCATCAAAATAGGAGAAAAAGATGCATGCTTAATTCTTTTAAAACACTTTAACAGTAACACCAACATTTCTCTGTGTTGAGTCATTGCTTATCCTGAACCTCCGTATTTATGTCCCCATCTTTATAAAGAAAGCAGCTATGCTCCTTCCCTGAGAGCTACCTCAGTAAAATTCTTTTACCATGGCTCTTCCAGTGTTTCTTGACAATAGTCCCCAGGGATCCTAGCTACCACAGCCAGTGGGAATAATGCATTGCTTCTTTTAGGCTGTGGAAGAATAAGGCTGGGAAGCGTAGTACCAAAGCTTGGATGTTTTGCTAAAGAAGAACATTAGAATGTGGTGAAAGAAATTATTGACTCTGTGTAGAGTTAGTCTTATTGAGTAAGGATAAGGATGGAGACATGATGGGTGGAGACATGAGAATCTGTGTTAGGGCATGTATTCTTCCAAACCTAACAGTTTTCACACAGGTCATAAATGCCACCCCTAGTTAACAGTTGCAGGATCCATAGGCCAACTGAGAAATGCCACATCAGTGAAGGTAATTCCATAATGTCCAAAAGAGCACTTGGAAAGGAACCAATAACAAATATATCTTTACCAATCAGTGGTGTCCACTTCAACATCATTCTTGGCACATTCCACTACTTATTTAAACATTGGTACTTCTGACTCATGTTAGTCTGTGGTGTACTAAAACCCTCAGATCTTTTTTTCTACATTCTACTTGTAAGCCATTCTATATTTTTGTATCTAATTTTGATGCCTAAAGTTTGCCTTTGCATTTCTCCTCGATGAAACTTATTTTGTGTCTTCTCTCCAGGTATTAGTTATTTCCCTCAGCTTGATGTTTTCTGAAAGTTTGATAAGTATCCCTGCTACTGCTCGATCTGAATCGTTTATAAAGATAACTGAAGTCTGTGTCTGAAGGAGTGCACAATAATCCTAAATGTTCATGCTGAAATGAATCAGTTAGTCTTGAACACACCAACTCTTTTGTTTTTATTTTTGCCATTACTGCTATTAATGAAAATATAAAGCTATCAAATGACAGTGGCGCCTGTGGCACCCCAGTTGTTATTCTTCTCTGACATGATGAGGAAGAACCCAGCCCATCAACAAGCTATAAATCAACCTCTAACAGTGCTGCTGGTTAGCCCACACTTAACCAGATTGTTTCTTTGGCTATCATGGGGCTTCTTGTCAAATGCCTTGGTGAAGTGAACTGCATTATGCCTTAGCTATAGAGCACATTTATTTATCAGGATATGTGAAGGAAGCCTCTGTGAATCTCCCTGTTGCAAACTAACACTCTTGTCAGATGTAAATGTTCCTAGGTCTTTGTGATATGAATGTAAGCACTACAACTAGAGATGGGCACGAAAAGCCAAAATGGTGTTTTGTTTTGTTATTCATTGCCCCGGCCCCCGTTTCATTTCATTTAATGTGAAATGATTTTTTTAAAAATCATTTTGCATTTTGTTTGTTTCATTTTTTTTAACTTTTTATTTCATTTTTTTCTGGCCAGCCCTGGCCGAGAGACACTTTTTTGGGAGGGGTATTATTTTAAATAGTCCCCATTGTGGGGCTTTCCCCCCTTTTTTTAAACAGCTGAGAAGCGTTGGCTTGGAGCCAGCACTTCCCAGCTGACAGGCGCTAGTGCCTATGTTTGTTTGTTTTTAAATTTCCCTGGCCGGGGAAACTGGCTGGCCCATTCGGGAGGGCCAGAAAGGAAGAGAGCAGGCGAGGGAAAAGGAAAAGGGAAGGGAAGGGAGCCAGACCACCCAGCCAGTGAAACAGGGAGTGGAGGGGAATCTGGCCTGCCGCCGTGCTCTCCTTACCTGGGGCACGCCTCCTCCTCCTCGCCCTAGCTGCAGGAGAGATGAAGATCCCCCTCACACACACACACACACACACACACACACACACACACACACACACACACACACACACACACACACACACACACACACACACACACACACACACACACCTCCAGGCAGGGCAGGCGGGGCGGAGCGGGGCATGGCGGGGGGCCAGCATGGGCAGTGACCGGCAGTGCTTCCCCAGAGCCTGGCTCTCTCGCTCTCACTCCTCCCTCACTGGGTTGGCAGTGGTGGTGGTGGCGGGAGCAGCAGCAGCAGCAGCCACTGCGGGGGGCAGATGGGCTCCACATGCTGGTGAGGGAGCCCACGTCACAGGAAACGTGAGAGAGGTGGGAACACGCTGCTGCCACACAAAGAGCAAGCGAGAGTGAGAGGGGGCAGCATGGAGGGAGCCGGGGAGGCCGAGAGGCATCAGGGCAGTGAGCGAGGGAGATTGGGAGAAGTTTCCAGCCGCCCGAAGCGGGCGCCCCACCCACTTCCTCCTTCGCCTCCCCGCCTGCCTTTGCTAACAGGATGTTGTTGGCAGACTGAGGAATACCCCCCCCTGCAGAGGAAGTTGGGGGCCTCCGGAGCCTCCCACCACCCACCACCCACTGCCCGCCTGCCAGGCCCTGGATATGGGTTTTTAATGAATGTTTTTGGTTTTTAATTATTATTTTAAATAGTCCCCGTTGCGGGGCTTTTTTCCTCTTTCCAATCATGGCACATTGAAATCTTTTACAGCTGAGAGGCACTAGTGCCTTTGTTGTTGTTTTATTTCTCCCCTGGCCTGGCCCAGGAGGAAAAGGTACACCAGAATAAAAAATGAAGGAAACAAAATGGAAATTTTCATTTTTTTGTTTTGTTTTTCTTTGATGGGTCCCTTCGTTATTTGTTTCGTTCCCTAACAAAACAAATAACAAATAATGAAATAAAAAAATTCATTTTGTGCCCATCTCTAACTACAACACTTCCTCCCAAGCACAGAGCCAGTCAGGAGTCACATTTTGTTCTGGATTGTGTGTGTGGTCCAGTTACCTCAGGCCAAATGGACAATGACTTGGATAGCTCAATGGTTTGAGTATCTAGCTATGGAGTCAGAGGTTGGGAGTTCGATCCTTCTACTCTGGCCCTTGAAAGGGGTCAGCCTTGACAATCTATAGCAGGACTGGACAACAGGTACACCGTGGGCTACTGGTAGCCTGCAAAGGGTTCAGAAGTAGCCTGCCGATCATCAATTTAAAAAGTGAGAGGATACATTCTCCACCCCTACCTTCCTCATCCCAAGGAACACCACTGCCCCAGCAAAGTTTTGGGTCTGTCAGCCCACTGTCTCAGCTGAGCGGGG
The DNA here is from genome assembly GCA_037367245.1 of Phrynocephalus guinanensis. Classification (NCBI taxonomy): domain Eukaryota; kingdom Metazoa; phylum Chordata; class Lepidosauria; order Squamata; family Agamidae; genus Phrynocephalus; species Phrynocephalus guinanensis. Next base: position 13,889,263 of record CM074734.1, read on the forward strand.
GAGTTCAAGGGCCATGGCGCATTGAAATCTGTTCCTTCCAGAACGGATTAATTGATCTTCAATGCATTCCTATGAGAAACCGCTGCTCTACTTATATATATTTTTAAACTTATGAGCATGTGCTCGGAGCAGATAAAATTTGCAAGGAGAGGTTTTAGTATCGTAGCCTTCAGACACTTTGGGCCAGAAAAAGTAGACCTTGGCCTGTTCAAAGTTGAATAGCCATGATCTGTAGTTTCTTCCAGATCTGCAGTTATATATGGTGTGTGTTGTTAAATAAGGTGTGTGTTGCTATCTATACAGCACTGTCTCTATCTACACCCTGTTTTGAAATGGAAGCGCAGCATGGGCTGGTTGATTGGATCTTGAATTTACAGCATCATGACATTCAGTTGGTAACAAGCCTGGCTATTAGTACTTCACAGGCCCTTTCTTCCAGATTTTCTCTGTTTTCCAAATGAAGGCAGAGTTGGCAATGCTTTGATGAATAAAGCATATTTTCCTCCTTAGTTCCTTTCCTTAACTAGTGCAGTTTTTTGAAACAGCATGGGCTAGCCACTGAGAAAACTTCTTTGATAGTAATGAGGAATTTTAGATAAAACACAGCTGAGTAGGAGGGTTCTTTTTTTTCTTTTTAAGACAAAGGGAAACAACTTTGAACTTTGTAGACAATGTTGTTTAAATCCAAACAGATGTGGCTTAATCTCCCTTTTTGATCCTGTTGTAGGTTGCCTTTTAAAAGGCATCCATGTGCATTGGAATGATGGCTTTCAGATGTCTCAATGTAATTTGTCTCTGTTAGGCTATCACCTAGATACATAGATCATATGTGTCAAATGCTTAAAGGCTTTGAACATGAACTGAAGGGAACCCGGCAGAATTTATGTGGATCTTTTTGCTCCTTTTTGGTGACCATATAACCGAAGTAGTGTAATGACGCTACCACAGAAAGTATAATCACCGACACACACATCCTTGAATAAATCATTTTATTGTCAAGTTCTCTAATATGAACATTTGGGGGGGGGACATATTCTATCTGAGAAAAATATGGGGAAAATATGGTGCAAGAGAAACCCTGAAGTAGTAGGTGAAATGCCATAAGCACTACAGCTTTTGCTGCATAATATACATGATGGGGTGTTTTTCTGTCCCAGCTGCCTCCATGTGATACAATAATAAAAAACTTGACACTGGAACAAATCTCCTTTTAATGCCCATTCTGACTCATGCTTATCATAAATGCAGTGATGACACCACCTTTCTGCACATGTATAAATCTAAACTCCAAAGTGTTGTGGTTTCATGATGTAACTGCTTCTCTAAAGTGAAAAATAGAAGATGGAAAAGAGAGGGACCAGCAACAGAAATAGGTGGTAGCATGCAGGTGTAGTTTTAAAAATTATAGTATAACAATGTCATGTTTGGGAATGAAAAAACAAAAAGGACGTCTGAATTCATGTTTGGCAGGGGGTTGTGTAATCAAAGCCTCCTCTTATGACTCCATTGTTGGCATGGCGTTGCCTATCAGCCTAGTGGCATCTCTTATTGCCTTCCAAAGTTGAAGAGTATCTGATGTGAACTTTGGCTAACTTCATCCATGTTGTGTTCTGGAAAATGTCAGTCATAACCTTTAACAATTTATGGATAAGATTTACTATACACAGTGGAGGCTTTGGCAAGCATCTCAGAAAGGTTGCTTGTACTCCAAGTGTTCATTCTTCTCAAACACAACAGCAACAGCAATACCTGTTGGAGTGTATATATATTATGGAGTTATACCAGTTTGCTACCACACGAACACTCATGGCTCCTTTTTCTGGAATTGGGTACAGTGACTTCTGTGTTAGAGCATTTTAGTACTGGAGTTCAGTCACCAAGCGCCACAGGCTCAGTTGACATTGATGGTGAAAGATTTACAGTAGATGACTGTGTTCATCTATGCTTTGGAAATTCAGCTCAGGTTGACTGAGAAGAGCAAAATAAAGCTCTTCCTGGACACTAAAACCCATGGTTTGTTTCAATGCCTAGAGGAGAGCACCTAGTTCTGCCAACCTGTTGTCACTTGTTTCACGTGATACAGGCATGTCCAAAATTCAGCCCTCCTGATGTTTTGGACCACAACTCCCAGAATTCCAAGCCTGTATTTCCAATGGCAAAGGACTGTGGGAGTTGTAGTCCAAAACATCTGGAGGGCCGAAGTTTGGACATGCCTGACGTAATAGAACAGTGATCCTGAGGCAGAGACATTCTTCCTGGCTTTTGAGTTTTCCATTCAAGCCAGAAGCTGGAAAATCCCAGTTTTTGGTGAGGTGTAGGATACGCTTCCCTCTAAGCATATTCAGGGCACTGGGTCTCTCACAGCCTGAATGGGGCTTTGGTCAAGGAAAAGAGCAGATAGGAAACGACTTAACAGGCAAGTGTGGCTGACTAACAGTATTGCTAATTCTGCTCTCCCCTCTTGGCCATTTTAAAGTGTTCTGCTTATATACCGCACCATAGCACTTCAAGCACTCTCTGGGTGGTTTTACAATTTAATTACACAGGCTACACATTGCCCCCACCCACCCCAGCAAGCTGGGTACTCATTTTACCAACCTTGGAAGGATGGAAGGCTGAGTCAACCATGAGCTGGCTACCTGGGATAGAACCCCAGGTTGTGAGCACAGTTTTAGCTGCAGTACAGACATTAAACCACTGTGCCATAGGGCTCCTTAGCATGTGGCACTTATATTCACAACAACCCTGCAAAGTAGTTTATACTAAGAATATAGCCCAGTTGATGCAGCCACCTATCACCACATGGCTATAAAAATGTAAGTAATTGAAATTTGAAATCACAGATTTGCTCCTGTTCTGTCTGCATAAGACGACTTCTCACTCCTAGTTGGGAAGGCACTGTTAATTTCCTAGATGGCCTGTTTTAATATACATCCATATAAGTAAATCATGTAGAATAGGTGGAGTTCTGAAATAAGCCAGATACTTCCTGTTTTATCTTGCACGTCTAAGTCAAAACTTTAATTTTTTTAACACTGCCATTCCAAGCACAACAAACTGTTGCTGGGTTCAAGGAAAAACATCACAACCCCACAAAAGAAAACCTCCAGATAAAGCTTTCACATGATTCATTGCAAGATAAAACCGCAATATGTAATAAAGTAAATAAAGCCATGCCCTAAAATGTGATTTAAACAGCCTCTGGCTTAGGAAAAGACAGGAAACCATAAGCCATTATTTTTTTCAGTATCTTGCACCAAAAACACAGTTGTGCATTCATGGGTCTTTTGAGGATTTTGTTTTGTTCATGATACTCATTAATTATATCATTTCAAGTATCCCCATCAGATATCCCTCAAATGTTAAGCATAGTAGCCATAATTCTGCCTATGACACATTTTACTATTTGGCTGGATTAACTGATGTTCCAAATATCCCTTAGCATAGAATTCATCAGGGTGAATTTCCTCAAAGGGCCTTTTTACACGACCCCTAAGATCTGCTGGCCACTTAAAATCGGACCAGAGATCTTAGGGGTTCGTCGCTCTTCCTCTTTCCCCACCCCCCTCCGCACTTCCTGATTCCTGGCTGCCTGAGGGAGGGAGAAAAAAGAAAGAAAAGAATGCTGTCTTACCTCCGTTTTGTTCCCGGCAGCATTCAGATCTCTTAAAGGGGTGGGGCGCAAAAAAAGAACAAACAGAAGCCAGGAGAGCCCCGCACTCACTATCCTTACACTGGATCAAATATTTGTCACATCCAAAAAGCAGGTACAAGAAAACTGCTGTTTGGTCGTGCTAAAGTGGGCGGGGTCGCACTTAATTGTCTGCAAACTCCGGAGCTGGTGGGTAAACATTTTTAAAGTCCGGAGCTTGCAGCCATTTGCGGCGGAGCTTAGGGGTCGTGTATAAACGCCCATACTTATGCTTTGCTTATGTCCCTGGATCATGTTTGCATATATGTATTATTTTGCTTCTAATAGGTGGGCATCATTCTTATCACATGACTGAAGAGAACAGTCCTATAGTTTGTCCTCTGAGCATGGATATTTACCATTGCTTTAAGTCTTTCCATGTACACACAGGCAAGTGTAGACCTTCTTGTCGGACTCTGCCCCATCCATATATAGAATGACATATTCCACTGCCTGATACCTAGTCTTCAGGGTTGGAATTTCTCCCTTTCTCTCCACCTCCCTGTGAAGATTCTCAGTCATCCAGGTGAGTTTATCTGGAAGTTGAGTCATGGCAACTGGACTTCTTTTTTCTTGAGCGATTGAGTTGTGTTGCTGCTCATCCAAACAGCTTCATCAGTCTGAAGAAAGCTAGTTGCAAGTCCTTCATTTTATAGTTCACCTTGACCTCTTGTCACCCTGGTCTTAAGTGGGGGGGGGGGGGAAAGAGAGAACAATTAAAGAATGAATGGAAGATCATATAGAAGTGAAAAACATTAAGTAAGTTTTTTTTGTCCCCAGGGTAAAGAGATAACCATTTTGTGCTAATTCTTTTGTATTTGCTTTTTGTGAAATAAAAATTAAATGAGAGAGAGAGAGAGAGAGAGAGAGAGAGAGAGAGAGAGAGAGAGAGAGAGAGATGCTACCAAGACCTTTATAGGGGTGGGGTCAAGGGAATTACTCTTAACTGGAAGCAAAGAATCTTGCAGGGCTTTACCAAGATTATTTTTATTATTAACTTACATACAGACTTATTCAAGCTAGGAGTCCGGCACCGAAGAACAGGGAACAGCAGCAGCATATGAGTCTCATCATCACTCATGAGCATTGCATACTTCAACAATTTCCTGGTAATAAGTATTTCTACTAAAGTTGAGATATTTGGTTTCAATTAAACTCTTATTGGTTCCAGCCAGATAATCTGCTCCATTACAATGTAGTCCATGTGATGAAAGAGGTACAGTGAATTGCACCTCAGTGGCAGCTGGACATTTTGCTTCAACGAGGCTGGAGGCAACCCTATGGTGAATTCAAACATATGTGTCTTGGTGGGTGAGTCAAGTGTTTTCTTGCAAGCACCATGGAAGTGAATCCGACCAAAAAAGGGAGAACTTGAACATTTGGCAGCTAGGGATAACATAGATATAATAGCCATAACAGAAACCTGGTGGAATGTAGAGAAGCAGTGGGATACCACAATCCCAGGCCATAAACTCTATAGAAGGGATAGAGAGGGGTGGGTAGGAGGGGGAGTGGCCCTCTATGTTAAAGAAGGGGTAAAATCCAGCAGAATGGAGGTTGACAGAGGGTCTGACTCCACCATAGAATCACTGTGAGTTAAACGACCAGGTCCAAGGAGTGATGTGATAGTTGGGGTATCCTATCGCCCACCAGATCAAAAACTTGAGGGGGACCTTGAAATGAGGAGGGAAATCATGGAGGTGTCTCAGAAGCATAGGATAGTAATCATGGGGGACTTCAATTATCCCCACATTGACTGGGCCAATGCGAGCTCCGGACAAGAAAGAGAAACTGGGTTTCTCGACTTGCTGAATGACTGTGCCTTAGAGCAACTTGTCACGGAGCCCACCCGAGAACAGGCAACTCTGGACCTAATACTGTGTGATACTCAGGACCTGGTCAGGGATGTGAATGTCACTGAGCCTCTGGGGAACAGTGACCATGCTGCAATCTCCTTTGCCATGCATGTTGGAGGAAGAGTGTCAAGCAAATCAGACATAAAAACCCTTGATTTTCGAAGGGCAAACTTCCCTCAGATGAGGAAACTAGTTAGAAAGAAATTGAAGGGGAAGGTTGGAAGAATCCAATCTCTTCAGAGTGCATGGAACCTGTTTAAAACAACGGTAACACAGACCCAGCACAAGTGCATACCACAAAGAAAGAAGAGCTCATTTAAATCCAAGAGGGCACCGGCATGGTTAACGAGTGGAGTTAGAGAGGCTCTAGCGTGCAAGGAGAGGTCTTTCTGTAAATGGAAATCCTCCCCAAATGAGGAAAATAAAAAGGAACACAAACTCTGGCAAAAGAAATGTAAGAAGATGATAAGAGAGGCAAAGAAAGATTTTGAGGAACGCATGGCTAGCAATATAAAGGGTAATAATAAAAGCTTCTTTAAATATGTTAGAAGTAGAAAACCTGCCAGAGAACCAGTTGGCCCTCTGGATGGTGAGGGAGGAAAAGGGGAGATTAAGGAGGACTTGGAAATTGCAGAGAAATTAAATGAGTTCTTTGCATCTGTCTTCACAACAGAAGACCTTGAGCAGATTCTGCTGCCTGAACGGCCCCTCTTGACTAAAGAATTAAATCAAATACAGGTTAAAAGAGATTGTGTTTTAGGACTAACTGATGAATTGAAGATTAACAAGTCCCCGGGCCCAGATGGCATCCACCCAAGGGTTATTAGGGAACTGAGAAATGAACTTGCAGATCTCTTAACGGTAATATGCAACTTGTCTCTTAAAACGGCCACAGTGCCGGGGGGACTGGAGGATAGCAGAGGTCACACCAATTTTTTTAAAAAGGAAGGAGGGGGGACCCGGGAAACTACAGGACAGTTAGCCTTACATCTGTCCCAGGGAAGATGGTGGAAAGCCTCATCCAAGAGAAAATCTTAAAACACATAGAACAAACATTGCTGAGAGAAAATCAGCATGGCTTCTGCAAGGGAAAGTCTTGTCTGACAAATCTTTTAGAATTTTTTGAAAAGGTCAACAGGCATGTAGATTTGGGTGAACCGGTGGATATAGTCTATCTGGATTTTCAAAAGGCTTTTGACACAGTCCCTCACCAAAGGCTGCTGAGAAAATTGCACAGTCAGGGGATACGAGGGCAGGTCCTCTTATGGATTGAGAACTGGTTGAGATCCAGGAAACAAAGAGTAGGTATCAATGGGAAATTTTCACAATGGAGAGAGGTGAAAAGTGGTGTGCCCCAGGGATCTGTCCTGGGACCGGTGCTTTTCAATCTGTTCATAAATGACCTGGAGACAGGGATAAGCAGTGAGGTGGCCAAGTTTGCAGATGACACAACACTTTTCCGTGTGGTAAAAACCAGAGAAGATTGTGAAGAGCTCCAGAAGGATCTCTCCAAACTGGGAGAAATGGCAAATGTGTTTTAATGTAGCCAAATGTAAAGTAATGCATATTGGGGCAAAAAAAATCAAAATTTTATCTATCAACTCATGTGCTCTGAGTTATCCGTGACAGATCAGGAAAGAGATCTTGGTGTGTTGGTGGACAGCTCCATGAAGGTGTCTCCGCAATGTGTGGCAGCGGTGAAGAAGGCCAATTCCATGCTAGGTATTATCAAAAAGGGGATTGAAATTAAAACAGCCAACATTATAATGCCATTATACAAAACAATAGTAAGGCCGCACCTGGAGTATTGTGTACAATTCTGGTCACCACATCTCAAGAAAGACATAGTGGAACTGGAAAAGGTGCAGAAGAGAGTGACTAAAATGATTACTGGGCTGGGGCACCTCCCTTATGAGGAAAGGCTAAAATATTTGGGCCTCTTTAGTCTGGAAAAAAGGCGCCTGAGGGGATATGATTGAGACGTACAAAATAATGCAGGGCATGAGTAAAGTGGATAGAGGGAAGCTCTTCTCCCTCTCACAAAATACCAGAACTAGGGGACATACACTCAAATTGAGGGCTGGGAGAGTAAGAACAGACAAAAGAAAATATTTTTTCACCCAGCGCGTTGTAAGTCTATGGAACTCCCTGCCACAGGATGTGGTGATGGCATCTGGCCTGGATGCCTTCAAAAGGGGATTGGACAGATTCCTGGAGGAAAAGTCCATCACAGGTTACAAACCATGATGGAGATGTGTAATCTCCAGGCTTAAAACCAGGGTACCTCAAGGGCCAGATGCAGGGGAGTGGTATCAGGAGACAGATATCTCGTCTCATGCACTCCCAAACGCATCTGGTGGGGCCACTGTGAGATACAGGAAGCTGGACCAGATGGGCCTTTGGCCTGATTCAGCATGGCTCTTCTTATGTTCTTAAGTTCTTATGTATAGCTGTCCTTCCAGATGAAACCCGAAATGTTTTGCAAGTGTCTCGCAGGCATCTGTCAATAGTTACAGCTGCTGGAGGATTTTCTTTCTCATCAAAACGGAGAAGTTGGCTATGGAGAGGGATGACATTCACTTTGAAGGGCACATTTCAGCACAGTGTTCTGTTCACTAACATGGAAAACTAAATTAAAGATTCCTTTTCATTATTCTTCTCTACTAATTACTGCCACAGTGTTTAGATTGATGCCTTGCCTACAGAATATTTGTCCATTCTGTTACTTTAAATTGACTGGTTCTGTCCTTCTAATCCAACATTTTCTCTTTATTGAAAGTAACCTACTCAGCCTTCCTGACCCCATTGCTCTCATTATAATTATCTTCCTTATCATGGTTGTATGTTGCCTTTGCCTAACAAAATGCTACTCCCCTTCCTACCAACCTTCTTCATCTTGTTAGAGTCATGTGACCACTTATGTATACTTATGTGACCCTTATAGGCCATCCAGTGGCATTTCGCTATACTTCATGCAGTGAATTATCTCTTTCTCTGCCCCTTCACCACCTTTATACCATAAACCCACTCAGTTCTCCCCTCATGTAAAGTGGATGATGGCAGTGATCCTGCTGTGTAGCAGTACACAGAGCACACACAAAAAGTGCAGGAGCTGACCACCTTAGGGATCTGCTGAATTTCATAATATAATGTGTTTCCCCTGCCTTGGCACAGGCTGTTACAACTGCACTGTCTATTGAGGTTCCACATACAACCATGTCCCTCACCAATACCCCTAAATACAGCATGAGGACATAGATCCATCACTACAGTTTGGTGCCATGGTACATACAGCATGAGAGCTCACCAGGAGGCTGTGCAAATGCAAAAGGCCTCCGTGGTTTTCAAGAGACTGTATCCAGAAGTTGAGTCATGGCAACTGGACTTCTTTTCATATGAGACCAAATCATTTTGTTGTTCATCCAAGTAGCTTGGTCAGACTGACAAAGCTACTTGGATAAGTACTGAAATGTTTCAGTCTCACAAGAAAAGAAGTCCAGTTGCCATGACCCAACTTCAGATAACCTCACCCAGATGACTGAGAATGTTCACAGTCAAGAGTCTATTTTTTTTTCTTATTCCATCCTTTAAATTATAAAACACATCTCATTCCATGGTCAAATCATTGTTGGATTGCTGCATGTACACAAGGGAAATCACCTTACTTCCAGAGGGGATTGGAGCCCAGACTGACAGAAGAACTGGAAGTGTGTAGAGACTCCAGGAGGCGGATGTTCTTATAATGGAATTGCAAAGTTATGTCAGTGGCTCCTTTGCTAGTGCTGAGACAAACCACACCTGTCTCTGGGTTGACACTTGCCAGTCCACTGCAGGAGAGAAACTGAAAGGCAGAAAGGGATTCTGGAACAGAAGTTTTTCTTGATTCTTTTTTCAAAGTAGAAAGGAAAAACTACACTTGCTGACAGATAGGTATGTTTATGAATTTCTGATCAAGTGTATCTAACTGGATTGCAAAATAGCAAATCCACCATCCCATTTCAGTGCTACTAAAAGGAATGGGATGTGCATCCTATGTGGTCTACTTCATCATTTAGCCCTTGCTGGGAACAGAACCACTGCAAAGCAGTGCCTCCAATCCCCAACTCGGAGAGCCTCCCCAGGAGGATACCCTGGTTGATGGTATCAAAGGCCACTGAGAGATCGAGGAGGACCAACAGAGACCTTTTGCCCCTGTCAGATGAACTGTACAGATACAGAAATATCCACACAGAGTTACAAGAAGCAAGCATGGGGAAATCTCTTTTGATGAAAGGCTCTCTGCTCCTGTCCCATGCGGGAAATCGAGACTATTGAGGACATGTGTTTCACCTGCCCACTATATGAGGCAGTGCATAGAGAGACTATTATCTCCATGATGGAAAGAATCCCTGGATGCTCGAAGAAAACCAGACTGGTGTTCCTCCTTTCGGATGTGGATGCAAAGAGCACCTGTCAAAGACGAGGTTTTGCACAATGATCATACTTGGACTGCGGAAGCCCAATGCCAACTAGATAGCAGACTCATATGCTTGCTGACATGATTTAATATAATCAAATGCTTGAAATATGGAAATTATGGGTTTCTATGTTTGCATCTGTGTGAGATTGGTTTAAGGACTGTAAATAAATAAACACGTAAATAAATAAATAAATAAATAAATAAATAAATAAATAAATAAATAAATAAATAAATAAATAAATAAGCAAGCAAGCAATGAGAAATGAAAATCCTGACAACGTTACAACTGCTGTGACACTTAAATGCATGTCAATGGGTATAGTGAACATTTACCAATTGTGTCAGCTGTTTATTAATGACAGAGTATTATTAGGAGTTCATTTACAATTATCTCTTTGATTTAAGTCTCACATATTTTTGTGTACTGACTAGAGTAACAGGAACGGATTGCACAGACATGATCAGTGATGGTACTGTATGAGTGAGGGCCAGTTATTTTATTGGGGAGAATCTCCAACATAATGCCCTGCTGTTAGAAATTACTGTGACAACTCACAATGTATTTCATTACATTGTATTGTTGCTCCTTGAAGATGGAGGAATCAATCTTGTAGTGGTTTTTTTTTTTTTTACAAAGGAAGATGTGGAGGAAAGTTTATGGCACTGTGATTAGCACACACATTTGTAACACACCCATGTTTTTGTTGAGTGTAAATGCATTCTTTATTTCATAGTCTTTAGAAGTCTGTGTGGAAGAAATGAAAGAAATACACAAAATTTGGCACCATGTTAAACACAAGTTGTACATTAACAGCATCAAGAGTACCAATAAAATAGATATTAGAAAGGTGTTGGGTTACTGTGACTTTCTAACTGTTGTAGCATCCATGATCAGTGGTGCCAAAATTGTCTGGAACTGACAGACATTATAGGCTCCAACTAGAACAACCACAATGTATTCCTACAGAAATAGTGATCTTTCTGCTACACATCCTTCTGTACGTTGGGAAGTGGGATGGATTCTTCAGTGCTCATGTCTACAAGGAATGCCATGCAGCATCTTTTCTTTTATTTGAATGGTTTGGGCCATCACATAAACATAGGCCCAAAGAAGATTATTTTATAAAATTTATTGTTACTTTGGTTTTTAATACATCGGTCTTATTTCCAAAAAAGTATCGTTTCCTTTTATATGACACAGATGAGATACTAGGATTTGGATGACGTGTTTTTCTAACTGTGGGTAAATTCATCTGCCTATGTGTATGAGAGCAGCTAACCTTTATTAAATGGACAGTCCTAAACCCAGACTAATATCCTCGTAGCTAGCAGAAGAATTAAATTATAGCCTGCCTCACAAAAATGTGCCTTCCAGCAAGGCAGAATGATGAAGAGCCTGAACAATGAAGCCCAAGTTGTCCAGCCCTTCCTGCAGTGCAGCTCTTATTGTTATGCTAGCCATTTGTAGTTGTCAACCTTTTACTTTGGAACAATAAACTATTAATGCTAGGGAAGATTAAATGGAAACCTGAAGGATTTTGTTTATCATAACAACTACTGAAAAAGTACTTATGGAAATGACAAAACCTGAAGCCAAGCCATGTCAGGAAATTAAAATGTGGAAATGTCTGGTATTTAAATGACTAATCAGTTGGCTAGATCTGAGGGCAGAGATGTAGCCAAACAGAGTTTGTTGGCCCTGGGATGGGGAAATTCATGTTGAGATTATTACAGGATAAGAAAGTATTTTTACTTCATAGAAGAACCACTGTTTCCTTGAACACAACCGTACAGCACACTACCATAGGTGGTTAACATTCCTTGAAGAGGCAAGCGGCCTTTCTGATTAAATGGCACCAGTTCATTTTGTAAAATTATAAGAATTCATGTAGTCTGACACTGCTAATTTTGCCTTTTCCACCTTAAGGCAGACTGCAAACCTTTATCCCTATCTTGACCGGAAGTCCCTTACAGCAATGGTCCTCAAAACTCAGGTCCCCAGAAGTTCTTGGAATACAGCTCGCAGAACTCCTGGCTAGCATAGCTAGTGGTGAAGGCTTCTGGGAATTTTAGTCCAAGAACCTCTGGGAATCCTAAATTTGAGAACCACTGCCTTATAGCACTGGTTAATAGTGCTGGCAATCTTAAGGACAGACTATTGTAACACTCTACCCACAGTGGCAGTTTGGAAGCTGCAGAACGTGCAAAATGCAGCATACAGGCTGGTGTCAGGAACATCACAATATGATCACATGCCATCTGTCCTGGCACGTTTGCACTGCTTGCCTCTATGCTTCCCAGCCAAGTTCAAAGTGCTTATGTTGACATTTAAAGCTCTAAATAGTTTAGGATCTTGCTATTTTTTCTGAGCACCTCACCCTCAAAATGAAAATTCATCCCACCCACATTTCATATTCTGGCATTTAAAGGTGAATGCCCCAGGGGCTGCCTGGAAATTAAAAAAAAATGGAATCAAGCCTTCTTTGAGGTGAACACACTATTATGGAACTCTCTACACCCTCTACAAGAAGAAGGGTGACAGGCCCCCTCCTTCCTTCACTTTAGGAAACAAATGTGGCTGTTTACACGGATCTTCCACAGCCTTAACCCAGATTAATTTTGTTTGTGATCATGCATATTATGTTGATTGGTGAATACAGTGGTACCTCTTAAAACAAATTTTGTTTTAAGAAAAAATTGTCTTATGAAATGTGGTTTCTCATAGGAATGCACTGAAAATGGATTAGTCTGTTCCGGAGGCTACGGTCTGCTTCCTTTTACGAAAATTTTGTCTTATGAAACACAGTTTCCCATAGGAATGTATTGGGAACAGATTAATCAGTTTTGGGGGCTAAAATAAAGACTAAAATAACTGGTTTTTTTCCTTTGGGTACATGCGGAATGTTTTTTTGTCTTGCGAATAGAGATGGGCATGACCAGGAAAAATTACGTTTTGAGTTGTCGTGTGTCAGAGCCGGCCCGTTTCAGCTCGTTTCCGTTTTTCGCAAAAATTTTTCAAAAATTTGTCATTTTGTTTGTCAGTTTTTCATCTGTCATTAGTACTGGTTTTGGGGGGGGGCGGGCTCCTGGAGGCACCTCTCTGGGGTTCGTGCCTCCTCTGGCCCGCTACAAAATGGCATGCATAGCCAATTGGATATGCATACCATTAAGTTGCAGTTGCAGCAGGCAGAGGCACCTCTCTTCCGGGTGCCTCTGTGACTCACTGCCTGCACTTGGGTTGGGGAACGAAGTGACAGAGGACCCCTACGGGCGCCCGCTGTGACTCATTAAGAAGGGAAGCGTACTTGCTGTAGTGCAATGCGAGTACACAGATCTGGCTTGGGGTTAGGGGTTAGTGCAAGGGCTAGGCTTAGGGTTACTGGTAAGGTTAGGGTGAGTTACTGGGGTGCACCTCTGGGTGCCTCTCTGACCCACTAAGAAGGACAGTGTACTTGCGTATGGGTTAGGGTTAGAGTTAGGGTTAGGGTTCGGGCTAGGGTTAGTGGCTTTTTATGCCCGACTGGCACATCCCAGAAGTCTCGGTCAAAACCTGGCCAAGTGGCCATGCAATTGGTGGAATGGCTCCAAAAATTTGCATGGTCCACTCCCATGGACAGCCCATCATTGCGCAGGTGTAAAAAAATAAAAATAAAAATAAAATAAAATAAAATCAATGGAGACGTTTTGTTGCCAGAAAAACCCACTGCTGCTACTGTAAAAATTCAGGCAGTTTTAAAATAGCTATTTTTGCATGTTTCTGTGGTGCTTTGGTGTGTTTTTTGATCACGCGATTTCAAAATAAATATTGCGGTTGCCCCATTTTGGATCCCCCGCCCGCACTGCATGGCATGGTGAGTTGGCGAGACGAGGATGCGCAGCCCAGGAGAGGAGAGGGGGGAGGCCGGGGGACCCCACCCCCCAGAAACTACCCCTCTGGTAGGTGCCCTCAGGCAGGCATATTTTCGCCTGCTTTTTTGGCCGGGAAGGAATCGGTTTTTTTTTTTAAGTTTTAAAACTTTTTTTCTGTGCCACGCCACTTGGCGAGTTGGCGTGGCGACTCGACGAGGATGCACACTTTGCACAGCCCAGGAGAGGAGGGGGGGAGGCCGCCCCCCCCCAGAAACCACCCCTCCGGTAGGTGCCCTCACTGAGGCAGGCATATTTTCGCCTGCTTTTTTGGCCGGGAAGGAATTGGTTTTTTTTTATTTTAAAACTTTTTTTCTCTGCAGCGCCGCTTGGCGATTTGCGACTCGACGAGGATGTGCACTTTGCGCAGCCCAGGAGAGGAGAGGGGGGGAGGCCGGGGACCCCCCCCCAGAAACCACCCCTCTGGTAGGTGCCCTCAGGCAGGCATATTTTCGCTTCATTTTTGGCTGGGAATCGGGTTTTTTTAATTTTTAAAACTTTTTTCCTGTGCCGCTTGGCATCGCGCGATCGCTGCGATGCCAGGAACGACAACGACAAATCAGACCCAATTTTTCTTTAGTCGGTTCGAGTTCGAGTTCTGGCGGAGTAATTGTCGTTACCGTTTCGTTACGTAACGTAAACAAGAAACGGAAACGGAAACGAGAATTTCGCCAAGTCGTGCCCATGTCTACTTACGAAGCATCCCATAGGGAATTTTTTGTCATGCGAAGCATGCCTATTCCCGGAAGTTACTTTCTTTCTACAAGTTTTTTTTGTCTTCCAAGACATTTGTCTTAAGAGGCACCACTGTAATTGTTTCTGTTTTGCTGCCATCTTTCCCAATTTTTTATCATCTGCATTAGTTATTTTACACTTAGAGATTTTTCTGTGAAGATTTTCAGTCATCCAGGTGATGTTATCTACTTGGATGAGTAGTGAAATATTTTGATCTCATAAGAAAAGAAGACCAGTTGCCATAACTCAACCTCTGGATTTGGAGGTTTGATTTTACTTTGTTGTTTTATTAGGTAATTATAATACTTCTATGACATGTTTATATTATGATAATGTAAGCTACCCAGAATCATGGCCTGGCACTAGATGCATGAGGATAACAATTTAGGCAGGCAGACAGACAAGGTTGGAGATGCATAGGGGGGTGGTGAGCCCAGAGGGAACGCTTGTAAGGGACTTGGCTCTACATTGAGATAGAAAGCAGGTGGTATTTGTGCATGTGCATGTGTGAGTTGTTCCTTCTCTCACTATCATATACTGAAGAAACTCAGGCTGTTGTCACATCTTACCCAGTTTGGTCATCTTTGAATGAGGAATTTCCATCTGTTCCAGTGGGATGAAGCTAGGGCAGAAGAGAAATTTGAGGGCACTGTAAGTGACAACTTGACAAGCCTTTCAGAAACTCAGGAGAAGATGGCAGAGCCCAATCCTGCTAGAGAGGATGACCAGAGCCCGGCAGCTTGTTTTCCTAAAAGAAGGACACTGGTTCTAGGTTTTTACCACAGAACCACCATGTTTCAAGGTGAAAACATGCACCGGATAACTAATTGGAAACTTATGGATGCCTGGTACAAGCTCTCTGAGAGCTATAAATTCTGTTTTCAAATTTGGCTTAAGTAATGAAGACAATGGTCTTCTTCAATGATCCATGGCTGAGGCCATTTCTATTTGCCTAGACTAAATGGAACTCCCCGTGACCTGGATTGACTGATGGCCATGCTTCCGCCTGCTCCCTGATTTGACAAGGTAAATGCTTTTTACTGCAAAGAGCTGATTACTTGAAAGTCAGAATTCAGGACAAAAGCCCAACACTTGGAAACAATGTGGCCATTAATGACACACCTTTCTAAACTTGCTGCCTACCAGCAGAATTGGTACATGTTATAGTGTTGCTGTTATCACTGGGAGCCCAAGGTCTGAGTGGGGACAGTACTGTAACTCAATTCCCATTTGTTGAGGGGTGCAATGGGAGTGCAGAGGAGAATAACAAATCGAAAGCAGCAGGTGAATAATTTCAGCAGGCATGAGAGCCATCTGCCTGATTTCCTAGCTGCCTGAGGTCTACACACCTCATGGGGAGTGGCTGAAGGGGAATGTGTCAGGTCAGATAATCTAGTGCCCCAAAATCCCCCTAAGAGTCCTATACACCTCTTGGAGAAAATCAGAAGCCTGTGTTCAACACATCTGCCCGCCTTTAGAAAGCCTTTGAAGACCCACCTTTTTAAGGAGGCATTTGGCGACCTTTTTACTTAATTTTTTTTTGCCTCCCGCCACGTCTGTTCTGATGAATATTGACCCGCTCCATTTTATCGGATCTTTTTATTTACCTTTTTTGTTTTGATTTTTGGTTTTTCCACTATTGTTGTTTTGTATTCTGTTAGCCGCCCAGTGTTCCTATGTGGAAGATGGGCGGGATAGAAGTACAATAAATAAATAAATAAATAAATAAATAAATAAATAAATAAATAAATAAATAAATAAATTTATCCCAGAAAGGAGTGAACTGCAGAATGAAACCAGATATCCATTTCTGATCATATCAAAATTCCTCTGGGTACCAAGGTATGCATTTTTCATTGTTGCAATGATTCCAGGCAACATCATTTTAACTGTTTCCACAGGCTTTATTCACCTATGCACATTGCTTTTAAAAAAGCTTTACAGTTATTGGGGGGGGGGGGACAAATGTATTACCCCTATGGAAACAACTGTGGGTGCAAATGTTTATAAATATGTGAAAACTAAATTTAACATAGATTTGATTCCAAATCAGGTGAACTACCAAAAATAATGCTTTCATTGCTTTCTAAAAAAATTGGAGCCCATAGCCTGAAAGACACACTGAAAAGCAGAGAATGCAATTCTAAAACACTTCAGCAAAATGTAAAATGCAATTTGAGCAATTTTTAGCCTTTAAGCATACTATGAGAAACACATGAAAACTATTCCAGCCAAGCCAATTTAAATCTGTGGGGGAGAAATTCACATTTTTCTTTTCAGTTCTGAGGTGCTGTTGTGAGCTATTGTCGCTACATATTATTGTTCTTTGATTACTTTTTTGTTTTGTTGGTATTCAATGTGTGTGGTGTATCATCTTCTTGCATGTTGCTTATATGTCTCTCAGTTGTTTACATTTCCCTTCAGCTGCTAACAACTGAATTTTGCTCTGTAGTAAGTTAGTTATCCCTATGAATAGCCATCATTTTCAATGGAAATTTCTATTACTTTTGTCAGGGTGGTAACATATAACTCTTAGGCTGGCAAATTTCCTGTATAGCAAATAACAGCTATCATTTTTACTTTCATAGATAATAAGGTGCTTGGGTACCATTTTACTGGGTAGGCAAAATGCTATGGGCATAAAGTTGTCAGAGAGCAATTTGTTCTATCAACACTTTAGGACTCTAGGAGGTTTCTTTTCTCACTTGTTTTTCTATTTCTTATTATTTGTATATGCATTCAGCTATTAGCCATGAAAGAGAAGCTTTTGCAAGACAATGCTATTTTACATTGTTCTTGCTTCCAGACTTAGCTGGAAAGATGGCTGATTGTTTTGTGCTGATATTTAGTAAACTACTTTTCAAGCCTCATTTTAAAAAGCACAATGCATTTTAAAAGCACAATGCAGGATTGCATTTTTTTCTACCCCACCCCCCAAATGTTGCTAACACTTTATACACACAAAAGGACATGGCAAAAATACATATTTCATCATAATTTACACATTTCACCAAAATATTTTTTAAACATTTCATCATCACAATGTAAGGGTACCAGCATGCAAAATTTCTGGCATGATTTGAAGCATCACAACCAGTTCTAGTAAGTGAAACAAACCATGTTATATTTTCCAAGTATACTTGTCATAGCTATACAGAAATGTAAGAAGACTCATAGTCCCCATGTGGTTTATGTGGCTGGAAAGCGCTTAAAATCTTTAAAGTTAGATGGGAATTGGGAATGTATGAATTATGCATGAAGCAGAAAAAATTCAAAATACAGTGGTAACTTGTCTAAAGGAATTAATTCATTCCAAATGAAATTATGTTAAGCAAATTTTTTCTTTATACAATTCTCCCATAGGAATGCATTGCAAATTTATTTATTTATTTATTTATTTTTATTTATTTATTTATTTATTTATTTATTTATTTATACCCCGCCCATCTTCCGAAATGGAACTCTGGGCAGCTTACAAAAACTGAACAAGTCAGCAAACAATACAATATAGAGCAAACAAATTGGACAACAATACAGTAATACACAACAACAGCAATTAAAACAGCATTCTAAAACATCTTAGGCATCAAGGCATCTTGACATCTTGGCATAACAGTCACAGCTCAGCAGCATTAGTAGCTGGCGAGCGTGTAGATGGCGAGAGAGAGAGAGAGAGAGAGAGAGGAGAGAGAGAAATAAATTGTGCCGCCAAAAGCCTCATTAAAGAGCAGAGTTTTTAATGCTCAGCAGAAGGCTAACAGGGACTCTGCTGAGCGCACATCGGGTGGTAAGCTGTTCCAAAGGGAAGGGGTAGCCCCCGAGAAGGCCCGGTTACGGGTGATGGACTTTACCCAGAGCGAGTGCGCTCGCGACTGCCGAACTGGACGGCCTGAAGTTGATCCCTGGACGATATGCTTTGACAGGTAGTCCAGGCCCAGGCCATGGAGGGTTTTATAAACTAAAACCAGGACCTTGAATCTGATCTGGGATGCAACGGGCAACCAGTGCAGGCGAGCCAGAACCGGGGTGATATGGTCATGACAACGCACACCTGCCACCAGTCTGGCTGCCACATTTTGTACCCGCTGCAAATGCCGGAGGAGAGTCAAGGGCAACCCCATGTAGAGAGCGTTGCAGTAGTCCAACTGCGAGATCACCAGCGCTTGCACCACTGTTCTCAGGGAGTCGCCATCTAGATATGGGCGGATCTGGGCAAATTGACGAAGGTGGTAAAAGGCGGATCTGGACACGGCAGCCACGTGGGCTTCCAAGGTAAGCTCCGAGTCCAGAACCACGCCCAGGTTCCGAGCCCTATCCGCCAGCTGGAGGGAAGCCCCGTCCAAGCTGGGGAGAGGGCCTCCATATCCAGATGGGGAGCTCCCAAAGAACATCACCTCAGTCTTCTCAGGGTTGAGCCTGAGCCTGATAGCCCTGGTCCATGTCAGGACCGCATCCAGACGCTGGTTGAGAGTCTGGACAGCTTCCACTGCAGAGGTGGAAAAGGGGAGATAGAGCTGCGTGTCATCAGCATACTGGTGACAGCAGACTCCAAATCTCCTAATGACCCCAGCCAGTGGCCTTACATAGATGTTGAACAGCACAGGGGAGAGAGACGAGCCCTGCAGTACCCCACAAGGAAGTATCCACGGGGCCGACAGCTCTCCTCCACGTTGCACATACTGGGGACGGCCCTCCAGGAAGGACTGGAGCCATCTGTGAGCAGTGCCTCCGATTTCTACCTTGGAGAGCCGATCCAGCAGGATACCGTGGTTGATGGTATCGAAGGCCACTGACAAATCCAGGAGAACCAACAGGGTAGAGGAACCCCTGACGGCTGCCCGGATTAGGTCATCTTGCAGTGTGATCAGAGCTGTCTCAGTCCCCCGGCCAGGCCTGAACCCGGACTGGCATGGGTCAAGGCATTGGTGTTCCTCCAGAAAGGTTTGAATCCGGACCACAGCCACTCTCTCAATTACCTTGCCCATAAAAGGGACATCGGCAATCGGACGGTAGTTTGCCAATTGGTCCGATGCCAAGCCAGGTTTTTTAAGAATGGGCTTAACCACCGTCTCCTTCAAATAGGAGGGGAATACCCCCTCGCTGAAGGAGTCAGTGGCGATGACCGACACCCATTCCGGCATAGTACCTCCGCCTGCTTTTATTAACCAAGAAGCGCATGGATCGAAGGGAGTGGACGTGGGCCGGCAGTGGGCGATTGCCCTGGAGGCCTCCAAAGGAGAGACAGGCCCAAGATCATCCAAGCGAGGAGAGTGAGGGGGTGCAGCGACAGGGGATGGTGAGGGGGGACTAGTGCAGCCGGAGTCAAAGCCGGCAGGGATGGCCTCTATTTTAGATTGAAAGAAGACTGCGAAGTTCTCACTACTGAACTCAGTAGGAGGAGGCCTGACAAGACTAGGATTGGTGAGGTCCCGAACCACCTGGAAGAGCTCCGCCTGGCGGTTCGAGGCCTCACCAATTCTCAGGGAGTAGTAAGATGTTTTAGCCTCACTGATCGCTCGCGAGTAGCGCCTAGTCTGGATAATTACTGCAGTCTTATTAGATACCGTCCGGCACTGTCTCCATATGCTCTCCAGCCTTCTCCGCTCCTGCTTCATCACTCTCAACTCCGCCTGAACCATGGCGAAGATCGAGCTCTGCGGCGGAGAAGGCGCTTGGGGGTGATCCGGTCGACCACGCGGGCAGCTGTTTCAAACCATAGGTCGGCTGCGGCATCGACCGGAGCATCAGCCAGGCCACCAGGAAGCTCCCCAAAGGTGTCACGGAACCGGGTCCAGAAGCCTCTGGGGATGGGCCAACACAGGAGGCCCAAGGTCCCCGTGGGGAGGGGCCGTGACCAACAGGGAAAAGGACAGCAGGTGATGGTCTGACCATGACACAGATAGGGAGACAATGCCCCCTACCTCCAGAGAAGAGTTCCCCGACATGGAGGAAAAGACCAGGTCAAGGGTATGCCCTGATCTGTGGGTGGGGCATAAAACATGCTGGGATAGACTCATGGAGGTAATGGACTCCATGAATTCCAGAGTTGCACCAGATAGTTCACCGCCTGCTTGCACATTGAAGTCCCCAACCACCAAAAGGCGTGGGAACTTCAAAAGAGCCGCCGCGATGAACTCCGAGAGCTCTGGGAGGGATTGTGCTGGGTTGCGGGGAGCACGGTAGCCCAGCACAATGCTAAATCTATCCCGCTGCCCCACCAACAGGTGAAGGCATTCTAACCCCTGACTTACCAATGCCCTGCTGACATGAAGTGTATCCCTGTACACGATGGTGACCCCTCCCCCCTTCTGACCTCCAACCTCCCACTTTTATGTTGTACGGATTCTCCCCATAGGCGATTATATAAAATTCCATTCTCCAAGTTGAGTTTTTAAATTGCATATTATATTCTCCAGCTTAAGCTTCTCCAGAAGATTGTTGTTCAGGCTTATGTTGCAAGATCATATTTGGGCTTGTTGAACAAGAGTTTGATACAGTGTGGTGTTAAGTGTTTGTTATTATTGTGCTTCACTTGATCTTGTGACTGTATAATAAAGACAGACAGATATGATTCTTGTGCATATCTGTATCTTCAGGTTTAATTAAATTATTTGGACAAATTAAAGACTTTGTGACCACTTAGTAATAGATTTCCAAGTACTGGGCCTCATCTAATTTTTCATTTAAATATGTTGACCATGCTTATTCTACGCAGGCCACCCCATCACAACATTATATGCTGTGGACCTAGTTAGTGACTGAGGGTAGCTAAAACAAGGCACAGAGAATTTGCTGTATGACTTTGATTGCCATTCTCAAAGGCTGTGAAGCTGATTTCCCCCCCCCCCACCCCCAACCCCACCCCACCCCGACCTGCACGGTTCATTCAGCAAATCAAGCAGTCTGTGTTGTTATTTTTTCCGGTTCAGTTGCCAAAGGCTTTGAGGTGGATGAAGTGCCCTCCTTTGGCAAGCAGTATCATGTCTTGTTAGCAAAGACGGATGAGGGTGTCCTTCAATGAATGGTAGCCCTAGCCACTCTGTCTCTTTTGTTTTTAACTCACGGAGGCAGCCAGATTACCTCAGACACAGTTCAGGGATATTCACTGAGGGTTGATCAGGATGCAGGCACCTTTATAGAAATAACAGGTGACTCTGTATGGTCTCAGTCATGGTATCTTCAAAGGGTAACCTGTGAAACTGAGAAGGTGGGGGGAATGACAAATCTTGTCTGCTGTAATTATTTCCCTTCAGTAACAAAGCACGGCCCATCTATTGAGTCTGTCTGGTATCTCCTTCCAAATTGGGGAATGGCGCTCTGTATTATCTGATAGAGATAAAGCAATCCTATCTCCAACTTCAAAGGAATGAAGGGGACCCCTTTGGCATTGCCTGCTTCCATTAATCACCAGAAATCAGTTCTTAAGTGATGGAAACTTTATTCTTATATATGAGATGACTTCTTACAACTAAATGATTCCCTCTCCCATCCAAAATGCAAAAGCAGCATAAAAAGGTAAAGTTTCCCCACACACATGCGTGCTAGTCGTGTCCGACTCTAGGGCTGGTGCTCATCTCCATATTCAAGCCGAAGAGCCAGTGTTGCATAAGTCCGTGACCACGTGGCTGGCATGGCTGCAAGGAAACTGCAAGGCTGTTTTACCTTCCCGCTTTTCATGACAGTACCTATTTATCTACTTACATTTACATGCCAGGTTGGCAAGAGCTGGGGTTAACAGTGAGAGCTCACTTCACTGCGTGGCACCTGAGATTTGAACCGCTGAGCTGCTGATTTTGTAGCCAACAATTTTCAGTGCTCTAGCCCGCTGAGCTACCACGCCCCATGGTAGCATAAGAGCTTAGCAAAACAATCCTAATACAGTGAACCTTCATATAACAAGTGGTTTGTTTAACAGAAAATCCACTTAAAGGAAAAAAATTTCCAGAGATTGGGGAAATCAGTACAACAGAAAAACAGTCGCGATTAGGGATTAATCAGTTTTCAATGCCTTCCTATGGGAAATTTGTACAAAGGAAAATTTGCTTAACGAAATTTCATTTGGAACCAATTAATTCCTTTATACAAGGCACCACTGTATGACTTTAAAAGTTGGTGAGATATTTAAAGAATGGTTTTGCCTATTCCACTCACCCAGTGTGCTTCCATGGTTGTGCAGGGATTCAGACCCAGGCCTCCTGAGTGCTAGTCCACCATTCTGCCCATTACACTACAATGGCTAGAAGGAAACAGCAGCTTCCAAGAAGCTTCCAAGCTGAGAACATGGCAGCCAGGTCCGTTCTCCCATTTGTGAAGAATCTCATTGCTCCCGACACAAGCCCTAATATGGCAACTCTTTTTAGTGACATTTTATTTTTGCAGGAGTCCTCAATGACAGCACTGGGTACTTCAGAAACATATCCTTTTGGCATGTATACTATATGCTGTATAAGTGTCACGAGAGCCAAGTGATTCAGTATCTGATCAAGAGACCATATGGCCATCATAGGCAGAATCCATTGTGAACTGACAACATTTTCTGCCAATTTACACAGGGCTTGCACTTATATTTGGTAGATCCCAAACACTGTGACACAGTGCTTAAGTTGCAGTGTTGTAATCAAGTCTATTCACAACCTGAGCATGATTCTGGTGGGTACAGAGAGCCAGCTCAAGGTTGGTAGTGCCTTCCAAGTCTGGTAGTGGTACCTCTACTTAAGAGCAGCTCGACTTAAGAGCAATTCGACTTTAGGCGCGAAAAACCATTGGCATTTTAACTGCTGCCTTACATATTTTAGATGTGGTCTGCTCTACTTACATTTTTTATTTTTTTTAGATACGGCTGCTCTACTTATGAGTTGTTCGTTTTATGAGAATGCATTCAGAAGGGATTAAACTCACAAGTAGAGGCACCGTTGTACCCAGCTTACCAAGGGTACAATGAATAAAAGCAAAGCAAAGAATGCTGCCTATATAGTAGTGCTTAAAACACTCTCTGGATGGTTTACAATTTAATTATGCAGGTTATACATTAGTTTGGTTGGCAGTACAGCAGTTTAAGAGTTTAAGAGGTGCATGGTGACTCAGTGGGCTAGAGTTCTGAAACTGTCAGCTGCAAAGTTCAAATCCCAGGTGCAATGCAATGCAAGCAGATAAATAGGTACCACAGTAAAAAGCAAGGAGGTAAACAGTGTTCCGTGAGTAGAAATGTGCTCAGCCATGCCAACCACAGGGCCACGGACTTGCACAACACTGACACTTTGGCTTAAAAATGAAGATGAGTGCTGCCCCTAGAGTTGGACACAACTAGCGTGCATGTGCAGGAGGAATCTTTAACTTCTTACAGCAGTTTAACCACTGCGCCACAAGTACCCAGCCAACTTACAAAGTGGCAAAGAGGCAGCAGGAGACACAGTATTCCGTTCCTCCCCCAAATCTGGATGAGGGTCTACTCTACTCCTCTCAATGTCCCCTCCCCATGACACTCCTTGTAAAGCCAAGCAAATGCCACCCTGTTCAACTAGCGGTCAGAGATTCAGTCTGGTAGTGGCATGAGAGTTGCCCCCCCACACACTCATCTTGTTGAGTGCCCCTCAAGCTCTTGGGGAATCATCGCCAGCTGGAGTATCCAAAGGAGCTGACTGGCAGAATCCCCAAGGATCAAATTCAGGACAGAGCAGAGGGAGCGCCTGGTGGGAACACCCTGGAAACGCCATACCAGTGCGGCCCAGCCGAGCCGTCTGCCCAGCCTTTGCCTGGGCAGGTTTGGCCTTTGCCTTAGATTCTTGGCCCCAGCGTGATGACCGAGGAGTCCGGTTCGCTCATGGAGCAGACCTTCTCCCTCCTTGACCAGGTGGCGCAGTTCCATGCCCATCTCCAGGGCAGAGACCGTCTGCTGCCCTCCACCCCGTCCGGCTTCCCTGCCGTGCCGCCGGAAGTGGCCTCGGTGTTGTCTCAGGCAGCTGCGGGCGGAGGCTTCCCTCCCGCTCAGCATGATCCGGACATGTGGGCCCACCTTCAGCTGCTCTTGTCTGCTTTCAGCGGACCACCCCAGCCCCCCTCTGCCCTGTAACTGTTTTCATTGGGGGCCGACTTGCAAGAAGGTCCGCCTGGGAAGAAAAGGACCCCCCCAGGACTGCCAGCAAAAGGGACCACTGCTTTTTCAAGAACAGAATGGCAAAGGCAGCCATTCAGAGAGCAGGAAGGACGGGTGGTGGGGTTGGACCTGCTGCCTTGAACGGTTGGGGTGCAGGCAGCTGAGCCCGATTCATGACAGTCCACGCAGCAAAGCCACGAAGCCAGAGCACCAGGGAATTTTTCTTGGTTGGGGAGGGATTGTTTCAGTGGCCTCCTTTGGAGGCCACAAGGCTAGAGTTCTGCCTACCCAGTGGAGGCAGAGTCCACGCATGCAGCAAAGCCACGAAGTCAGAGTGCCAGGGAATTTGAGGGAGGGATTGTTTCGGCCACCTACTTTGGACGCCACAAGGCCGGAGTTCTGCCAACCCAGTGGAGACACAGTCCACGCAGGAGAGCCACGAAGCCAGAGCGCCAGGGAACTTGAGGGGGGGGATTGTTTCAGCCGCCTACTTTGGAGGCCAACAGGCCAGAGTTTTGCCTGCCAAGTGGAGACACAGTCCACCCAGGAAAGCCACGAAGCCAGAGTTTTGGAGGTCACAAAGCCAGAGTTTTGACTGCCCAGTGGAGACACAGTCTACGCACGCACGCAGCAAAGCCACGAAGCCAGAATGGCAGGGAAGTTCGGGGAGGGATATTTTCAGCCGCCTACTTTGGAGGCCAGTTTTTCCAAACCAGGAGACCAGTTCCACCAACCCAGGGGAGACACAGTCCACGCACGCAGCAAAGCCAAGAAGCCAGAGCGCCAGGGAAGTTCGGGGAGGGATTCTTTCAGCCGCCTACTTTGGAGGCCACTAAGCCAGAGTTTTGACTGCCCAGTGGAGACACAGTCTTCGCACGCACACAGCAAAGCCACGAAGCCAGAGCGGCAGGGAAGTTCGGGGAGGGATTCTTTCAGCCGCCTACTTTGGAGGCCAGTTTTTCCAAACCAGGAGACCAGTTCCACCAACCCAGGGGAGACACAGTCTACGCACGCACGCAACAAAGCCACGAAGCCAGAACGGCAGGGAAGTTCGGGGAGGGATTCTTTCAGCCGCCTACTTTGGAGGCCACCAAGCCAGAGTTTTGACTGCCCAGTGGAGACACAGTCTTCGCACGCACGCAGCAAAGCCACAAAGCCAGAATGGCAGGGAAGTTTGGGGAGGGATATTTTCAGCCGCCTACTTTGGAGGCCAGTTTTTCCAAACCAGGAGACCACTTCCACCAACCCAGGGGAGACACAGTCTACGCACGCACGCAACAAAGCCACGAAGCCAGAACGGCAGGGAAGTTCGGGGAGGGATTATTTCAGCCGCCTACTTTGGAGGCCACCAAGCCAGAGTTTTGCCTACCCAGTGGAGACACAGTCCACCCAGGAAAGCCACGAAGCCAGAGCGCCAGGGAACTTGAGGGAGGGATTGTTTCTGGCTTGGTACTTTTCTCTCTCAACGAAGCTTTCAGGAACGAAGCCAGAGTTTTGGAGGCCACTAGGCCAGAGTTTTGGAGGCCACTAGGCCAGAGTTTTGGAGGCCACCAGGCCAGAGTTTTGCCTACCCAGTGGAGACACAGTCCACCCAGGAAAGCCACGAAGCCAAAGTGCAAATGTTAGGGAGGGATTGTTTCTTCTGCCTTTGGAAGCCGGAATGCTAGTTGGAAGGAATCTCCCCTCTTTCTGCAAAGGGATTTCCGAACCTGGACTGTAACAAGTGGGAGTGAACCCCCGCCCCATGTTGGAGGACAGAGTACCCCAATTCTAAACCAAATAGTTGATGATGACTGTGCCTGTTAAAGTTGGTCTCCTCAAGTGATTTGCTGCCTAGAGACAGGGGCAGCCGGGGTTGCTGCCTGGGGAAGTCGAGGAGAGTGGCCGACAGGGCGCATGTCGGCTTGGAGGCTGAACCTGAAGCACTGAACCACTGATAGGTTGAAGGAGAAGCACCTGGAAGGCCTCCTCCAAGCCGGGAGTCCCGGGAGCCTGACAGGCAGGCAGGTAGGCAGAGGGGCGGGCAGGCAGCCAGGCAGGCAGGGAAGCAGGAAGTCTGGCTTACAGGTAGGAAGGCAGGCTTGCAGGGTACGCACCCAGGCAAGGGAAGGCACAAAACCAAAGTGCCAGAAGGGAGGAATGTTTCTGCCTTTGGAGGCAGAGTTTCTCCACCTCAGGAGACCGAGTTTCGTCAACCCAGGAGACACAGTGGATGCAGGAGAACAGGGCTATTTCTATAATGCTGTAAGGATAGCTAGGCCCCTGCTAATCAGTCTTTGAGGTAGGTTGTTGTAAAGTGCAACTCGACCACTTTGTAAGCAGAGTGGCTCCAAAACCCCAGGGAAGGGAGGAACACATCGAGGAAGGCAGGTATTAGGGTGTACTACACTCAGAGCAGCCATGGCCAACGGGGAAATATTGGGCCTACACTGACGCTAGAAAAAAATATTCCTGGGCTGCTATAAAGACCAGGGAAGCCCTATAAAAACAGGGCTAATTATGTAGCCCTTATTAGATCAATACATGCAGCGGAATTACAGGCATTCAGGCAGACAAAGGTGGAAGGCAGGCAGGCAGGTGAAGCATTCAGGCAGGCAGTCATATAATCAGAGCAGACAGCCAGGCATAACTGTGTTGCGCTGGTGGAATGTTAGGATGGGAGGCATACAGGCATTGATTAGATTGGGTTAGGGTTAGGGTTAGGAGAAGTTGCACGGCTGCAACCCCAACAGTCTTGTCCGGTTCAAAATTATAAACATTGAGTGGTCCTCGCTGGTTTGGAGCCAGGCAAGGGCTAGAGAAATTGGCGCTAAAGATAGAGATTCCCTTCAAATGCCATATTGAGTGGTCCTCCCTGGTTTGGAGCCAGGCAACGCCTAGAAAAATTGGGCCTACGGATACAGTATGATTCCCTTCAAATGACACATTGAGTGGTCCTCCCTGGTTTTGACTCAGGCAAGGCCTAGAAAAATTGGGCAATAATCGAACCCTTCAAATTGAGTGGGAATGCAGGAAGGCAGACAGACAGACAGGAAGGCAGGCAGGCAGGCAAGCAGGCAGTTAGGCATGTAGGCCCATGGCCAGCCAGGCAGGTAGGCTGGTAGGCAGGAAGGCAGGCTGGCTGGCTGGCAGGAAGCTGGTCTTGCAGGGAGGAATAATTGCAGGCATAATTTCAGGCAGGCAGGCATAAGTGTTGCTCTGGTAGTGCATGTTAGAGCAGGGAGGCCTGTTTGGAAGGAACTGTTGGAAGAACGACTGTGGGCCTAGGTCTTAGAGTGTTGGGATAATCCCAACGTGGAAAGGTTGAAGCGGATGAATGTCAACCTTTCCACGGTCTCCGGGTCCAGTCGAGAGCGGCGCGGCCTCAGGACATCTCCCATGTGGGAGAAGACACGCTCACTCTGGACACTGGTGGGTGGGATGGACAAGAAGTCCAACGCCAGAGTCGAAAGAGCGGGCCAGATGTCTGCCTTTCTGGCCCAGTAGTGGAGTGGGTCCAAGGTGAGGGGTTGTAGGGGCTCGGCCATGTACTCCCTCACCATGGTCACAGCAGGGTCCAGTTCTTCTTCCTCCCTTGCCTCCACTGAGGAGGAGATTGCCATGGCTAGGGCAGAGGCCAGGTAGTTGGCTGCTGGTAAGGAACCTGGTCTCTGGGTGTACACTCCTCCAGTAGAGGAGGAAGAGGACCCTTGCGAGGATTCCTCTTCTGCATCTCGCTGGCTTCCGTGCGCCCTCGGGAACGGCTGGGCCTGATTTGAGGCAGCCATGCAGAGTTGATGGCATAGTTCCGTCTTCCAGGAGTTTAGGTCGACAGCGCTGCCCGCCAGGGAACCCTTGACGTGAGGGTCGCACAGGCATGCCATCTGGTACACCTTTTCCCTCCTCAGTGGGCTAAGGCGGGTATCCACGCCGGTCATCAGCCTGTCTGCCAAGGCCCTGCTCTTTGGGAGAAGATCGGCTTCTTCCCGGATACTGGCCTCTAGGCGTTGGCGTAGGCCATTTACCAGGGAGAGTACGTGGCCCAGGCTGGTGTTGTAGCTGTTGAGGACATGGGTGGTCTCCTCAAAAGGCTGCAGGATACCCACCATCTGGGAGAGGGCGAGCCACTCAGTAGCATTAAAGTCCAACACCATTCCCCCAGGCAGGATGGGAGTGTGGGAGATGACGTATTCCACCACTTGCCTCTGCTCCACCAGGCGCTTGACCATGTCGTAGGTGGATTTCCACCGGGTGGTCACGTCCTGGATCAGGACGTGCTCTGGTCGGCCCGTCTCCGCCTGCCTCTCACGCATCATCCTTGATGCCTTGACACTGCGTGAGAAGTGCCCGACTATTTTCCTGTACTTGTCCAGCAAGGCCTTGGTCTCCAGGGTCCCCTCATCCCAGGAGTCCTTTGGTGCTCCCAGTCCAATGGCATCGGCCACCACTAGGTGCAGTTTATGTGCTGCACACATGATGCCCTGGAGCACTGCCCTATCAACCTCGTTGATCATGTTATGGCCTGTGTCAGTAACCATGAATCCACAACTGACCTGCCCCTCGGGTGCCCATTCTCACAGTGCCGTCTTGAGGACCTCAGCAATGTGGATGCCTCTGGCACTGTTCTCCATGCTTTGTGCCTGGAGAAGCACCACCCTGTACCTTCTTGGGGTGCTCCCTTGTGGCTCCCCCTGCAGCTCTTCTTGGGATGCCCTAGTGTCAAGGACCTCCTTGGGTTGCCACTAATGAGCCGTCAGAGAGAGAGATCCGTGGTACCCACCGGTCCAGAGGTCGGAAGTGAAGTGGATCTTCCTTCCTCTGGCCACCTGCAGCAGGGCCCAGACCATGTCCCTGACGGACTCATAAAGGGAGGGAATCACGCGCCTGCTGATGGTACGACGGGATGGAGGCTCGTACAATGGAGCCATATGCTTCATCAGGTGCCTGAATCCCGATGACTCCACAAAGGAGAGGGGCAACCCGTTCATGGCCACCATTTCACCAACCACGCGAGTGGTGGTCTCCTGTGCCTTGGCCCTATTATGTTGGCTGACAAAGCTCCCATACAGCGGCACCACTTCCTGCAGAGTGGCCTGCCTCTTCCCACTCTCAGAGGAGCTGTCTCTGGAGTCCTTCCCCATGCCTGGTTCCACCCTCTTTCTCCCTGAGGAACCAGGGTCTGACACTGTCCCAGACAGAGTCCCAGGGTTCTTTCGCATGAGGTGGCTACACAAGGCACTTGAGGAGAGGTGTTTGGGGTCATTCCCCACGTGCACAACCACCCCACATTTCTTGCACACTGCAAGCCTTGAGTCTTCCGGGCTGTTCTCAAAATGCTCCCAGAGAGACCCGCGAGGCTGATGGAAAGTACTGCCCCCTCTGGTACTGCCTGCTGCTGCTGTGCTGGTGCTGGTGTGGCTTGTGCCCTGCTGGGACAATTGGCTGCTGCTGTCACTGGTGGTACTCTGGTCCTGGGTGGAAAGAGGGCTGCTCCTTCCATCACTGCCTGAAGCCCGCCTTTCATCTGTTCCTGCCAACAGGTCCTCAGAGTCCGGCATACTGTATGTAGATGCAAAGAGCCCGTTTCTGATTCCGAGTCCTCGTCTTTCTCCTGATAAACGGGGTGTGTGTCCATGTCAAAGCATGGTGGTGATGGGTATTGCATGCAGTCATCCATGCTTCCCTCAGTGACAGAAGATGGTCTGGTGGTGCTGGTTGTGCTGCTGCTGCTTGGAGAGGGAGTGGCAGCAATATCACTATCTGCACTACTTCCTGTGCCTTCCTTCAGAAATGTTCCCCTATTTATTTTAGTGGGGGTCCCCCTGCCCTTCCCACTGGCTCTGCCACCCCTCCTCATTTTTTTTATTTCTCAAAAGTATTAGAAATATATTTTCTTATTATATTTGTGTTAAATAACAAACTATTCTAATAAACTTATCCGTTTGACCCACAAGCTTACTCTCACACTGTGTTCTTTTGTACAAGCTTTCAGTGTTGCCCTGCTGGCCCTTGGTATAATTTCCTAAATTCAGAATTCAACTTGATCCACTGAAATGGAGGAAAACCTAGAAAACAAATGGTAGTATTTGAAATGAAACTAAACCCAGACCGGAAGTCCAGAAGAACTGCTCTTCCCTTCTTCAGCACTCAGTCAGCAAAACTGCAGTGCATGCAGGAACAGTCAGAGAATAAAATAAAAATAGTTTTCTAAATTCTGAATTCAACTTGATCGACTGAAATGGAATGTGCCTGCCTGTGTGTGCAAGTGCACACACAACACAACAAGTGTATGTATGTAAACAATCAAACAATGAGCTGGAGTAATGAATAAATAATATTGTAAAAGACTTATATTGTCCCCTTTTGGAGGAGGTTCAGTTTCTTGCACCCCCCAAATTGTGGGTGTGTGCAAGCAAATTAGGTTCTCCCTGCCTGTAATTGAATTGGTGGTGTGTCACTGGAATTTGTACAACGAGGTAGGGTAGTGTTGTATCCCCCCCCCAAAAAAAGCAGCAGCAGCAGCAGCAGCAAATGCAATTGGTTGCCTTATTATTTAATCAGCCCCCCCCCAATGAATGATCTTGAATTGGTAGGGGTAAGTAGGGTGAATGCCCCCCCACACAGATTAGGCTGATATCAATGTAAGCAGCAGCAGCTGGACAGGTGGCTTCAGCCACACCCCAAAAATAAGTCTGAAGTGAAAAGAGAGTAGTGGTACTATGCCTCCCAAGAAAGATATTGGGGTGTAAATATAATATAGTTTAGTAGCTGTAGTCAGGGAATAAAATAAAACTAGTTTTCTAAATTCAAGTTCTGAATTCAACTTGATCCACTGAAATGGAATGTGCCTGCCTGTGTGTGCAAGTGCACACACAACACAACAAGTGTATGTATGTAAACAAAAAAACAATGAGCTGGAGTAATGAATAAATAATATTGTAAAAGATTTATATTGTCCCCTTTTGGAGGAGGTTCAGTTTCTTGCACCCCCCCCCCAAATTGTGGGTGTATGCAAGCAAATTAGGCTCTCCCTGCCTGTAATTGAACTGGTGGTGTGTCAGTGGAATTTGTACAATGAGGTAGGGTAGTGTTGTATCCCCCCCAAAAAAATAAAGTAGTAGCAGCAGCAGCAAATGCAATTGGTTGCCTTATTATTTAAACAGCCCCCCAATGAATGATCTTGAATTGGTAGGGGTAAGTAGGGTGAATGCCCCCCCCTCACAGATTAGGCTGATATCAATGTAAGCAGCAGCAGCAGCAGCAGCAGCAGCTGGACAGGTGGCTTCAGCCACAACCCAAAAATAAGCCTGAAGTGAAAAGAGAGTAGTGGTATTATGCCTCCCAAAAAGATATTGGAGTGTAAATAAATACAATATAGTTTAGTAGTTGTAGTCAGGGAATAAAATAAAAATAATTTTCTAAATTCTTCTGATCCACTTAAATGGAATGTGTCTCTGTGTTCAAGTGCACACACAACACAACAAGTTTAAAAACAAACAATGAAGTAAGTAATTAGTAAACTAAATAATATTGTAAAATATTCTCCACTAAGGATAGAGATTCTGTTCTTGGCTTGCACCCCAAATGTGTGTGTGTGTGCAAGCAAATTGAAGTTGGGAAAAATAGAAAATAAATGGTGGTATATAATATATTTTAAAATAAATCCACACCTCCGACTCCCAGTCGAACCTCCCCCTTCATCCAATATCAGAAAAATCCTCTCCCCACAAACAGCCAGAGAAGAGAACAAAGAAAAAACTCTAACTGCTTCCCTTCGCCAGACAAAGCTGCAGGGAATCAAAGAAATTATTTTCGAATAAAATCAATTCCCTCCCTGCCTGCCTAACTTAAAAGCCTAAAGCCTCCACCCAGGCCTCCCTCCTCCAATATTAATCTCGATCGGATAGCCAGCAGCAGCAGCCACAGTCCTCCCTCAACCACATCCAAGACCCGACTGCGATTTCTGGAAGGTGCCTCGGATTTTTATGCCCTCCGAGACATCCAGAAGTGTCAGTCAAAACCTGGCCATGCCATTGGTGGAATTGTTCAAAAAAATTGCATGGTCCCATCCCATGCCCAGCCCAAATGGGCAGGTCTAAAAAAATAAAAAATAAAACAAAATAAAATAAAATAAATGTGATGTTTTATTGCTATAAAAAACCCACTGCTGCTACTATAAAATTCAGGCATTTAAAATAAATAAATTTCACATGTTTCTGTTGTGCTTTGGTGTGTTTTTTGACCACGATTTCAAAAGAAAAACTGTGGTCGCCATTTTGGACCCCCCCCACCGCATGGCATTGGTGAGACGACGAGGATGACCCCCCCCCCCAGACAGGTACAAGCAGCCCAGGACAGGGGAGGAGGGGGGAAGGCCGGGGACCCCCCAGAAACCACCCCTCTGGTAGGTGGCAAAGCCTCAGGCAGGCATATTTTCGCCTGCTTTTTCGTCCTGGAGTTGGGTTTTTTTTTTTAAAACTTTTAAAAACTTTTTCTGTGCTTCGCATCACACAATCGCCGCGATGCCACAAACGGAAACGAAAAACCCGACCAAATTTTTCTTTTTTCGGTTCGGGTTCGAGTTGTAACGGCTTAATTACCGTTACCGTTTCCGTTACTTCCGGAAATGAAAAACTGAAAATGGAAACGAAGATTTTGCCGCTCCGTGCCCATGTCTAGAGTATATGAATAAATAGAAAGGAAGGCTCCAAACTTACCCTAGCTCCAGCCAATGTCTAGCCGGGCCCCAGCCAGGTGGAGACTGATCAAGCTCCCAAGCATAGGCAATGGGAGACAGGTGTAGGATGTGGGAACTTGAGGCTGGAGAATAACTGAAGGGCAGGATTCTGACCTATCCAATTGGGGGCCAGCAGGCTGTTTAAATCATCCAATGGCCAACCACGGGGATATCCTGGGAGTGTATATAAACAGGCCTTTGGGCCATTTTAGCAGTTGTTTTTATCCCTATGCAACCCGTGTTTGTGTCATGGAATAAAGAGCTGAATGTTCACTTTGGGTGTCGTCTGGTTTCATCAGACCCGCTATATAATACCATGGCTCAAAAAAAAAGTTTGGGATCCACTGCTTGAGGTGAACACCTTTCATAATGACATTCAGCAGTTGGGGTGAAGTGTAAGGTGTTGAAAGGCACCAAGTAGTTGCCTGCAACCATCTGAGAATTAAGGGACCCACTTGTGTGAAAATTAATTGCCTCCTCTGAAAGCAAGGCCACTGCAAACTCCAGCCAACTTACATGACACTCTCTGTTAAAGATTAGTGCCATGTTGCCACTCATTAACAAGGTGCTAGTTGCATTCCTGCATGGGCCCATGACTGAATGTGCAGGAACATCCCAGCAGAGAGGAAGGAGCTGGTCAGAGGAGCACACGGCCAAAGGGCAGAGCTAACTTCTTCTTTTTGCAGGAGCAAGGGGCGGAGTTTTAGCTTTAAATAGCTGCTACCAGCAGTCTCTCAGTCCTTTTCTGGCAGAGCAGCAGAGAGGAAGGAGCTGGTCAGAGGAGCACACGGCCAAAGGGCAGAGCTAACTTCTTCTTTTTGCAGGAGCAAGGGGCGGAGTTTTAGCTTTAAATAGCTGCTACCAGCAGTCTCTCAGTCCTTTTCTGGCAGAGCAGCAGAGAGGAAGGAGCTGGTCAGAGGAGCACACGGCCAAAGGGCAGAGCTAACTTCTTCTTTTTGCAGGAGCAAGGGGCGGAGTTTTAGCTTTAAATAGCTGCTACCAGCAGTCTCTCAGTCCTTCTCTGGCAGAGCAGCAGAGAGGAAGGAGCTGGTCAGAGGAGCACACGGCCAAAGGGCAGAGCTAACTTCTTCTTTTTGCAGGAGCAAGGGGCGGAGTTTTAGCTTTAAATAGCTGCTACCAGCAGTCTCTCAGTCCTTTTCTGGCAGAGCAGCAGAGAGGAAGGAGCTGGTCAGAGGAGCACACGGCCAAAGGGCAGAGCTAACTTCTTCTTTTTGCAGGAGCAAGGGGCGGAGTTTTAGCTTTAAATAGCTGCTACCAGCAGTCTCTCAGTCCTTTTCTGGCAGAGCAGCAGAGAGGAAGGAGCTGGTCAGAGGAGCACACGGCCAAAGGGCAGAGCTAACTTCTTCTTTTTGCAGGAGCAAGGGGCGGAGTTTTAGCTTTAAATAGCTGCTACCAGCAGTCTCTCAGTCCTTTTCTGGCAGAGCAGCAGAGAGGAAGGAGCTGGTCAGAGGAGCACACGGCCAAAGGGCAGAGCTAACTTCTTCTTTTTGCAGGAGCAAGGGGCGGAGTTTTAGCTTTAAATAGCTGCTACCAGCAGCACGCGCCTTACGGCGCGTGCAAACTAAAAAAATAATAATCTGGGTTTAATTGAGTTCCCAAGCCAAGCAACTCCTCAGGAGGTCCTACACTTCCTGACGTGCTTGCAGTTGGAGTAGAGGTGCTTTAGCGGCCCCTACACTGTTAGATTTTGACTAAACAATAAAAGAAGTAAAGAGTCTTACTAGATTAAAAAAAAGTGCAAGTTTACATTTTTTAGACCTTGAATACATTTTATTGTAATAGTTAAAATGGAGTTGGAGGGAGCAGCTGTAGTTACCTGCAGTACTTGTGCTATGTTTGTTATCTTGACAGAGCGTGTGCAGAACTACATCTGCTGCAAGTGCAAGCTGGTAGCGCTATTGGAAGAGAAGGTCCAGCAGCTAGAGGCTCGCATAGTGGACCAGCAACATATTAAGGAGCTTGAGCAGTTCCTGGACAGAGCGGAAGAGACTATCCAGGTCCAAGAAGAGACAGGGCACACTTCAGAGGAGGAAGTCACTCCCCCAACTCAAGAGGTGGATGGGTGGAGGAATGTGACTCAAAGGAGTAGAAGGCCAAGGCATCGCTCAGAGAGTCTCATCTTGCACAATCAATTTGAAGCTCTTTCCCTCAGCACACCTGATGAGGCACACATAGAGGAAGAAGTGGTTCCACCGGAGGATCTCTCCCTCATCACTATTGATGAGATACAAGATCAGGTACATGTTGATGACCAGGCTGCAGGAGAGAAGCTCATTGTGCTAGGGGATTCTATCATTAGAAATACGGAGGGATGGATTTGTGAGGAGCATGATAACCGGATGGTCACTTGCCTGCCGGGTGCAAAGGTTGCAGACATCACCAGAAATATAGATAGCTTGTTAGAGAGAACTGGGAAGGAGCCAGTGATCATGGTACACGTCGGTACCAACGATGTCGGGAAGGCCAAGCGGTCAGTCTTGGAAGCCAAATTCAGGTTGCTAGGTAGAAGATTGAAGTCCCGGGCTTCCAAGGTAGCATTTTCAGAAGTGCTACCTGTTCCTCGTGCAGGTCCCGCCAGGCAGGCAGAACTCAGAAGCCTCAATGCGTGGATGAGGCGATGGTGTCGAGAGGAGGGCTTTAGATTTGTCAGGAACTGGAGAACATTTTGGGACAAGCCAAACCTGTTCAGGAGGGATGGGTTGCACTTGAATCATGATGGGACCAGATTGCTGGCACTCAACCTCAAAAAGGCAGCAGAGCAGCTTTTAAACTGATAACTGGGGGAAAGCCGACAGGAGCTGAGTGGCATCCGGTTCGGAACACCTCATCCTCGGGGAATGAGGTTGGAGAGGGTAGAGAATCACATAGAGATGACATAGCAAGTATTAACACTGGCAGAATAGCGGAATGTGACAGTTCGTCTACTGAAAATAAAAGCTGTGGGGTGAGAAGAACAAGGCAGCAGCTGTTGCGGGACCCACTGTACAAGTGCTTCTACGCCAATGCTCGAAGCCTCCGAGCAAAGATGGGAGAACTTGAACATCTGGCAGCTAGGGATAACATTGATATAATAGCCATAACAGAAACCTGGTGGAATGTGGAGAACCAGTGGGACTCAGCAATCCCAGGCTATAAACTCTATAGAAGGGATAGAGAGGGGCGGGTTGGAGGAGGAGTGGCCATCTATGTCAAAGAAGGCATAAAATCCAGCAGAATGGAGATTGACAGAGGGTCTGACTCCGCCATAGAATCACTGTGGGTTAAACTACCAGGTCCAAAGAGTGATGTGATAGTTGGAGTATTCTATCGTCCACCAGATCAAAAACTTGAGGGGGACCTTGAAATGAGGAGAGAAATCATGGAGGTGGCTAAGAGGGATAGGATAGTAATCATGGGGGACTTTAATTATCCCCACATTGACTGGGCCAATGCGAGCTCTGGGCAAGAAAGAGAAACTGGGTTTCTCGACTTGCTGAATGACTGTGCCTTAGAGCAACTTGTCATGGAGCCCACCCGAGAACAGGCAACTCTAGATCTAATATTGTGTGATACTCAGGACCTCGTCAGGGATGTGAATGTCACTGAGCCTCTGGGGAACAGTGACCATGCTGCAATTACCTTTGCCATGCATGTCGGAGGAAGAGTGTCAACCAAATCAGACATAAAAACCCTTGATTTTCGAAGGGCAAACTTCCCTCAGATGAGGAAACTAGTTAGAGAGAAACTGAAGGGGAGGGTTAGAAGAATCCAATCTCTTCAGTGTGCATGGAGCCTGTTTAAAACAACAATAATAGAGGCCCAGCACAAGTGCATACCACAAAGAAAGAAGAGCTCATTTAAGTCCAAGAGGACACCGGCATGGTTAACGAGTGGAGTTAGAGAGGCTCTAAAGCACAAGGAGAGGTCCTTCTGTAAATGGAAATCCTCCCCAAATGAGGAAAATAAAAAGGAACACAAACTCTGGCAAAAGAAATGTAAAAAGATGATAAGGGAGGCAAAGAAAGACTTTGAGGAACGCATGGCTAGCAATATAAAGGGTAATAATAAAAGCTTCTTTAAATATGTTAGAAGTAGAAAACCTGCCAGAGAACCAATTGGGCCTCTGGATGGTGAGGGAGGAAAAGGGGAGGTTAAGGAGGACTTGGACATTGCAGAGAAATTGAACGAGTTCTTTGCGTCTGTCTTCACGACAGAGGACCTTGAGCGGATTCCGCTGCCTGAGCCGCCCCTCTTGACTAAAGAATTAAATCAAATACAGGTTAAAAGAGAGGAGGTTTTAGGACTAATTGATAAATTGAGGATTAACAAGTCACCGGGCCCAGATGGCATCCACCCAAGGGTTATTAGGGAACTGAGAAATGAAATTGCAGATCTCTTAACGGTTATATGCAACTTGTCTCTTAAAACGGCCACAGTGCCGGAGGACTGGAGGATAGCAGATGTCACACCAATTTTTAAAAAAGGAAGGAGGGGGGACCCAGGAAACTACAGGCCGGTTAGCCTTACATCTGTCCCAGGGAAGATGGTGGAAGGCCTCATCCAAGAGAAAATCTTAAAACACATAAAAGAACAAACCTTGCTGAGAGAAAATCAGCATGGCTTCTGTAAGGGTAAATCTTGTCTTACAAACCTTTTAGAATTTTTTGAAAAGGTCAACAGGCACGTGGATTTGGGTGAACCGGTGGATATAGTCTATCTGGATTTTCAAAAGGCTTTTGACACAGTCCCTCACCAAAGGCTGCTGAGAAAATTGCATAGTCAGGGGATAAGAGGGCAGGTCCTCTTATGGATTGAGAACTGGTTGAGATCCCGGAAACAAAGAATAGGTGTCAATGGGAAATTTTCACAATGGAGAGAAGTGAAAAGCGGTGTGCCCCAGGGCTCGGTCCTGGGACCGGTGCTTTTCAATCTGTTCATAAATGACCTGGAGACAGGGATAAACAGTGAGGTGGCCAAGTTTGCAGATGACACAAAACTTTTCCATGTGGTAAAAACCAGAGAAGATTGTGAAGAGCTCCAGAAGGATCTCTCCAAACTGGGGGAGTGGGCTGAGAAATGGCAAATGCGTTTTAATGTAACCAAATGTAAAGTAATGCATATTGGGGCAAAAAATCCAAACTTCATCTATCAACTCATGGGCTCTGAGTTATCCGTGACGGATCAGGAAAGAGATCTTGGTGTGTTGGTGGACAGCTCCATGAAGGTGTCTCCCCAATGTGTGGCAGCAGTGAAGAAGGCCAATTCCATGCTAGGGATTATCAAAAAGGGGATTGAAAATAAAACAGCCAACATTATAATGCCGTTATATAAAACAATAGTAAGGCCCCACCTGGAGTATTGTGTACAATTCTGGTCACCGCATCTCAAGAAAGACATAGTGGAACTGGAAAAGGTGCAGAAGAGAGCGACTAAAATGATTACTGGGCTGGGGCACCTCCCTTATGAAGAAAGGCTAAAACAATTGGGCCTCTTTAGTCTGGAAAAAAGGCGCTTGAGGGGGGATATGATTGAGACATACAAAATAATGCAGGGTATGAGTAAAGTGGATAGAGGGAAGCTCTTCTCCCTCTCTCAAAATACCAGAACTAGGGGACATACACTCAAATTGAGTGCTGGGAGAGTAAGAACTGACAAAAGAAAATATTTTTTCACCCAGCGTGTTGTAAGTCTATGGAACTCCCTGCCACAGGATGTGGTGATGGCATCTGGCCTGGATGCCTTCAAAAGGGGATTGGACAGATTCCTAGAGGAAAAGTCCATCACGGGTTACAAACCATGATGGAGATGTGTAATCTCTAGGCTTTAAACCAGGGTACTTCAAGGGCCAGATGCAGGGGAGTGGTATCAGGAGACAGATATCTAGTCTCATGCGCTCCCAAACGCATCTGGTGGGGCCGCTGTGAGATACAGGAAGCTGGACTAGATGGGCCTTTGGCCTGATCCAGCATGGCTCTTCTTATGTTCTTATGTTCTTATAATTGCAACCTGCTTCTTGTGAATGAGTGGCAATCTACTGCCATGATATAGTCAGTTTTCTTCATCCAAACATACAGAATCTTCAAGCAAGCATGCTGGCATTAGAATCCCATTGAACACCTATTCTATTATTGTAAGTCTTCCTTTTGTAGTTCCAACTATCATCTATTTCATGGGCAATTTTGTACATGAAACTGAATAGCCATAAGGGGTTGCTTTTTATGGATAAGTTGATTAGCATGAACTTGATTTCTTAAGATTTATTTTTTGATTGTGTTCCTTGCTTAATCCTTCATCCTCATTGAGAAACCTCTGCAAACTATTTACGTGCTCTGCAAATCAAGTAAACTATCTACTGATGTACGTGGTTTATAAATACTTGCAGATAAGCAACTATTTCTTCATGTGCTACAAGTGATAGGATTTGTTTTAAATGACTGACCAGTGGCTGTATTAGATTTATCACAGTGCACCTCCCAACAACATGGTCAGTGTGACCATTGGCTGGGATGGTGGAGGTTGTAGGCTAGTGCATGTGGAGGACATCAGGTTGGAAATGTGTGGATTTGACTGTTGAAAAGGTAAAATATTCCGTTCGGCTTTCACATCCCTGTTTGTCTGTCTGTCTGTCTGTCTGTCTGTCTGTCTGTCTGTCTGTCTGTCTGTCTGTCTGTCTGTCTGTCTGTCTCTCTCTCTCTCTCTCTCTCTCTCTCTCTCTCTCTGTGTGTGTGTGTGTGTGTGTGTGTGTGTGTGTGTGTGTGTGTGTGTTGTGTGTCATGACAGACTCTTCATGACCCCATGTCCATGGAGTTTTCTTGGCAGGAATACTGGAGTGGTTTGCCAGTTCCTACTCCTGGTGCCTACAGCACCTGGTATTCCCTGGTGGTTGCCCATCCAAGCACTAACCAAGGCCGACCCTGCTTAGCTTCTGAAATCAGGCGAGATTGGATGTGCTTACCTTAGGGCATCTAGGCAGCTCTGTCTGGCTTTACTGTTTGCTAAATTTTTCCCAACACTCTTTGCTGCACCACATTGAGATGCTGTTTTGCCCATTTGGAAGGTGATATACATGAACATGCTTATTCCACAAGTAAGACATTTATTTCAGGAAAGCTTTTTGAGGGACCTAGGCCTTGGAATTGAATCAGCACAGAAGAGAAATGGCCGTTGGTAGGTTGCACAGGGACTTTACACACATTAGTGAAAATTAGTTCACAACTAGCCTAGCTGCTTGAAGGATTAGAGAAAAAACAAAACAAAACAAAAAATGAATTGTATACCTGCTGGAAATGGAAGCTTTTTCCAGACTGAAAGAAAAAAATATTTTTATTTGGAACAAAGATGTTCTGGAGAAGTGGTTTCTTTCTCTACAAGATAGCTGACATTTATTACCTTTCACAATGGTGCAGTTATATAACACAGTAAGGAAAATGTGTCCAATAAAAATGCTGTTTAATTGCACAGAAGTTAAAAGCAGAGAGCCTATATTTAAAAGCTGCAAAACAAAAAGCTACTCTTCAGGCACTATTCTGAAGGTGTATTTGTACGATGCATATAGTCCAAATAGGAATTCTCAGAATAATTTTGCCATTCAGCAGCAGTGAACTTCTTCATGGGCTGCAGACTTGTTTACAGTGCTCAAGTTATAAGAAATGGGCAGGGGGTCCTTGAGGAAAGAATATGCAGAGTCATTTAGAGGAAGGATCAATATAATAAGACCCAGAACATCACTGCATTGCTCCTCAGTTATGGAGTGCTTCAATGTACTGTTATATTAAGCCAGTGGTGTCCAAACTTCAGCCTTCCAGATGTTTTGGACCACAACTCCCTCAGCCCTTTGTCATTGGCAATACAGGCTTGGAATTCTGGGAGTTGTGGTCCAAAACATCTGGAGGGCCGAAGTTTGGACACCCCTGTATTAAGCCTTTGTCATTTCTGAGTGATTGGACTAGGTGAAAGCAGCCTGCGTTTCCTTCCCTATGGGCAGTCACAAAACAATCACAAGCTAATGTGAAACACGTGAAACCGTGGAAAGCTCTTTTATCTTTTGAAGCAGCTCAGCTTCTAAGGTGTGCTAACAGGATCGTCTAGTTTGAGGTACAAATTGCAGGCCATTTGCACATTCTTTTAAAAGGAGAGAGGTAACACCACGTCAATGTGTGCTGTTTGCTAGACGCCTTCAGTCTCCCTTGAAGGCTGGGCAACATTCTAAAACACAACCCACAATCTATTAAACCGACTGAAGATAGGATATTAACAACTATGCTTGTTTCATTTTGGCCAAGAAGGATTGACATCACCAGTGAATAATCCTCCGACCTCCAAGGTTTTTTTGGGGGGGGCAGGGGTGGAGAAACAGGCTAAAGGGGAGTTAATAGCTACAATCTGCCACAGCATCAGAAAATCAGAGGCAGGATGGCCTTGTTCCAATTGAGCATGTAGTAGATTCAAAGTCCAGGGGAACATTAGCTCTGGCATATAGACCATTATGGCTACTGCGCAGCCCATTCAACCAGTCCTGTGCCAGATAATGAGTCTGAAAGTCTACGAAGGAAGCATAGAAAAAGAGTCCTGCAGTATAGCAGGACACAACTCATCTAATGTAATATTATCTTTCAGAAACGCTAGGCGGTTAAATTTAGATCCAGTGGAGAAACTGATGTGCTGACGTGTTCTTTTCAGCCATCATCTGACTGACTTTGCAGTTCTGGCGGGACTCCTTGCCAGCAAGGTGTGGCCAGAAGCTCTGGAAAAGCTGGAGGAAATATTGTTAGATTTGCTCTCAGACCAAATGCGAGGCAAGATGAGTGAGTTAAGTCAAAATCCAGAGGCAAGGGAAGAGACGTGATGCCAATATTTGAGGAATAACGAACGACAGCTGTCAACAAGGCCTTTGCTTCTCTAGAAAAGACATCATTTAGCTTATTTGTTTGAGAAAATGTAATCTGCAGTAATCTGCAAAGGCATTTGGGGGAAAACACGACCCGATTAAGAGTGACTCAGATGACCACCAGGAGAATGAATATTGGTATGAATAATGGTGGTTAGGCCCTAAACATTTCCCCCCCATTGAATATTATGCTAAGCTGGTGAAATTTGCTACATGTATGTCAGTTTAGACATGTTGCCTGACTGGGACCAACATCCTGAACGACTGTACAATGAAAGGATCGCAGCACTCAAGTAAAATGAAATATTATTCTGGAAGAATCTGACTGATCAAAGAAAAACACTCCCAAAGGGTGTGGCAACTGCACACAGTAACTATTCAGAATCTGCCTCCCTTTTGTAAAACAGAAGAATCTACCTCTAAGCAAGAGATACAAATGGAGAGGCAGGAAAAACATGGTATTGTTTACATCTTCCAAAGGTTTGTTTGTGCCTGTGTGACTACAGATCAAGACCAAATGGTGTGGTGGCAGTTCCCAAAGTTGGGTTGCTTGGAATACAGCTTTTCCGAAGCCTCTCACCACCCCTTCTGCAGTCAAGATTCCCCAGTCCAAAATCACCTCATTTGTAAAGAGGTCTTCTCCACAGAGCCTCTGCCCTCCCAATTTGTAGCTTTGATTCCACAGTCCCAATCACCTTGTTTGCATGCCTCCCTTTTTGCAGCCTGGATTCCCCAGTTCCAATCACCTGGTTTGCAACCCTCCCCTTTTGCAGCTTGGATTCCCCAGTCAAAAATCACCTCATATGCAAGGAGGTTTCCTCCACAGAGCTTCTACCTTCCCCTTTGCAGCCAGGATCCCCCACCATGAAACCTTATGCTAAACATTTTTCTTGTTTTCCTCCTCTAAAATCTAGGTGCATGTTAATATCAGGTGCATCTTATAGAGCGAAAAATTTAGTACCTACAGTTTTAATAGCTCTCTAGGACCAGGAGGGCAAAGGGAGTAAAGGGAGAGGGCTTAGAAAGTGAAACTGAAACAGGTTGTCAGAGCCATGCTTGAGGACAGCATTCTCAATGTGGCACTGCATAGGTGACTTAGACTACAAACCCCATAATATGTTCCTTTCTGTGAATGATCTGTGG
Organism: Phrynocephalus guinanensis; assembly: GCA_037367245.1. Taxonomy (NCBI): domain Eukaryota; kingdom Metazoa; phylum Chordata; class Lepidosauria; order Squamata; family Agamidae; genus Phrynocephalus; species Phrynocephalus guinanensis. The sequence continues at coordinate 13,932,749 of CM074734.1, forward strand.
TCTATAAATAATTCCCAACCAGTAGCATGGTGTAGAATTTCTAGTGAAAGACACAGAGTAAGTGCCAAATTGAGGAAGAAGAAAAAGAACCATTTTGAATGGATAATGAACAAAATACCACCGAGGGAAATGTAACTGTCTGACCATCATAACATATACAGTTTTCTCTTAGAGTTTTTTTAACTAACTAATTAATGGAGAGCAGTTAAATGATATGAAAGCAGTGTTTGTCTTTAATGGACAATTAACAGATGCTGCAGCCAAGTGATAAACAGTCTAGTTATACCTAAACATGATTGGTTCAACCAATATAGTTAATGATATTACACAGGGATGTGTATAGCCCCTCAACATGGGCCTGCACAAGGGTGCCTTGTCTGCCTCATGCCTTTTTAAGACGTTACAGCCCAGGTCCATGCCAGTATTTTTGCATTTCCTGTTCTCCAAGAAAAACATAGTTTCCTCAGCTGTAACAAAATAATTGGAAATGGCATCACTTTTGGTGCAATGTGTAATATTTAGTGACTTTTTAATTAGCTTGAAGGAGCATTTTAGTTCTGGAAAACGTTTCAGGAGACCTTTTCATATTTGATGCCATTTTCTTATCAAGCCTGTTTATCCTTAAAGAAGCACTGGAAAGCCATTTCTTGAGAGACAATTTGTAGTAGTCAAGAGGTACTGCAGAATTACTTCATACTTCACTCCAAAATGAATATTTTAGAGTGCGTATTTTAGAAGAAGGTGAGGAAACCTTTGATGTTAAAAAAAACAGTGTGAATTTCCTCTAGGTAAAGAGCATTTTTAGTATCCTCAGAATTACCAATCTTACACGGTTGCCAATATGTACTTTTGGTGTCTGTTGTTTTGTGCTGCTCAGAGTGTGTGACAATGATGCTTTAAAGCATAGCTGCTCTTTAAAAACTCTAGAGCAGTGGTTCCCATATGTTTGTGGGCTAAAACTCCCAAAAGCTTTCACTTCTAGCTGTGGCCAGAATTTCTGGAAACTGTGGTCCAAGAGCATCTAGTTCCCAAGGTTGGGAACCACTGCAACAAATGCATCTGATTATAATTTTTAAAAAATAAAATAAAAATAACTGATATGTTCATATAGCAAGAAGCTCATTTTTTAAAATTACTGGAACTATGCACATAATATGGGGGGAATGATTAAAATCTCTGTCTAGCTCTTTTTCCCCTTTCTTTTCTCAAGCACAACACAGATCATAACATCAATACATGCCAACTTCCTTTTGGTGTTCATTTCATTTCATTCTAACGGCCAAGGCAGCTGCCTTACTTGTAAGGTCGGTCCTCAGAATCTTTTTCACTCTACTCCAGCCATCAGGTTTTCCTTTGCTCCCCTTCTCCCCTTCCAGTTTTTCTGGCCCATAGGTTACATAAAACCCATTATCAAAAGACAGAATTTCCTTATTCCCAAAAGCATCCAAATGTCACAACAGAGCTCTCTGATGTGCTTGGCCAATTAGCTTCACTTTGCTTCTTGACTGGCAGCCAGATATGAGCTTTGTTTGTAAGTCTGATTTTGTCTGCCTCAACTATTTCTTTGGAACACTAATGGGATTTCAGCTCTAATGACACGTTATCCATAACATGTAATTTGAACCTTGGGTGTCCAGCTTTGCATTTTAGCCTTTTTCATGACCTACTTTCTTACTTCACAATGGTCCTATCATTTTCTGCCCTGTCCCACAAAAATAAATGAAAAGGAAGAAATGAACATAAGTGAAATTTCAGCAAAATTTGGCATATGTATTTATTTGCAGACAGCCTAATGCTCCAACACAATTAGACAGAGATGAAATATTATCTCCAGTATAATGTTTAACTGTAGCACACCCTAGTGTAACAGCATGGTAAATCCTGTATGATGGGAAACACACACCACCTTCAAGCAAATATCTGTATTTCTCTTAAGTTTTAAAGAAAAACACTGGAAAAATAAATGATAAATTGCATTATAGCTGTGGAACAGGAGGTCTGTTGATGATAAGAATAATATTGGAACTGCAGAGCTGGAAAGGACACTATGGATCATCAAGTCTGTCCCTTAGAAGACCCTGAACTTCATGACTGAGCTATCCAGAAATCCTAAATGCACCATGTTTCTTTGTCTGCTTTATGATCATTTGTTTCATCAAAGGGTGATCATAAATGGCTTCTCCTCAGCACTAGAGATGGGCACGAAATGACCATATTTTTGTTACCGTTCTCCGTTATTTGTTCAGTTGCGTAACCATATGAATAACAACTGTTGCAATGGGGCAGGCTCGAACCGAACAGAACCACGAAAATTTTCTTTGGTTCTGTTTGTTTCCATTACTGGCATCGTGCCCCTCACGCGATGAAAAATGGAGCAGAGGAGGACGGCGAGAGGGGGCTGGGATCCCGCCTCCGCATGCGGAGGCAGGATCCCAGCCCCCTGTCCAGCCATCTCCGATTGGCGAATGACAGCCCACTGGACTGTCATTCAACAAGCGGAGGGCAGCAAGAGGGGGTTGGGCCTGGTGGAGCCTCTTTGCCCCCTCCCTGCTGGAGCTGACGTGAGACTTTGCCGGTCTCGCAAGAAGAGACGGGATCCAAGCCCTTATGGGCTGGGCTCTGGGATGTTGGCCACGTGGTGAAGCAGCAACGGTGCAGCTGGCACCCCCCACAGCTTTCCCGGGTCTAGGCTGGGGGGATGCAGGGTGGCAGTCGGCCGGGACAGTGGCTCCCGGGGCAGTGTGGTTCCCGGGGAGAAGGGCCCCAGTAAGGGCAGCGCTGCGCGGAGCTCCGGGGGTAGCAACCCGATGGGGATGGTGGACGGCGCAGCAGATAGGTCCTTGGGGAGGGGGCCCAAGGGAGGGCCGCACTCGGCAGTGCTCTGGGGGTGGTGGCCTGTTGGGGGTGGTGATTGGACCAGAGCCCAGCTCCGGGAGGACTCCCCGTGGCTGCGGGATGGCTCTCCCAGGAAGTTTGCCCCAGCCCCGGGAGGGCTCCCCGCGGCCGTGGGAATGCTCTCCAGCCTGCATGCCACTGGCTTCGGTGGCGCCCAGCCCTGGGAGGGCTCCCTGCAGCCACAGCTTGCCGCACCCCAAAAATGAAGAAACAAACGAAGCGGGCCCCGGGGCCCTGAAAAACGGAAACGGAATGAAGCGGACCCCAGGACCCGAATAATGACCACAAAACGCCATTTTGGTGTTTCATGTCCATCTCTACTCAGCACAGAGAGAGATGACTTGTGAGGTGCCCCAGAGTTTTGTTATGGGTCCAGTGCTATTCATTATCTTTATTAATGATTTGGAGGAACGAATAGAGAGAATACTGATTAAATTTGCAGAGAATACCAAATTGGGAGGTGTTGCTAATTCTCTAGAGAAGAAGATAAAAATCCAAAATGACATTGACAGATTAGAGTACTGGGTCAAAGCTAGTGGAATAGGTTTCAACAGAGGGAAATGTAGGGTGCTGCATCTAGGTAAAAAGAATGAATTGCACAGATATAGGATTGGAAACACCTGGTTGGAAAATAGTATATGTGAAAGGTATCTGGGAGTCTGGGTGGACCATAAATTGAACAGTGTGATGCAGTGGCAACATTTGGTTGCATCAACAGAAATATAGTGTCTAGATCAAGGGGAGTGATAGTACCACTCTATTCTGCTCTCGTCAGACCCTACTTGGAGTACTGTGTTCAGTTCTGTGCACCTCAATTTAAAAAAGGATGTTGACAACCTTGAATGGGTCCAGAGGAAGGCAACCAAGATGATTGATGGTCTGGATGAAATGTCTTATAAGGAGCCGCTTAGGGAGCTGGGAATGTTTAGCCTTGTAAAAAGAAGGTTGGGACAGGATAAGATAGCCATGTTTAAATATCTGAAAGGATGTCACATTAAAGAAGGGACTGGTTTGTTTTCCATGGCTTCAGAGATGAGGAATCAGGGCAATGGTTTCAAACTACATGAAAAGATAACCCATTTGAACATTAGGAAGAACTTCCTGAGGGTTAGAGCTGTTCAGCATTGGAATATGCTGCCATGGAGGGAGGTGGTCTCCTTCTTTGGAGGTTTTAAAGCAGAGGCTAGATGGCCATCTGTCGGGTGTACTTTGATGGGCCTTGAGGTCTCTTCCAACTTGTCTATGATTCTATGATTCATACTACTGATTCTGTATAATTGATATATCAGTGTCATATTAAAAGAGTCCGTGTAAGGCAATGGTTAGAGTGGTGGATGACAACAGGAGAGGCAGAGACTTGTTTCTGTATTTAGCAGTAGTCTTGCACCAATTGCTGACAAGATGTGTGAAGCCTGACTGCACTTGTATGGACACGTCTTGTGAGCTGATGAGGAAACCCGGACCAAAAAGGTCTCGGTCTGGACGTCAGCAGATCCTGACTGAGGTGACAACCAAAACAGCGCTGGAAGAATACCCTTGACAACAACACGAAATTGTCTTGGGTTCAACCAGACCTAGCCCATGACCACACCAAGTGGAAGGCCAATACAAGAATAGCGGATAGGGATGGACAGGAAATGAAAAACAAAATGCTGTTTCATCGTTTCGTTATGTACCAAAACAAAATGAAACAAAACGAAATGAAGCAGCAGCATTTCGTTATAGATGAAATGAAATTGTTATTTTTCCATTGAAATGAACCATTTTGTTCCAGCGATTTCGGGCTCCTGCTGAGCTGTCAATGGCTGGCCCCCTTTAAATTTGGCCTGGTCGGTAGCAGGGGAACCCTCTGGTACCTACTGGGCCAGGTTTAAAGGGGTCCAGCTCAGCAGGAGCCCTCAGGAAACGGTCGGGTAGGGAGCGTGATCCTGCAGAACTGCCTACCTGACCATTTTCAGAGGGCTCCTGCCCAGTTGCCATTGACAGATTGGCAGGAGCCCTCAGAAAATGGTGGGGAGGGCAGCACAAACTACCTACCCAGTAACCCAACCCTTTTCTGAGGGCCCCTGCTCTTTAAAAATGGCTCCTGGAGTCCGGGTCACCAAATTTGTTGCCACTAGGACCCAGGGGAGCCACGTCATTTTGTTTCATATGCATTTTTAAAATTTTTGTAAGAAATGAAATGAAGCAAAATGGGGGTGAGCATGAAATGAAATGAAACAAAACGTTATTTTTCTGTTTCGTGCCCATCCCTAATAGCAGACTCTGCCACTCAGTGGGACAAATGCTAAGAGAAAGAAGAAGAAAAAGCAGTAGTATTACACCTGCTGCAAGAAAAGGAGAGAGGAGAGCCAGGTGTGCCACTATGAGCTATGTAGAAGAAAGAAAAGTAACTCCAGGCACCACCATGCAGTTAAGGTAGATAAAAGATTTCCATCTTACCTTCTTAATGTGTTTGTGGAAAAGATTTTGTACATTCCTGCTTAGGCTAGAGGTTTATTGTTAAGATACCAATTCATGTATCTCAAAAAATGGTTTCCGGCAGATCTTTGGGCATCCGAGACTGAACGTTCTCAGATTGAATGCCAAGAAAACATTCTTCAGTTTTCAAAATGTCCATAATTTCCAGAGGTACAAAATGAATCAAAAGGAAGCAGGATTATGGATTATTTTGATTTGACATCTGAAAAAGTAATTGCAATTTGGCCACTGGAGGGCAGCATCAGACAATAAAACAACACTAGTTTCCACCCACCCCAGCTCAAATCCTCCTTTCACATGACTATAAAACGATCTGCTCTTGCCATGTTATTTCAAATATCCGTTCCTTGTGCAGATTAAATTGAATATGTCTTGCCTTCCATAATTTAGAAATTCAAAAGACCAATTTCTGAGTGTAATTGAAAAGCACATTTCAAGATTATTCGCTGAATCAATAGCTCCAAGTAGAGTTCATATTAATCTATATACAGTTCAACAAGATAACAAGGAGAAAGTAATATGAACTCAATATTCCAGTTCTGTTGGAAAAATGGAACTCTCTCATGCATACATATGGACACACATATTTACATATACATGCACGCATGAGTATTTTAAAGTTACAGGGGGTTGTAGGGGTTTCTGAAACTAACAAATACAAAGGGACAAAATACCTTACAAAACAGCAATATTTGTTGAGATCGCTGATTCATTTTTAATTCATTCCCATCTGTAGCAATATGCACATGGAACATAAGAACAATAGTTATATTGAGTTATCCAATTAATTAAATTGTTAAATAAATTTCTGCGTAGGTAATGTAAATTCATTTGTTCAACCAATCTATTTATTTTTTCCAACCAGCATGGGCTTTTTAAAATGATCCAATCCATGGATCACTTATATCCATATCAGTTTGGCATGTGTGAACATTATTGTTGATTTACTTTGGACCCACTTGTGTTTTCAGTGCCAATGGCACCATACAGCCACTGAGCTTCCCTTTTATTATTATTATTTTTTCCAAATGCTAAGCGAGGCATCAGTATCCTCTTCCCCAAGAGTTTATTGCTGCATCACGTCCTTACTGTGTCATCCATCCCTGCTGATTTCTTCCCTTGTGAAAGGGAAGGAGAAGCACCAGACTGATGAAGCTGTTTGGATGAGCAGTGAAACATTTTTCTCTCTCATGAAAAGAAGTCCAGTTGCCATGACCCATCTTCCAGATAAAGCTGTGAGTCTATGACGACCTCTTGCTATAAGCAGTCATTTTTTTAAAAGTATGCTCAGCTGTTTTTTCAAATTTATTCACCTCTGAGTAACCACTATTGTTTCTCCTACAAATTAGTCAGTTATTGTTTCTCTTACAAATGAGGGAGTATTGAGACCATAAGTGCCAGCTGATGAGAAGCAAAAGGGAGGTCTTATTCTGGGGAGGCTGGAAGCTAATTCTGCTCTGTAAGTCCCTGCACTTCAGCTGCGAAGCTAGATATATGTAACCCAAATTCAAAACTCTGCAATAAATCCTTGGAGTGATTAACAGAAGTGTACAAGAGAATAATGTAAATTGCATGCAGGAGATTGGAAGCCAAAGTCAAAAACAGTTGAAGTCAAAACGGTCCAAGAATTGGTGCAACCAATCAAGGAACAAGGAAAGGCATAGTCAAACAGTCCAAAAACAAAACAAAGCATTAATGGCCAGGGAGTTTACAAATATTTTTGTGTTTCCTTGCTTGCTTGCTTCCTTGTTTGTTTAGAATATTTTATCCCACCTTTAGAGGGAGATGCTGTTTTTTAGATAGCTTGGACCCAAGCCTTTAGTGATCCCTTTTCATTGTGGGGAATCCATTGGGAGCCGAGGAATGGTGGAAAGTCTTATTTCTGGAAAGTTGCCTCTGGTGGTCTGATTTGACTGATGTTGCTGAGATTTGGAAACTAAATAATTCACCCCATTATTCAGTCCCCAATGGTTTTGATAGAATAAAAGGGATCCCATAGTAGTCACAGGACCCTTTAGGTGGAAGGGTGAGGGTTTATTATTATTATTATTATTATTATTATTATTATTATTATTATTATTATTATTATTATTATTATTATTATTATTATTATTATTATTATTATTATTGATGAACAATCACTACAGCTGATTATGTCATCTGCTTTACACAGTGTACCTTCATGAACAGGATTAAAGCCATAATTTCCAACAACTAGCAGTCTCCATTTAAGGATTTAGGTGGCTGAGCTGCTGGGATTTGATTGTAGATCATGTAAGTCCTGGAGCAACACTTGATAAAATATAGAATATTAGGTCACTTGAGGTCTTTATGAAGTTGTTGTTGATGATGTGCTGTCAAGTCAATTCTGACTTACAGTAATCCTTTTCAGCATGTTTAAGGTAGAGAGTAAAGCAAAAGCAAAGCATTCTGCTTATATACCGCCCCATACCACTTCAAGTAGTCTCTGGACGGTTTACAGTTTAATTACAGTATGCAGGCTACACATTGCCCTCCTCCAGCAAGCTGGGTACTCATTTTACTGACCTTGGAAGGATGGAAGCCTGAGTCAGCTATGAGCCTGCTACCTGGGATTGAACCCCAGGTTGTGAGCACAGTTTTAGCTGCAGTACAGGCGTTTAACCACTGCGCCATGGATACTCAGAAGTGGTTTACCAGTCCTTTCTTCCAGGGGTGCCTTGGCTGCACAGGCTGCCTCTGTTGGGATGCTCAGTGGGAAACTGAACTCCCAGCCCCTGGCGCCAGCCTCTGAGTCGTTAACTCAGGGAGCTATCCAGCCACCTCTGAATGTCTTAGGCTGATATTTCACATCCCTCTCACTGCAGTTCGCGGCCCCGCTGGAGACCGGTTCGAAGGAATGGAACCTCACGTCCTTGTGGGGTCAATCCGAGTTTGAAGGGACAGAACCTCACTTCCTTGTGGGGTCAATCTGAGTTCACCCCGACCACGCCCCCCAAGCGGGGTGAGAGATTCCCGTCCTGGAGCTTGGGAATCTTTTCAATCCACTTCTCAATTCGTGTTGAAAACCGATTTCAACACGGAGGCAAGTTCACTTCGGCTCGAGGAAGGATGTGAAGTAACCACCTTGGTGACAGGTTATTTTAAAATGTAAAAATTTCAATTATAATGACTTAAAAATGGTCAAAAGTAGCCATGACTCTTTTGAAAGGAACATGAAATATTAATAATTACTTTTTCTGTTAACATCGTCGGCACTAAACCATTAAAATAAGGAGTGTTAAAAGTGTTGTTAACAATTATAGCCAATTATGGGCAACCAGTTAATTTTTAATGTATTAATTCCAAGCTCTGCCTGTGAGTTGATCTACGATTAAATGAGGAGTCAGTCTCCTTATGTCAAGGCTGAAGATAAAAAATGCTTAATTTTTTTATTTTATTTTTTGCCTTCGCTAAGTTGGGGCTCATGCGTTATGCATAGAGATGGGCACGACTTGAAAAAAAATTTTTTCGAGTTGTCGTTAGTCGGGCCGGTCCCGTTTTGGGTCGTTTCTGGTTTTCGCAAAAATTCGCAAAAATTAGTCGGTTCGTTTTTTCGTTTTTTTTTTCGTTAGTACTGGTTTTTTGGGGGGGGAGCGGGCTCCTGGAGGCACCTCTGTGGGGTGGGTGCCTCCTCTGGCCCGCTATAAAGGGAAAGTGGGCTCCTGGAGGCATCCGTGGGTGCCTCCTATCCTCACCCACTAGGAAGGGGAAGCAGGCTCCAAGAGACCCCTCTACATGGGGGTCTCCCTTCCTCACCTGCTGCTGCTGCAAAATGCTATGCAATAGCCATATGGATATTGCATAACATAATGTGCAGAGAGTGACTGTGAAGACTAGTGGATGGCACTGAATCCAGAGCCATAGTGAGATGCCTAACTTAGGCTCTCGCACCACCATGTCTCACACAGAAGGGAATTGTACTTGCTGCGTGTAGTGCAATGCAAGCAAGTAGATCTGGCTTTAAGGTGGCTTAGTGCAAGGGCTAGGGTTAGGCTAGTGACGGGTAAGGTTACGGTGGGCTAGTGGGTTGCACCTCTGGGTGCCTCTCTGACCCACTAAGAAGACAGACTGTGACGTATGGGTACGGAGTCAAGGGTTAGGGTTAGGGCTAGGGCAGGTTTTAGGGGGCTTTTTGGCACATCCCAGAAGTCTCCATGGCCAAGTGGCCATGCGACTGGTGGGATGGCTCCAAAAATTTGCATGGTCGTCCACTCCCACATGGCTGGCCACTCGGCCAGCCCATCATTGCGCAGGTGTAAATAAAATAAAATAAAATAAAATCAATGGAGGACAGAGGAGGAGAGGAGAGACATTTTGTTGCAAGAAAAAACCCACTGCTACTGTGAAAAATCTGGCAGTTTATAAATTTTCGCGTGTTTCTGTTGTGCTTGTGTGTTTTTGGACCATGATTTCAAAAACAATATTGCGTTCGCCGCCCCATTTTGGATCCCCCGCCCGCACCGCATGGCATGGCGAAATGGCGACTCGAGTCCGGCTGCCCAGGACAGGGGGGAGGCAGGACCCCCCTCCAGAAACCACCCCTCCGGTAGGTGCCCTGCGCCCTTAGTCAAGCAGGCATTTTTCTGCCTGCTTTTTTGGCCTGGGAATGGGTGGGGGGAGAGTTTAAAAGTTTTTTCCAGTGCCGTCCGTGTCGCTTGCTTGCGCTTTAATTGCGGCGGCCGGCGGCGAGACTGGGCTTTTTGCTGGCTGCGAGCCTGCGGCGAGTCCCACCAGAGCAGCCCAGGACGGGGGATGGGGGGGGGAGGCCGGGGACCTCCAGAAACAACCCCTCTGGTAGGTGCCCTGAGGCACGGCAGGCATTTTTCCGCCTGCTTTTTGGCCGGGAACCGGGTTTTTTTAACTTTTAAAAACTTTTTTTCTGTGCCGCGTGTGGCATCGTGCGATCGCGCGATGCAAGGAACGAGCACGACAAATCAGACCAAAATTGTTTGTTCGTCGGTTCGAGCTCGAAGTCTGGGGGAGTGATTCCCGTTACCGTTTCCGTAGAGTAACGGAACCGAGTAACGGAAACGGAAACGGGAATACCGCTAAGTCGTGCCCATCTCTAGTTATGCATCTGCTCTGTCTTCCGTGCTCATGCGTATCCTCACCAAGTGCTAATATATTGAGGCTTCCGGCCCTTGGAAAAGCTCCATGTTGTAGTTTCAGCAGTCAGCTGGAGATAGTAGCTACTGTCCTGAATACAGTGGACCTTACTTGTGAATCGTTCTGTGCAAGACTTCATTATAATGTCTCCTCACGACCCCCTTGACTCTCCCTGGTTTTTAGATGTCTAGCGAGGCTGCCAGCTGAGTAGGGATGTGAGGCTCATAGCATATGGCGTTTTTCTATATCTGAGCCTTCATCCCCCCGTCTGGCAAATGACACGAACTGTGAACTTGGTATGTCTGTGCCATAGAGGGCTTTTTATATAAACATATGAAATCTCATTCAGGGAAGATTTGCATCAGGCTAATTTGTGATGCATTGCAAGCTCTGCATGCAGTGAAATCCGTGCCGTTTAATGGACATTGGCTTCTTTTCCTGTAAAAGTGCTTTGCTTCACTGCTACCTGTTGATTTTAAAACCTTTCCCAGCTTGGCCCCACCAGAAGAAAATTAGGGAGGAATTTGCTTAGCTGCATGGAACAAGTCAAAACAGAGCCGAGAAAGGCAGCAGGTTTCGTTCTTCTCCGAGAGATCCTTTTGTGTCTGGGGAAGTACTTGGTCTCTCTAGTCCCACTTATTTTTATATTTTTGTATTTTTGTATTTATTTATTAATTTATTGCATTTTTTTACTGCACTGATTTACTAGAAGGGACTCTGGGCAGTTTATACAAATGCAAATAAGAAACAAACAACAATGCAAATTAAATAAACAGTATAATAAACAAGTAAAATAAGCAAATAAACGCATAATACATGCAAGAATCTGGCAAGAGGCAAAAAGAAAAAAGAAAAGAAGAAAAAAGAAAAGAAGAAAAAGAAAAAGAAAGATAATATATAATTTTAGAACAGCAGAGCTGTAAGCAACCCTACAGATCATCAAGTCTAGGCCCTGTCAAGGAGACACAGTGGGGAATTCAATTCCCAACCTTGGGCTCCACAACTAAGGGGGAAATATGTGTATTAAACACATCCCCCCCATATCAACTATGGGGCACAGAATGGAACCACTATTCTACTCTGCAGCTATTTCAGATGTGTCTGAAAGGGGGGAAGCTGTTCAGAGGTGTCTGGGAAAAAAGTGCAAGCCCCAAAAGGAGAGCAAGGAAAACCCCCACAGTTTTCATGTGCCTCTAGGTTCTTATAGTAACGGTATCAAGGTAAGTTGGTTTAATTCTCTCTGGGTATAAGTTTTGTGCCGATGACATAACTGTCAATTTCGCTATGAATTATGCCAGAGATTAAAAATCTTAATTAGTGACATTTTACTATTTCCTGAGGGAAAAGCAGTAGGGCAGATTGGTGACTGAAAAGCTGTTTCTGAGACTAAGTAAAGGGGCAATGACCTCTTTTCTCAGCAGCTGTTCTAGAGATGCAACTTTGATGAGTAATTTAGACATTAGCTAATTTCTAGGCAGATTACCTTCTATTCTGAGAGAACACAGCCTTTCAGAGTTATATAACCTATTACAGGAGACATTGTCTCTTCTTTGCATCTGACAGCATGGCAACGGCAGGTTGCTTGAGGAATTCAAACATCTATATTCTGAAGATCACTCTGTTGGAATCTGAATTCTGATTTCCAATCTTCCATTCTTTCTGCATGGTGGTCTGAGGAGGCCTGTAAATAAGGGGGGGGGGATTTCTTATGTCATACAGTGGCTTTGGGAGCCCCACATAGATATGGTACCAAACCCAAAATGGCTGCTCCACTACTACCAGGAGATGTCCATTTCCCCCCCATATATATGGCTACTGGAAGAGGGAGCACCCTATGGTGCAACTGTTCCACGAGGCACTTTCAGGTGCACTTCAAACACATGTACCAGGAGATGGACTTTGTAGATGGTCAAATCAGCTGGAAGTGTGAAAGACCATCCTCCTAAATGACAGCTCTTAAGTCACTCAGCGAGCTCTCTGTTTTCAAAAAGAGATTTTTGTGTGTGTCTCTTTTTAAAAATCCACACAAGCTCTTGAAACAAGGTGAAACACATTACACTTGATATTAGCCAAAAGGCCAAGAAGAAACTCAGGAAAACACATTTTAATGTGTGCAATCAACAAATCTGAGATTAGGTGTAGTAAGCCCAATTCCCTCGGTTTTTTTTATCAGTACTCTGCTAGGTTGCATATTCTTATACTGTGGTCGACATTCAAGTTGTTGCAATTTTTTCAGGCTTCTTATATCAATCTGTTAGCAGCATTTGGACCAGTGGTTCCCAACCTTTTGTAGGCCATGCGCCGGTGGCGCAGTGGTTAAATGCCTGCACTGCAGCTAAAACTGTGCTCATGACCTGGGGATCCCAGCTTCCTCAACCTGGGGAAGGAAGTGGGGGAGTGGGGACTCCACTGCTTGCTGGTCATCCCCTTGACAGGTTGGGGCAGCCAGTATCCCTGCTTCCACAATCCAGGCAGCAGGAGCAGGTAAGCAGGAATTCCACTGCTTGCCTGCTCATTCCCTTGATTGGTCGGGGCAGCCAGGATCCTGGATTCCCTGACCCAGGGGGTGGGGTGGGCAATGGCTGCCCCGACCCATCCAATGGAGTCCTTGCTGACCCGCTCACACCTTTCCTGCATTGAGGCAGCCAGCAGAAGCCCTAACCCTAACCCTAACACTAAAGCACTTTCAACCCCCCCCCATGGCAAAAGCCTTTTCCCATCTTTGGGAAAGGGCTTTTGCTGGCTGCCCCAACACAGGAATGGGGTGAGTGGGTGACCGGGGACTCCACTGCTCACCTGCTCACCCCCTTGATGGGTTGGGGCAGCCAGGATCTCAGTGCCCCCGATCCAGGGAGGGACATCCCCCATACCAGTGAATTTCCTTTTTGTGAAGGAAAGGATAAAGTATCAAAGATGGAAGCTTTGTTGTGCCATCCAAGAAGAATGAAGCCATAACCCCAGTGCCAACAGTTAATTAAGGAATCGCTGTGAGATGATCGCATGGGAACGCTGTACAACATGGACTATCATTAAAACTAGCCAGATGATTGGACAATGAGTTGGAAAGGATGGACGAAGGGGGGGTGATTTGCTGAGAATGTGAATGCTTTAAAGTTAGACAATAGAAATAATAGAGAGCTTTTGTCTTCAATATGCTTGCATAGGTTTGGATAGAATATGCTAGGCATAGATAGGGCCACAATGGCTAGTGTAACTTAGATTAGTAAGATAGCTTTATTATTTTACTGATTGCAAAGACTGAACTATTACCTGTATTTTGAATTGACTTATTTTCCATAATTCTTTAACTAACTATTTTTAATAAAAATAATAATTTTACAACTGGTTTGGTTTTTGCCCAAAGTTGGAAGAGCTAAATCCATAGCATTAGTTTAATGGTGGCAGTTTGGCTGGTGTATTTTAAAAGTACACAGTCTGTTTAAGTATTTTTACTAAGTCCAGAGGTGATCTGAGGAAGCCTTTGGAAGAGGACCCAGGACGGTTCCTTGACACTTTTGTCATTCAAGTTTTTCATAATTCAGGGCATCACATATAAATAAGAGAATGAATTCTGGTTCGACAACATTTCCATACACTTTGAGATTCTTTTTCCTAGATGTTTTTAAGGTGTTGGCACTATCATAAAGCATGGGACCCCAGGTGTACTGAAGCCCCATTTTCCCCACCCAACTGGGCCATTTACCAGTCTTTGTTGGGGTCCTTCTGCTATAGCAGAGCTCTATGCAATCCAGACAGGAAACACGCCTCCCTAGGCAGCCGACCAGACTAGCAAAGAGACAGGATATAGTGCAGCAGATGAGTGGTTGGCTGCTTGGGGAGAAGGAAGGGCCAGCCAGGCTCTTGTGGGGTTTGGACCACTGCCACTGCAGAAGGACCCCAACAGTGCACAGAGGCTGGTAAGTGGCCCAGACAGCCCCAGGGTTATGGGATGTGGCTCCACTGCACCTGGACATGGTGCTTCATGCTTCCTGCAAAGTACAAAGTACTCACCTCCTATCATCATCATCATCATCATCCTATCCTTTTATCCCCTTCTATTATTTTAACCATTGTAACAATAATAGAAATTAGAAAACGATAATGGATCTACGTTATTACAACTAAAAAAAAAGAATAACTCGAGGCTGGCGTTCAATCAACAAGGAACCCCAAATGTAAAAAAAGTTGAAAATTGCAAAAGACCAAACCTTTAAGGCAAAATGTTAGAAGAAAATGGAAGCAAGATTTGGTCCTTGTCCCCTGCCCCTGCTAATTTAAGTAACCATTGTCATTCTAAAATATAGTATTTCATTAGCAATTTTAAAACAATCGATTGCAGTTTAAGCGTCTTCTAATTATAGCAACCTTCTATTTACACAAAATATTTATTTATTTATTTATTTTCTGTACTACCCATCTGGCCACATGACCATTTGGGATGGTTTTGAACAATCAAACAATACAGTTATGGATACACTATAAATTTAAATTAAGCTCAATAAATTATTGTCTTAGTCTTTTCTATATAGATCTGCCATGTCCTTAATCCTTTCTATATATTTACTTATTAGTTGCATATAGCATGCTTCAGTAATACAGAGCAAGTCTGTAATTAATTTGCATTGCTAAGTTACTGTGATCTGCTAATAGGTATGTTTTCAGAGCACACGCGTGAACCGATAAATGGCTTGAGGCACACCTGCAAGTGATTGTTGAAGCACAGCAATTGTGTGTCCTAACACATTTATTTGGAGCCACTCCATAGGGAAATTGTATTGGGCACACAATAATTAAAATGTTCACAATGATTGCACTGGAGAATTGTTGGGGGAGGGGGGGCTTACTCTAGAGCTAAACAATAAATCACATTTGCTTCAGAAATATGAGGAAATACCAGCTCAAATTGAAAGGGTTCAGAGAGCTGCTAGCTAGAGAATAAGGAATGAAAGTATTCCGAAAGGAGAGCAGTAAAGGTCTTTCCTTGGCCACACACATAAACCAGGAAGAGGGGGACGAATGAGGGAGCCATTAATGTTTGAGGAAAGTGCTTCCAAAGACAGATCTGAGGGTGAGAGAAATGGCCTCTTCTTTGTCTTGTTAGACAGTCTTCAAACTGGGGAGGGTTGTGCCCCACATTTGAAGCATGCAGAAGGAGCAAGGGAGGTCACAAGAGAGGACAAGCTCCTAAAGCTCCTAGGCCAGAACGACAAAGGTGCAAGCTGAAAGGATTCTTTGGCTAAATCCCAGATTATTGAGGTTGGGATGGAAAGTGACGTAGCTACAGCATAACTATAGGAAATTTCCATCTTTTAGCAAAATCATCTCTTTAAAAGGTTAGCAATGCTTTAGCAGGAGGTTTCCCAGAGCAAGATGGAGACAGAACCATGTTGACATATACTAGCAGAAAAAATATGGCACCCTCTCCATTTTTAAAGTGACAGTTTGTTAACCCCCGCCCCCGTCTATCATGTTGAGTCCATCTCCTCTTTGTCTGGACTGCTTGTACCTGGTGCTCCTAACTATGTCCTTCTCATGGCTCTAACTGCTAGGTAGCTCATTGGTTTAGGCATCTGGATGTGGAGCCAGAGATTGGGAGTTCAATAGATAGGGAGTTCAGTTTCCTGTCGTGTCTCCTTGACTGAGGCTGAACGTGATGACTTGGAGGGTCTTTTCCAGCTCTGCATTTCTAAGATGATGATAATGATGATTCTTCCAAAGTAACAAATGACAGTCAAATGGAAAGTAAAGTGTTCCATTTTGATTTCCAGACGGATGATTTCGGGCACATTTATATGAGAAAAGTCTGGACCTGTTGAACTGATTGCTGTCCTGATTTTCAAGAGGCCTTGCGGACATATCTGAAGCAAGTTACATAAGATGTACTGCCTCTGTGCAAAATGTCTACATGTATGAGATGAGATTCTTTACCTGGACCATTCATGTGAAAAGACTCATTGATTGCATTTTCTCAGTTCTGGCAGGTTCCCTTCAATGTGTTTGGAATTATATTTCATGTCAGCGAAGTGCGCCTTGCAGAGTCCCTGGCAACCTTTCGGAAGGCACTAAAAACCCTGCTTTTTCGAGAGGCGTTCAGTGACTGATTTTTTTCCTTCCCTTCCCACCATCTGTTGTTTATTAGCTGTTTTGGTTTGACTGTCTCTGCTTTTAAACTATTTTATTTGCTGTTTGACACTGTATTTTTGTTGTAAACCACCCGGAGTTCCTTCGGGAATACGGGCGATATATAAGTGTAATAATAATAATAATAATGTCTGGGAGGTTTATTTGATAATCTGACCAGGAATGCCATGCTTTTTTCTATATTTTGCATTAAATCTCCCTCGGGAATACGGGCGATATATAAGTGTAATAATAATAATAATAATAATAATAATAATAATGTCTGGGAGGTTTATTTGATAATCTGACCAGGAATGCCATGCTTTTCTATATTTTGCATTAAATCTCCCTCTTCTTTGTCTGTAATATCGATAAAACATTCTTCCAAGCAGTTTTCCAGTTCAACCATAATCTTTGTCAATATGCACACACTCTCCCTTTCTCTTTCATATACATATTCAATTCTTCAAAAACCCTCCAGTATATTAATGTGGGATATTGTGCTTCCGTACCTATAATCAAAATGGCTGACACCCATGCACAATATTGTGCCCTTATTGCCAGCAGCAAAATGGATGTCAAGGTTTGCATAGCAAATGGCAACCAGAATTTTGACAACACCAATAGCATCGGTCAATATGGTCTACAGAATACCCTCTTCTGCTTACTATCATGTATACTTGTTGAAAAAATAGCCCTGACAATTGCCTAGTGTTTGGATGACAAGTTGTTAACTGATGAAAAAAAGCTTCTGGGATTATCTCTCATGTGCTGGTATGAGGTGAATGGTACTAACCATTCTCCTTCAAGATAAGCAAGTTTGGTATTTTTAATGCATTGAATTTGTTTTACATCTCAAACAAAAATGTCACTGGTGTCTTAAAATAGCTTAATGCAAAACCCAGGCATTTTCAAATTCAGCATACAGCAAAGGCAGACTGTTTTCTACATTTGTCATTTAATTTCAAGGTTGAATTTCAAAGTTATAATTTTTTGGGTGCCCACATTTTTAGAATTGCCTTATAGAATGTTGATTTGCTCTGTTGAACAATATCTATTGTTGCACTCTCATGCAACAATAATAAAGTCTTTAACCAAGATACAGCTATGTAGCAATCTTGCTTAAACATAATCCTGCATTTTCAATCCCTGTGAGCACTTTCCCTTGGAGCTGAAGCAGAAATCACAGGGCACTTAGCTATCAACCTTTTTTAGACATGGGCACGACTTGGCGAAATTGTCGTTTCCGTTTTCGGTTATCGTTTCCGTTACGTAACGGAAACAGTAACGATAATTAAGCCGCAGAACTCGAACTCGAACCGAAAAAAGAAAAATTTGGTCGGGTTTTTCATTTCCGTTTGTGGTGTTGCGGCGATCGCGCAATGCAAAGCACAGAAAAAGTTTTTAAAAGATTTTTTAAAAAACCCTGACTCCCGGCCAAAAAAGCAGGCAAAAATATGCTTGCCTGAGGCTTTGCCACCTACCAGAGGGGTGGTTTCTGGGGGGTCCCTGGCCTTCCCCCCCCTTCTCCTGTCCTGGGCTGCTTGCACCAGGCTGGGGGGGGTCATCTCATCGTTTCGCCATGCCATCTGGTGCAGGGGATCCAAAATGGCGACCACAAATTTTCTTTTGAAATCATGGTCAAAAAGCACACCAAATCACCACAGAAACATGTGAAATTTATTTATTTTAAATGCCTGAATTTTAATAGTAGCAGCAGTGGGTTTTTTATAGCAATAAAACGTTGTATTGATTTTATTTTATTTTATTTTATTTTTTATTTTTTTAGACCTGCCCATTTGGGCTGGGCATGGGATGGGACCATGCAAATTGTTTGAACCATTCCACCAATGGCATCACTAGGTTTCTGACTGACACTTCTGGATGTCTCAGAGGGCATAAAAAGCCGAGGCACCTTCCAGAAATCGCAGTCGGGTGTATGGATGTGGTTGAGGGAGGAGGGCTGGCTGCTGGTACTGGTGTGATCTGATCGAGATTGAGGAGGGAGGCTGGAGGCTTTAGGATTTAAGTTAGGCAGGCAGGGAGGGAATTGAATTTAGAAAATAATTTCTTTGATTCCCTGCAGATTTGTCTGCTGAAGGGAATAGCAGTTTATTCTTTATTTCTTCTTTGGTAGTTTGTGAGGATTTTTTTCTGATATTGGATAAAGGGGGAGGTTCGACTGGGAGTGGGAGGTGTGGATTTATTTTAAAAATATATTATATACTACCATTTATTTTTCTATTTTCCCAACTTCAATTTGCTTGCACACACACACATTTGGGGTACAAGCCAAGAACAGAACCTCTATCCTAGTGATATCCTAACTGCCCACTCACCCGTCCACCCGCGTCGCTACCCGCCTGTGGCCCGCGCTGCCGCCCACCCACTCGCCCGCCCGTGGCCACCGCCTGCCCGCTCGCCCCCCCACCCCCCGCCGCCTAGGGCGCAAAAACACCTAGCGCCGGCCCTGATTGCGGGACGCCCCTATGCTCTGGGAAGTGAAATCGTGCTAAATGGCGGTGGAAACGAGAAACGACAAACGGAAACGACAAATTTTTGAAAAATTTCGCAACAAACGGAAACGACCCGAAACGGACCCATTCTGACAAATGAAAACTTGAAACGTCATTTTTTCTGGTCGTGCCCATGTCTAACCTTTTTACTTTTCCTGTTGAAATTGTGGGCACAATATTGTGGGGTGATGTCAGACCATCTCCAGTCATATCCCACATTCATAAACGAGAGCTTTTCAGAAAGATTGAATTTGCAAGTGGTAAGTGTTTGAAGTGTGGTTGGTTGGCATGTGGCTGGCTCTATCCCTAAAAGTATCTCATCCGTATACTTAGGATGCATCCATTTAATGATTGAAATCCATTGAAATCCATTTACTTTGGGACTGCTTTTGGTGAGATAGCAGTTTCCCACTACTCTGTATAGATCCTGTGTGTGTCTTATCTTGATATATATGAAGTAAATATATAATATAAACTTTTATGCAAAGTTCCTTTGTCTTCCAGCTCCAATCTGTATTTAGCAATTATCTTTCCACACCAATGTGTGCAACTCTGCCAGTTGTTTAAACCATATTTAAACCTCATGCATTTATTGTAACAGCTACATCAGGAGCACAATGAGAGTTTTAAAATGGAGGCTGACAAATGATTGTAATTATTGCCAAGAAGGTAGCAGGGGCGTAACTTATTGATCTAGAAAATACCACGTAGGACACTTTGCTAGGGATCTTCTGAAAAGAGGAGTTGATACTGAATAATGCATTGTGGGGGACTGTACATGGGACATATGCTTTTCATGTCCACTATGTCTTTTTTGAGATGCGGTGACCATGCTTCAGCGTCCATTTCCCCCTCGCTGTGCACCCAGGACTAAATGAAAATTCTACCCTCTAATCAACAAATTCCAATTGAACTATTGAATTATTTAAAATCCAGTTGAACTATTTAAAATCTTAAAAGAGGATGCAGTAAAGGTGCTACACACGATATGCCAGCAAAAATTGGAAAACTCAGCAGTGGCTGGAGGACTTGAAAAGATCCTAAAGAGGGGCAACACCAAAGAATGCTCCAACTATTGCACAATTGCACTCATTCCACATGCTAGCAAGGTTATGCTCAAAATTCTACAAGGGAGGCTTCAGCAGTATGTGGACAGAGAACTTCCAGAAGTGCAAGCTGGATTTCGAAGGGGCAGAGGAACTAGAGATCAAATCGCCAACATGCGCTGGATTATGGAAAAAGCCAGAGTCTCAAAAAAATCTATATGTGGGACAAGCAGCAACCGTCAGAACTGGATATGGAACAATTGACTGGTTTAAAATTGGGAAAGGAGTACGACAAGGCTGTATACTGTCACCTTGCCTATTTAACTTATATGCAGAGTACATCATGCGAAAGGCAGGTCTGGATGAATCACAAGCCAGAATTAAGATTGCCGGAAGAAATATCAACAACCTCAGATACGCAGATGATACTACTCTGATAGCAGAGAGTGAGGAGGAATTAAAGAACCTCTTAATGAGGGTGAAAGAGGAGAGTGAAAAAAAATGGGCTGAAGCTCAACATCAACAAAACTAAGATCATGGCCACCGGTCCCATCACCTCCTGGCAAATAGAAGGGGAAGAAATGGACGCAATGACAGAGTTTATTTTCTTGGGCTCCTTGATCACTGCAGATGATGACTGCAGCAATGAAATTAAAAGATGCCTGCTTCTTGGGAGGAAAGCAATGGCAAACCTAGATAGCATCCTAAAGAGCAGAGACATCACTTTGCCAAAAAAGGTCCGGATAGTCAAAGCTATAGTTTTTTCCAGTAGTATTTATTATTATTTATTTCTTAAACATATAAACTGCTCGATTTTCCCAAAGGGAACTCTGGGCGGTGTACAAACATGTCGCCC
Organism: Phrynocephalus guinanensis; assembly: GCA_037367245.1. Taxonomy (NCBI): domain Eukaryota; kingdom Metazoa; phylum Chordata; class Lepidosauria; order Squamata; family Agamidae; genus Phrynocephalus; species Phrynocephalus guinanensis. Next base: position 13,953,790 of record CM074734.1, read on the forward strand.
TACAGCAACTACCCAACACAATCACAAAACAAACCCTAACAGAAGTAAATATTAAAAGCCTAACAAATACACATCAAACAACCAAATGCCATCTAAAAAAAATTGCAGGTAAAATAGCATAGCATGACTGGCCAAAGTAAATCAGGTCAGAGTTATATCTGGCAAGGAAACTGACAAGAAGAAGGGGGAAAAAAACGAAGGTGTATTCAGAGGGCCCCAAAATATTGCCTGAAGAGCCAGGTCTTCAAGGCCCTTCTGAAGGCCAGCAACGACTCTGCCTGCCTAATTTCCACTGCTAGCTTGTTCCAGTAATGGTGGAACATCCAGTAATAGTGATGTAAGTGAGAACTGGTCTATAAAGAAGGCTGATTGCTGCAGAGTCAATTCTTTTGAGCTGTGGTGCTGGAGGAGAGTCTTGAGAGTCCCCTGGACTGCAAGGAGATCAAAACTATTATCCATCCTGAAAGAAATTAACCCCGGATGTTCATTGGAAGGACAGATTTTGAAGCTGAGGCTCCAGTACTTTGGCCACCTCATGAGGAGAGAGGCGTCCTTGGAAAAGTCCCTGATGATGGGAAAGATTGAGGGCAAAAGGAAAAAGGGACGACAGATAATGCGATGGTTGGACGTTGTCATTGATGCAACAAATATGGATCTGACCAAACTCTGGGAGGCAGTAGAGGACAGGAAGGCCTGGCGAGCTCTGGTCAATGGGGTCACGAAGAGTCAGATATGACTGAATGACTGAACAACAACAATCAACAAATCCTGTGATAGTAAAAGAAGTAAAATTGAGATTTCCAGTTTTAATAAACCTGCCCTTTCTGTGGGTCAAGCACAAATAAAATCTCCCTATGGGTGATCTTCATAGAGTTGGTGGGTGAAATTTCAGGGAAGAGGTTGAAAACTTCGCCACTTGACCAGAATAAAAAGTAAAGTACTCCAGTTCACCAAGTACAATTATTTCCCTGGCCTCCCAGTGCATAATGTGCCCTATGCCGCAGAATTTCATGAGAGAAGACACGACATAGACAAGATGGCAGTCTGTTGGCACCATTATCCCAGTACCCACTACACTGTAAACAGGATTCCCTATGAGTTGAGCTATAAATGTTTCAATTACAGAACAGATCAGTATTACCAATATTGAGTAGAGTTGATATCAGCTATTGGGTATATTAAAGATTCTTTTCTACCATGGCAAATGACCTGAATAAAAGAGATCCAGAAGTCATTCAGAAACGTCTATGTTCACGTTACTAGGCTAGATTATTTTAACCTTGAAATGGTGAGGAGAGAGGATAAAAACTCCAAGAGTGCTGATGATTTCCAGATGAAGAGTTGGGCTCTGAAAGCATTTCTTCCAAAGTTCAACAACCAACTTTAATTCATCAATGTCAGGGCAATGATGGAATAAAGTGGAAATTTCTAGGGAGAAAATGAAAACACAAGGAAATGAAGAAAAAGAAGTGTTCAGAAGATGAATGACAGAACTAGATAAATATTACAAAGCATGATATAATGCAAACAGACGGACTAAATTAACAGGTAAGAGGCATTGAACATTTTAAGGTGAATACCAATAGTTCATGGCTGCATCCTTCTTCCATTAGGCTAGACATAATTTGTGAGGAATGAGATTCCTATTGGAAGTGCCTAGCTCTGTGGTTGCCGCTAATTTTGGAACATAATATTTAAACCATGACGTGAGTTGGTACTAACTTGGATGTACTGGAAGACAGCTCAAACAAGGAATCAAGCAAAAATAACAATGGGAGCTTTATTGTTTTTTCTAGAGATGGGCACAAATCTTCACTGTTTTTTCTAGAGATTGGCTGCTTTGTCGTTTTATTACTAACAAAGTACTTTGTTACATAATGAAACAGTAGTTCGTTACAAAACAAAATGAAATGCCACTTTTTCCTCCAGAAGCAAAATGATTCACCCTAGAGGAACCAAAATGTCAGGGGAGCTTATTTGGACTCTACCCTGTTAGCCCCTGAAATCTGTAGAGGTTTATGATTTAAATGGGCTGAGTTATTAAACTCCAAAGGGGATCCCTGTAGGGAAAAAAACATTTATAAATGAGTCAGAAGCTGATAATAGCCCCTCCACCCCAGCATCTTGTCTTGAAGTCCCTAATCATGGCTTCATACAATGAAATTGACCCAAATGGAGGCTGAATTTGGGGGGGGGAGGTGTCAGGAAATTTTAATCAACCCCCTCCCCCAAAACAAAAATAAAAAGCAAAGTGTTCTGCTTATATACCGCCCCATACCACTTCAAGTAGTCTCTGGGCGGTTTACAGTTTAATTACAGTATGCAGGCTAACAAATGACTGTGGCTGCTAATATCTGCTTTACTTACTTACTTACTTACTTACTTACTTACTTACTTACTTACTTACTGGATTTGTATACCGTGTCTTCAAGCCCCAAGGCTAATCTGGACAGTTATAATATAAGTTGACACTGGAGGAGTGGGCAAACCAGTGGCAAATGAGCTTCAATATTAGAAAGTGCAGAGTGATGCACGTTGGGGCAAAAACAACAACCCTATTACGTTTATAAACTGATGGGGTCTGAACTCTGCAACAAACCAGGAAAGGGACCTTGGTGTCCTGGTGGACAGCTCAATGAAGGTGTCAATGTCAACCCAGTGTGCCACAGCAGTAAAAAAAGCAAATTCAATGCTAGGGATTAGAGATGGGCACGAAACAGAAAAATGGTGTTTCGGTTTTTCGTTTGTCGTTGAGAGGTCTGTTTCGGTTTGTTTCCATTTGTCGGGAATTTTTTGAAAAATTTCATTACCCTTTTTTGTTTTTTCATTTGTCGTTTCTACCTGCTTTTTGCGTGATTTTTAAAGCATTTCCGTGTGCAGGCATCCCCCAACGCCCCAGACCAGAGGGAAAACACTAAAAAAAAATGGATGCTGGCAGAGAAACAGTATAGACTAGGTATGCAGGGAGGCTGCAAAGGCAGCGGTGGGCGTTGCCCAGGGTGCAAGGCAGCCGCAGAGGGTACTCACCAAGAGGTACGCAGCACGCACACACACAGGGAGGCTGCAGGACTGAAGCTAGAGTCGCAGAGACAGCAATCCCACCCTAACTCCCACCAGAGACTACAAGGAGGACGGGGGCTGCCAGAGCTTTTTATGCCCTCTGTGGCTGCCAGACCCGCCCGCCCAGTCTGCAACCTGGGCATGCTATTGGTTGAACATGATCCCACATCACATGGCTTGCCTCCATTTTGTGGCTGGTGGCGACATCCATTTTAAAGGGAAAAGAAAAATACATCGCGATGGGAGAAGACAAAAACAAACGTTTTACGGACCCCAACCCCCCTGGTAGGTATTATTGCTGCGTTTTTACGGATGTCCAGGGCGTTTTTTAACATTTAAAACAGCTCATTTCATTGCGCGTCGCCATTAACGGAAACAAAACGTAATGACCACAATTTTTGGGGTTCTGTTCGTTTCGTTGCATTTTCATCACAATTTTTGTTTGTCGTTTCGTTACGTAATGGAAACGACAAACGGTAACGGAAACGAAAAACGTTCATTCCGTGCCCATCTCTACTAGGGATCATTAGGAATGGTATAGAAAATAAGTCAGCAAGTGTCATTTTGCCTCTTTATAGATCTATGGTGAGGCCCCATCTGGAGCATTGTGCACAGATGTGGTCACCACACCTCTGGAAGGATATTATGGAAATGGAAAAAATGCAGAGGGGGCAACCATAATGATTAGGGAACTGGAATACCTTCCTTACCATCTGAGGCTGCAACAGCTGGGCCTCTTCACTCTTGAATGATGGCGCTAAGAGGTGACCTGATTGAAGTTTATAAAATCATACACTGTGTAGACAAAGTAGATAAGGAAAAACTATTTTCCCTATCATATAACACTAGAACTAGGGGGCATTCAATGAAACTTTGGGGTGCTACATCTCACACAAATAAGAGGAAGTACTTTTTCACTTAGAGGATCCCTGGTCTGTGGAACTCCCTGCCAGAAGAAGTGGTGACAGCTGTCAGCCTTGACAGCTTTGAGAAATGATTAGAGACGTTCATGGAGAACAAGAGTATCAATGCCTGTCCTCATGGATGCCTAAGGAGAACCTCCGTGTTGGAGTGATAGGCAGGATATCTCTCAATGCCATTTGCAGGGGATCATAAGCAGGTGTGAAGATATCTGTTTGAGAATACCCTGAAACAAATGGTGAGCCGCTGTATGAGACAGAATGCTGGACTGGATGGGCTGCTAGCCTGGGGAATTGTGGGACCGGATTCCAGACAATGTGTGGTTTCTCAAAAAAGAAACACATAAAACATGTCACAACAAGGTTTATGCTTAGGTAACCGGCTGTGGAGCCAGAGCTTGAGAGTTTGATTCTTTGATAGGGCTGGACTTGAGGATCCGTCGAGTCCCTTCCAGCTCTTCAGTTTTAATAACTCTCTGTGCTACCTTCCTTATAAGGATGGTAGCCCAGAAATGTTAAAAACAACAACATGAGCATTGTATATTAACAACGGGAAAATGCTAAGTTAGCAACTCCAAGGAATCTTATTTTATTGGTCAGTAGGCATAATAAACTCTTGGAAACTAGCAACTGATAGAACAAACATACAAACATTGTGCACATCATACAGTTTGAAAAAAATGTAGTAATCTGCTGAAATGAAACAGTGTCAAGGAGAGATATTAAGCTCACAGGGCAGAGCATAAATCAGGTTCAATGAAATCTAATAATATCCTAGTAAGCAACTACAGTTTTTTTAAGGTGCATTATGAGGTGTTCTCCTTAATCACTTTCTCAATGCTGGCCTTGGACCATTTCATTCTGAAGTAAAGTGTCAAAATCACATATACTTCAGACTTGAAGTCATTTTTTTAAATGACACAGAAAAATATATATACAGGTTTGCTTTAAAGAAAGCAATTGAATGACAGTCTCCAGAAATACAATTTTATAAGGTGCATTCAAACTCTTTCCCTTTCCCTTACAAAAACAGATAGCAGATGTGTTTTGCCCACACAGTCTGGAATAATGAGTCAAGACAAAGTTATTGGGTTTATTGATAACAATTATTAACTTGGTTATAACTCTTAACTAAGAAGAGGACCTGAACCATGGTGCAAGGAGGTATGGGCCAAGTGGTGATTTAATTTCCGCCCCTAATAAATTCAGAGATATTACCGGTTATCTGGTATGCCGCCCACTTGTTGGCATACCAATCAATTTAGGAATCTACTCCACCCCGGTCAGCCCTTACTATTAACTCCTACATCATATTATTTGATCAAAGAACTGCCTGGCACCATAGGGGCACCTAAAAGCGGCTTACCTGAATTCTGATACCTCTTGTGCTACCCACAATTGTGACCGGAAAGGGAAACTTTAAGAAAACCCCCACCACACGTCAAGGAGGATGGGATGGGCGAAAACTCTCTGCCACTCAAGGCCAAGGCAAGTGGCGGCCAAAAATTCCCATCCAGCCTCGAAGCGACCAGCTAGTTTCATCTTCCTTGATTATTGGGGGGGGGGGAGACAAACATTGAATAGGGAAGAAGCAGGGAGGGAGCAGGGTCCTTGTTATATACTGTGCCTGCTCCCTGCCTCACGGCCACCATAACTGGTGCAAACTTCTCATGCTGGCACCCAGGCAGGAGGGAAAGGCGCCTGCCCTCAACTAGTTCGGGCCGAGCATCCATTGTTCCAGTGCTTTCAGTAAACATTCTCTCAATATTTCTGTAACACAATAGTCCTCTCACATAAGTATTCTAAGGGAAATTCAGATTGAGATCAGGGGCCATCTGAACTGCAAATGGAAAAAGTGCAGAGAAGAGCAATCAGAATAATAAGGCGACTGGAACACCTTCCTTACCATCAGAGGCTGCAACAGCTGGGCCTCTTCATTCTTGAACAACGGCTAAGAGATGGACCTGACTGAAGTTTATAAAATAATGCACAGGCTGTAGACAAAGTAGATAAGGAAAACCTGTTTTCCCTATCACACAACACTAGAACTAAGGGGCACTCCATGAAACTTTTGAGTGCTAGATCTCAAACAAATAAGAGAAAGTACTTTTTTCATCCAGAGGATCACTGGTTTGTGGAACTCCCTCGCAGTAGAAGTGGTAACAGCTGCCAGTCTTGACAGCTTTAAGAAAGGATTGGACAAGTTCATACAGAACAAGGATATCAATGGCTATCATTATGGATGCCTAATGATAGCAATTCTCCAGCTTCGAGAGATTGGCAGGATATCTCTCAATACTATTTGCAGGGAATCATAATCAGGTGTGAAGACATCTGCTTGGGAATACCCTGAAGCAAATGGTGAGCTGCTATTTGAGACAGAATGCTGGACTGAATGGGCTGTGGCCTGTTCCAGCAAGGCTTATGTTCTGTCAGGTCTTGCCATTTTCTTGCCATTTTGTCATCTTTGATTTAGGTTGGGGGTAGTGGAAGAAAGGCACAGCTAAGGACACCCCTCCAGAGAAAACTAATTTAATCCTTGCCTTTCTCCAAAACAAATATGGTGTTTGTGTTTTATAGTTCACAATGCAGGTTTGCAGCTGAATTTTCTTCATTGTCTGCACGGGCTGGGAGAAAGATGGCCAAATGATCAGCTTTAGTATATTTGTCCTGCTCGTAACCCACAATATACTCAGAACTTTAAATTGCACTAAATTCTAGCCTTTACACTTAGAAAGACTATTTGGTGATGAGAACAGCTTCTCTTGTAAGTGCTATGTTCAGTACATCAAATTGTGCTAGATTTTCAACAGGAATTTTCTCTTGGGGTGAACTTCCTCTGTGTATCTGGATGCATTTATTACTGCCTCTTATTCACTGGTGTAGCAAGAGTTTGGAGCACCCAGGGACAAAGTCAGTTTTTGCACCCTCCCCCCCCCACCATGTCTCACCCACCCAGCAAGGGGGCTCAATATCCTGGGGGAGGGGAAGAAGGGTCTCTCTTTCTCATGCCCTCTTTGTGGGTCTCCTTTCCAGTTAAGGATCTCCTGTGCAAACCACACAGCGTGTGGATAGCACCAAGCCAGCAATTATTTTTTCAAGCATCAGCTCTGTAGCATGCTTCCTTCTTCTCATTTCCCTTGACTAAGGGTTGGCAATTGTTAGCCCAGGGACAGGAGGAGAGGGAAGCAGGCTATGAGATTCTTTTTCTAAGCAGCACCTCTGTCGCATGGTTCCCTCTCCTCCTTTCCCTGGGCTAACAGTTGCCAAGCCTTAGCAGGGGAGGAGGAGAAGGAGGCAGGAGCAATCGACGGAGGTGCTGCTTGGAAAAAAATCTGCCTGCTTCTCTCTCCTTTCCCCTAACTAAAGATTGCCAAGCCTTAGTGGATTGAAAGGAGGTTTCCTCCTCCTGTTCCACCTCCAGATGCCCCCAGATTGGTACGTGCCCCAAGGCAAATGCACTCTTCCACCCTTTCCTAGTTACGGACATGCTCTTACCCCCTTCTAAGGGTTTTATTGTTACATTTTTGGGTGCCAATGATTGACCATTTTCTACAAAGGAAAATGTTTAAGGAAAATCCCTGCAGCATGGCACAAAATGAAGTGAAATAAAAATCTGTATAACTTCTCTGAAGTCCCTGATAAATGCTCTAATTACCCGACAATGGTGTGATTTGTGCAGAACCAAAACTCAAGAGCCCCGAATCAAGTAATATTCAAAATAAAGTAACCACAATGTAAGATACTTCTAAAAGGATCAGTGAGTTTTAGAGCTCATTCTCATCTAGGCGAACTGCATTTCTTCTCCCAAATGGCCAAAATATTTCTGGCATTTGAGTTGCCTATCACTGGCTCCCATATGCAGTGGAGTGCTATGCATGGGCTGGACATTGTGCCTTTTATTTTTCACTAAAGAATAGAGATGAGCATTAACCAAACAATACCTCCCCCCTCCAAAACAAAACCCCGCCTCACAAAACAGGCTTGTTCAGAGTTCAGTTTCTGATCCAGAGCTCAGAGATCTCCTTTTGCTGAAATGAAACCAAGTCTGGGCCTCTTTCTCTCTCTCCCCTTCTTGTTCCATTTTGCTTCATGAAATCAGATGCAACGTCCTCCTCTTCATCCACCCACCACCATAATTTTTCAAGTCAGTAGCCTGGCTTCCCTTTCAGGAGCCAGGCTGCTGTCTCTGAGCATAAGTATGTCTATCAGCAGAGAAAGCAAAGCAAAGCAAAGCAAAGCAAAGTGTTCTGCTTATATAGCGCCCCATAGCTGCAGAGGGGGGTGGGGTGGAGGCCTTAAGTCCCCCCATGCATAAAGAGAGAGGAGAGAGAGAGAGAGAGAGAGAGAGAGAGAGAGAGAGAGAGAGAGAGAGAGAGAGAGAGACCACCCCAACTGGAAAAACTGGAAAACAAAAACAAAAACTGAGGAGTGATGAACTTCCACCTGCCCCCATCAATATAACCAATGATGGGAATCATAATTGAACACTATATGGTAGGTCAAATTATCTCAGCCTGCAAGGAAGGGGAAAGAACCTGTGGTGTATTGGTTGCCATTTTGCCTCACATCATCACTGGAGTGGAGAGCAGCTGGAGAAAGCTGCAGGAGTTACAGCAGTTCCTCAAACTGTTCAACTATATATATAGGAGCTGGAGAGGAGGGAGTACATTTTACAGGGGACTAAATTTAGATGCCTGAAAGTGACTTGGCTCTCTTTCCCTCTGAAATGTTCCATCTGTGGCATGCTTTTGAGTTTTTTCATTTTGTTCCTCCTTTCCCCCACAACCGGGGAAATGAGGCTGGAATAAAAAGGGAGAGAGAAAATGACTCATGGTAACTGAAAGCATTGTCACTTGATGTGCTTTGGAAATTGGTTTGCTATCTCCAATAAGTCCTTTTTCTTTCTTCACTTCTTTTCCTGTGCAATGTTCCCTTGGCTTGTTTTCCTCTTTTATGTTGCCTGCATATTTTATCGAAACAGTAACATGACTGGTGGTATTGCTTTCTTCTGAACAATTAAGAAATAGGATCAGTGAGTGTTGGAACTGCATTGACTATGTTTGCACCAGAGAAACGAAAATAGGGACTGGGGGAACTTGTACCTTCCATGTGTTTTAGACTCAAAGCCCTGGATCCCGAGGACACCACAGACAAGGGTTTAAAGTTACGGGAAAATTTAATCATTTGAAATATGGTTCTGGAGAAGAGTTTTGCAGATGCCCTAGACTGCCAGAAAGACAAAGGACTGGTTTGTTTTATGTGGCTAGCCCTACCGCACTTAGGTTTTGAATCGCCTTTTGCTTAAAGTCAAATCACCTTTAAAATCACCTACCGCATCTCCAGTCGCTTTTTCTGTGGAGCCCCCTTGGGCACACCCCTTTTCAGCTGCTGTCAGTTTTTCTTGCGATGGCCGCCAGGGATGGTGTTTTTTTAAACTGATTTCTAGGCCGTTTTTTAAACCGATTTGGCTGAAACTGCGGACACCATGCACCGTTTTTTTCCAGGTTTCCTGCTCTGTATGCCTTATTCTGCCATCAGAAAAGCGTAAAATTGGCTACATTACTTAGAATGGAAGAACAACAGCATGACGTAACCCTAAAAAAACCCTTCCGAAATAGAAACAGATTATGGGAAAATGACTGACAAAATCAGAACAAAAAGCGGTTTAGCAAAGTGTGGTCGCGGAAACCGGTTCATGAGAAAACGCCAAATGCAGAATGCTGAATTGCTTCAGTGACCACGTGACCGGGGGAGGGCGGAAGGCGATTCAAAACAAAAAGCGGTTGCTGTTTGAAGTGCGGTAGCAGCATAGGCGGGACAATGGTTTCAAACTACAGGAAATGAGATTCAATTTAACCATTAGGAAGAACTACAGTTAGAGCTGTTTGGCAGTGGAATATGCTGTCACAGAGGGTGGTGTAGTGTCCTTCTTTAGAGGTTAGTAATCAGAGGCTGGATGGCCATCTGTCAGGAGCACTGTGATGGGGGTTCCTGCATGGCAGGGGGTTGGACTAGATGGCCCTCGAGGTCTCTTCCAACTCTATGATTCTAAGGGGGGGGGCTGATGGCTCAGCGGTCTAGAGCACTGAAACTGTTGGCTGCAAAGTCAGCAGCTCGGCATTTCGAATCCCAAGTGCCACACAATGGAGTGAGCTCCCGCTGTTAACCACAGCTCCTGCCAACCTAGCAGTTTGAAAGCATGTGAATGCAAGTAGATAAATAGGTGCCTCCATAAAAAGTGGAAAGGTAAACAGTGTTCTGTGTGCAGAAATCTGTTCAGCCATGCTGGCCACATGGCCATGGACTTGCAGAACACTGGTTCTTTGGCTTGGAAATGGAGATGAGAACTGCCCCTAGAGTCAGACATGACTAGCATGCAAGTGTGTGTGTGTGTGTGGGGGACCTTTACCCTTTTAAAAGATTATTATAAGATTCAAAAAATCATAACTTCTCTTAACTCCTCAGTTTAAAGAGAAATGCTTTAATGTATGTTGATAAACTCTTGAGAGTAATAATATAGTACATAAACTGGATTACTCTTTTGATATTTCCAGTTCATGTCCAGATCTAGTTGGTAAAATATACAGTATTGGTCCGATACAGTACTTCATTAACTGTAGACCTAGAATGTTATCTTTTTAATCTTACTGTTTCACTGCGTATTCATGATTAAGTAATTAATTAGTTTTATTTTATGAAGTTTTAAGATTTAATTTAGGGTTTCTATTAATTATTTAGTAGAAACTAAATAATCGCCTGGCGATCTCTGGTCCATGGGGTCACGAAGAGTCGGACACGACTGAACGACTGAACAACAACAACAACAACTAATTATTTTATAGCAATCACTTGGTTTTCATCTATATTTTAGTTCATGAAAACAACTTCCTTTGAGCTTCTTGAGTTCAAGACTTTATTCTATATCAGGTTTTCTCATTATGTAACCTGTACTAAATTGGAGAATGTTATCAAAACTTCTAAGGTAGAGATGAGCACTAACTGATGCATGGCCAGCAGCTGGGCTAACAGCAAGGGACCAGGATTTGGGTATTCCCAGAAGCCAGATGGGAGTTGAGACCAAGGGCATGGTCAACCAGTCCAAGTTCAAGGTACACAAAGAGACAGAGATGATAGTCAGCCACCCCAAGTCCAATATTCACAAAAAACAGACCAACAGGAAGAGGGATGCAAGCAAGAAAGACTTAAAAAGTCCCTGGAAGGTCCAAGTTAAATGGGCCCAAACTTCAAGACTCTAGAGGTTTTGTGCTGTGGAGGCAAGGAACAGGGAGTGCTGGCAGCTAGCTTTATGCCAGTACCAGGCTCACCAGCTGCACTCTCTGATTGCCTCAGCCCGAGAGGAACCTGACTCTGCAAGGAGGCTCCACATTTTTCTGAGTCATGTGGTCCTGATCCTGACACTAACCACCAGTTGAGTGGCTCACGCCATGGTGGTTCCTGGCTGAACAGGTATCTGGTGCTTCCGGTCTCTGTCTCCTCAGGTGGGTGCCAACTCAAAGCCAGCACCTAGAGGAAGCAGAGCATGGAAGTGAAGGCATTGCCTCCAAGTGGGTACATGCCTTAGGAGGCAGGCCTGGGAAGAGGCAAACACCTGTTTGGCCAATAAATGAACTGGCATGAACCACCAAATGGGTGGTTCGTGTCCATCTCTAAGAGTGTATCATATTGTCTTAGTTTTGATCAATGTTAGTTTAGAAATCAGTGACCATGGCTTCAAATAGGATTTATTTGTCCAGTCCCTATTAAGGCATCACTTAAAGAGTTCATTTCAAGATCAGTTTAAACTAATCTGAAAATCCTAGAGATTATCAGAGAAAAAGAAGAGAAGCAGACCACTTTAAAATACAATTTGGTTTAGAACTATGGTTCTACCAATTCCACCTCTGACTTCATGTTACTGAATGTAGCCTTTGTGCATTTTGAGTATGTCAGAAATGAAAAATGCCCAGATGTGACCTACCATATATCATGGCCAGCCAGATGCTTAAAATCTCAAAGCACTGTCCAAGATCCTCAAAGGCTCTACAAGAAGATGCAGAACCTACACAATGGATTCAGTCAGCAGATTCCATATGTGCTTCCAGATGGATTGCAATTATCCACCGTCCCTGTGTAGTGTCCTTCAGAAAGAGGATGAATAGGAAATATGGTTTAAGATGTGGTTGTCTAGTGAGACAAGGATGAAAGTCAAATGCTTTCATAATCTAAAAGACTGATTAAAGGCTCTATCACACATCCCTTTAAATCCAGATTAAATTTCAAGATAAACCACGTCCAAAAATATTGTCCTCGTGGCCACCGAACTTTTTTTTTTTAAAAAAAAACCCAGTAGCGCCCCCTTTAGTGAGTTTTCCAATACCTACTGGAGAAGATGGGAATTTTTTGCCTCACTAAAACCCCACATTTTTTGGAGCCAGAAGTCCTTTGGAACGCATATATGATCTGGTTTTCTTTCTTTTCTTTTCTTTCTTTTAGTAGCGCCAACTGGCTGTTCCTGGGCCTGGTTGGCACTGTTTTTTGTAATTTTGTAATTTTTATTTCCCCCCACTAGCACTAGTCAGCTGGCCTGTGGGCCGGTCAGGCATTTTTAATTTTTTTTTATTGTTTTCAATTTTTCCTTAGCTCCCACCAGCCAGCCCTGGGACTGTATGGAGGTTTTTTATTATTATTTTTAAAAAAATCATTCTGCCCCCCAGCGCCACTCAGCTGGCCTGCAGGCCAGTCAGGCATTTTTTAAAATTTCCCCTTAGCTCCCAACAGCTGTCCTTGGGGCTTGTCGGCCAATTTGTTTTATTATTTTTTAAATTTCCTCTTTGCCTGGTTGAAGCAGGTTAGGGCCATGGGGGACATAAGAGAAGTGGAGCAGAACCCAAGGGATGTGGGAACTCCAAACCCACATCTTCAATCACATGATCATGTAAGGAGAAAAGCCGGAGTTTCCCATGCCCCACATGTTCCCCCTCTTGAGATAGCACACTAAGAGAACCGGACAGGACAGCAGTATTCTATAAGTTTAATTGTTAACAATCTTTAAAATACAGTATATGCTGTATGCAGGGACAAGTGAATGTCTTAAAACACCAAGCTAAAGATTTTTTGTGCCATTGAATACTTCTGAAAAATTGGGCGCATAAACATGGATTTAGAAATGTTCATCTTTTGGCACATGTAGGAAGAAAAAAAAGGAGGGGGGACAAACCCACATCTCTCTGATTGCTTGATTGATTTTATACTTCTTTTTCCAAGTGGAGCTTAAAGCAACTCTCTTTCTGCACTAATATGGAACAGGTCTCATTTCCCCCCTATGACTAGGGTTCCATTTGCATTTGCAGCTAGAGCCATAACAAGCTTCCCCATGAAAAAAAAATCCATGAAAAGCCTGAGAATGCAATAAATCTTTTTCTTAATATATGTGGTGTAACATTAAATTAATATATGTTATTAGTTAATGGTTTGCCTTGCACTTAACTATAAAAAATATGTTGTCATCTATACTAAATTGGTGAAAGTTATCAGAATTTAAGGAGCCTTGTGGCATAGTGGTTAATTTGCTGTACTGCAGCTACAGATGTGCTGACAGCCTGGAGTTCAATCAGCCTTCTATTCTTCTGAGGTTGGTAAACTGAGTACCCAGCTTGCTTGGGGTGGAGGAATGATGTGTAGCCTGCATAAATAAATTGTAAACCACCCAGAGAGTGCTTTAAATACTATGGCATGGTAAATAAGCAGAACACTTTCCTTAACTTTGGACCATATCCCTGTACACACATGTTTATGAATGGCACATTTTCCTGATGAAATGTTTCTGTCCCCTGTCACCTCTGATTAATTTGATCCATCTCTGCTGCACAATGAAACCAGCAGAATTCAATAGTCCAGTTGTTTAAAAAAGGCCTACTCCTGTAGCCTGACCATGTTGTCTAATACAACCTGTGCAAGATGCAAACAGGAGAGGGATTGGGGGGGGTGGAGAGAGAGAGAGAGAGAGAGAGAGAGAGAGAGAGAGAGAGAGAGAGAGAGAGAGAGAGAGAGAGAGAGAGAGGAAAGTCAAAGCATTAGAAGATTCATATGCGCCATTGACTTTTTCTGAGGATACAGCTAAAGAAAATCACATTGTGGCCATTCGCTTGCAGGGGTCTCGTCCAGAAGGCATTTTGCCAAAAGAGATGGCAAATCAGGACATGCAGCAGCATTTCATTTGCTATCTTGTCTGAATAAGCAGTCCTGACTAATCTTCTTACAACACAATTTATTTTGGGGATTCTTCAAAGTGGGCTGCAGACAGGTAGCAGTTTCTTTCCTCTCAAGTCCAACCTGGGGCACATAAAATGTATCAGGAAAATTGTGTTTTCATATACAAACTTGTCTCCTGACTTTTAAAAGATAGGTGCAAAAATCCCTGTCTCGTTATTTCCTTAACTGTTTCAGCCTCCCAACTCGCTGAAGACATCCATGAGCTTCACGGAGATAATGTGAATCCTTGCCGCACCCGATGTGGAAGTGATTAATCCATTGTTGCAAGAATCGTGCAGTTCCATAAAGAGACATTATTCTGAACCACGCAATGTAGTACTAGAAACAACTATAAGGTTTTATGAAGACAATTGTGCTCTGGATTAATAAACGCTTGAGGCCATAATAAGGTCACAGTCGGCAACCATGACCTAACATTTCATATCCACTAATGATTAGAACGGAAAGTTGCGCAAGGGACATTAAATATGTAATAAAGTCAACTTCCGTTATTTATTTTCCTTTATTGGATTTTTAAAATCCTATCTTTAAAGATAGCTTACTTTACCAAGGAGTACTCTTACGAAGAGCAGCAAGCACACCAATAATATAGCTTTATGAGCATAGTTTAATCTAGAAACATGCTTGTATACCAAAACACTTTTTTATCAAAGCAAATTTTCCCCATAAGAAATAATGGAAACACAGATGATTCGTTCTGGGGTCCCATAGGCCACCTACTGTACACATAGAATGCCAAAACTCACAAAATAAATTGGCTAGAAGTCCATGTCTACACCATAGTTTATGTACCCAGCTGTGGAATCTGATCTGCTTGGAACTAACAATGGGATTTTACTCTATGTTTTTAATAATTAAATGCAGTTTGAAGCCTTATACACACTTGACTAGCTGCCGTATGACTAGAAATTGTTTGTAAAATAAAAAAGAATGTTTAGAACAAATGAAATAAAAATAAAGAAAAATAAAACAAATCCCTAACCTGCACCCTGCTTTGAAAATGCTCCTGGCTGGTGGAAGTGAAACCTCCATTCCTCTCTCCTCCCTTTGCTTTGGACGTTGCCCGAGACGGAACATTTCAGACAATCACTCACAATCCAGCAAGGGGGCGGCAGAGAGGCACCATTGGCTCACTTGGGAATATGTGACCTGCTCCAGTTACTTTGTATTGCAAGACATTGCTTGTTGATCAAGGCAAAATTGATCTCCTTAAAGTGTTCTGCTTATATACCGCCCCATACTACTACAAGTAGTCTCTGGGCGGTTTACAATTTTAATTACAGAGTGCAGGCTACACATTGCCCCCCCCCAGCAAGCTGGGTACTCATTTTACCGACCTCGGAAGGATGGAAGGCTGAGTCAACCATGAGCCTGCTACCGGGGATTGAACCCAGGTCGTGAGCACAGTTTTACTTGCAGTACAGGCATTTAACCACTGCGCCACGAGGCTCATAGATACTGCTTTCCTTTCATAAGGGGTGCCATTCCTTCATATGGAACTCTTGCAAGTTATTTATCTATGCTGCAACCACCCAAGGTCTGTAGTGGATTCATGCTTGCCAGATTTATTGTGCTACTCCTTGCCTTACTCCCAGGTAGATTTCAGGGAGTTCCTTGCCAAGAAAGATACTGCCCATGTGGACTTAGGGTGCCCAAAATTTTTGTCACATACTCTTTTATATTGCACATCTAAAACAAATTAGGACTGATCTGATTTGGCCCCTGCTGCATAAATGTCAGGCTTGCTCTGATATGTGGCTGGTCACATATTGTCTGTTAGACCAGAACTTCTTTTTAATGGCCGAAGTGGGTAGCTCCCTGGCTACAATATGTAGAAGGACCGCATTGTTTGCTGATGTCTGATCATTGTACAGTGGACCCTCATATAACAAGCGGGTTGTTTAACAGAAAATCCACTTAAAGGAAAAAATTTCCAGAGATAGGGGGAAATCGCTTAACAGAATTGCCTATGGGGCAAATCTGTACAATAGAAAAACAGTTGCGATTAGGGATTAATCCATTTTCAATGCATTCCTATGGGAAATTTATACAAAGGAAATTTTGCTTAACAGAATTTCATTTGGAACAAATTAATTCCTTTATACAAGGTACCACCATATTTGTTTATTGTTCTTTCTTTTTGTATTCACTGTCTTTTTGTACTTGTACAGGTCATAATACTGCAACATAAAACAACACACATACTGTAATATATATATATATATATATAGGCACAAAATATATAAAATCAACCCAAAACATGTCCCTTAAGGCCTTTATAGAACAAAAATGATTCAATGCTGCTTAAGACAGGAAAAAGAGGCTTGAAGTATCTCATGGAGTGGTGAGTTCCCTAACTCTGGGGCTACCATCAAGAAGTCTTTCTTCCTTGTATGTTGACATTTGTCAATCTAATTACATCAGTTAACTACAATATGTGTCGGAGAGACAAACACATTGCAGATACTCTGATGGGAAGGTACAAAGAAGCTAATATTTCCAGGTTTTTAGTATGAAAATAGAAGCATATGTGATAATACACTTTGGTTAGTGTATATTTTCTTGCTGTCATTTTTTGTCTGGAATGCTCTTCATGTGTTTACTTCTAGGTAAACACACATATACAGTATGTAGTATACATTCTCTCTCTCTCTCTCTCTCTCTCTCTCTCTCTCTCTCTCTCTCTCTCTCTCTCTCTCTCTCTCTCTCTCTCTCTCTCTCTGTGTGTGTGTGTGTGTGTGTGTGTGTGTGTGTGTGTGTGTGTGTGTGTGTGTGTGTGTGTGTGTTCAGAGGCCATCACTTTGAGGTCTACAAGTTCAGAGCCAGTATGAGGTCAATAGAAATGATGATGTGAGGCTCAGAGCATTTTGCCAACTGTTCCGCTTGATGTGAATGAGAACAGTTGGCTGAATGGCTTGAGGGAAAACAAAACACAACACAATCAACACATTGATCATTTTCCCCTGCTGCCTGGAGACAATGTTGTGATAACTACACACGGAGAGACAGCTCCAGGCAAGACCAGCATAAAAGCTTCTAAGTAGTCAAGGGCTCTGTTTAGGAGATAATTATTGACAATTGACAGGAGTATGCTGAAAACACAAAGGCTCTCTGTTATCTAACACTGTTGATTTCACCCCCTAGCTGGAATTAATCAAACACTAGCAAGTCCTGTGAAGTTATGCTGCTGAATGTGTTCATGTATCCTTGCATAATGAACCATAAGCAACCATTTAGTAATCTCAAGAAGAAGATTCATGGTTGCTGCCCTCAACATCCTTTTCCAGGTATATTGCAGTTGAGCTTTTTAAAAAAAATCCTCCTTCCAGTACCTTTTCAGGCTTCTAGTCACCTGAACCTAAAATGCAACCTTGTGGCTTGAAAGAAAGACATGTGGTTGTCTTTGACCCGTTAAGGAAAGGGGGAAAGTACATTGTCCTCCCCACTGCCTTTGACCTTCCGCTGGCAGGCAGGGACCTTTGTCTTCAGGCAAACATTTGGCAACTCAACAGACTTTTGAGAAACCTGTTTTGAAGGGAGGATGATGTACGTTTGCACCTTCATATATGCTTTTAAATTGTTTTACATGGTTTTGATTCATCCACTATTTTAATATGATAACTAGAGATGGGCACGACTTAGCGCTATTCCCGTTTCCGTTTCCGTTACTCGTTTCCGTTACTCTACGGAAACGGTAACGGGAATCACTGCCCCAGACTTCGAGCTCGAACCGACGAACGAACAATTTGGTCTGATTTGTCGTGCTCGTTACTTGCATTGCGCAATGCCAAGCGGCACAGAAAAAAAGTTTTTAAAAGTTAAAAAAAACCCCGATTCCCGGCCCTAAAAGTAGGCGAAAACTGTCTGAGGGCACCTACCAGGCCAGAAGGGTGTTTTATTTGGGGGGGTTCCCCGCCCCCCTCTCCTTGGCTATTGCTACTGCTGCGCTGCTGGTACCAGGCTGGGAGGGCGCATCCATTTGCCATGCAGTGCGGGGGATCCAAAATGGCGACCGCAATATATTTTTTGAAATCATTGCCCAAAACCCCATCAAAGCACCACAGAAACATGCGAAAATTAGCTATTTTAAATGCTTGAATTTTTACAGTAGCAGCAGTGGGTTTTTCTTGCAAAAAAAAGTCTCCGTTGATTTTATTTTATTTTATTTTATTTTATATTTTTACACCTGCGCATTCGCAATGATGGGCTCGCCCATGGGAGTGGACCATGCAAAGTTTTGGAGCCATTCCACCAATCGCATGGCTAGGTTTTGCTGACTGTACCAGGCTGGGAGGGCGCATCCATTTGCCATGCGGTGGGGGGGATCCAAAATGGCGACCGCAATATTTTTTTTGAAATTGTTGCCCAAAAAACCCCACCAAAGCACCACAGAAACATGCGAAAATTAGCTATTTTAAATGCTTGAATTTTTACAGTAGCAGCAGTGGGTTTTTCTTGCAAAAAAGTCTCCGTTGATTTTATTTTATTTTATTTTATTTTATTTTTTTTTTACACCTGCGCATTCGCAATGATGGGCTCGCCCATGGGAGTGGACCATGCAAAGTTTTGGAGCCATTCCACCAATCGCATGGCTAGGTTTTGCTGACTGTACCAGGCTGGGAGGGCGCATCCATTTGCCATGCGGTGGAGGGGGATCCAAAATGGCGACCGCAATATTTTTTTTGAAATTGTTGCCCAAAACCCCACCAAAGCACCACAGAAACATGCGAAAATTAGCTATTTTAAATGCTTGAATTTTTACAGTAGCAGCAGTGGGTTTTTCTTGCAAAAAAAAGTCTCCGTTGATTTTATTTTATTTTATTTTATTTTATTTTTTTACACCTGCACATTCCCATGGGAGTGGACCATGCAAATTTTCCACCAATCGCATGGCCACTTGGCCAGGTTGACCACAGAGACTTCTGGGATGTGCCAATCGGGCATAAACAGCCCACTAATCGTAGCCCAAACCCGAACCCTAAGCCTAACCCATACGCCAGTACACTGTCCTTCTAAGTGGGTCAGAGAGGCACCCAGATGCACCCCAATACCCACCGTAACCTCACCCGTAACTAGCCTAACCCTAGCCGTTGCGCTAAGCCGTCTTAACCCTAAGCCAGATCTACTTGCATTGCACTACATGCAAGTACGTGAGACACAGCGGGTGCAAAGAGTCTGCCAGTCCGTCACTTGTGGCTCTGGCTGACTCCTGCAGCTCCCTCCAGGAGCCCGCTACCCCCTCCCCAAACCAGTACTAACGACAACGAAAAAACGAAAAAACGAACCGACTAATTTTTGCAAATTTTCGCGAAAAACGGAAACGAGCCGAAACGGAACCGGCCCGACTAACGACAACTCGAAAAATTTTTTTTTCAAGTCGTGCCCATCTCTAATGATAACATGTTCCCCTGACTATTTCTGAAACTTGTATATGTTTCAGAACTTGTAGCACAGTGGTTAAATGCGTGTACTGCAGCTACAACTGTGCTCACGACCCAGGGTTCAATCCCAGGCAGCGGGCTCATGGTTGACTCAGCCTGCTATCCTTCCGAGGTTGGTATAATGAGTACCCAGCTCGCTGGGGTGGTGGCAATGCGTAGCTTGTGTAATAAAATTGCAAACCACCCAGAGAGTGCTCTAAGCACTATGGGGCAGTATATAAGCAGAACACTTTGCTTTTTGCTTTTTATTTTTATACCTCAAAGATGAGGAAGAGAAACCTAATGTAATTTTAGATGATGCTCAACCTTATGGGCTCATTTTCATCTTTTGTCTCTTCCTGTAGAAACTTTTCATCTCCTTTGAGGCTACATCTACCATCCACTAATATTATGGCAGTTTCATACCTTAAATATCCCGTATTCTCCATCTTGGCACTACTCTGGGACAGTATATAAGCAGAACACTTTGCTTATATACTTTACTCACTATGTGTGCCCTCCCAAGCATCTTTTTGTTTATGCATCGTACTGTAACATGTTGAGAATGCGCAACAGGGACACACACCTCATTATAAAATGGGGTCAAAACATGGAAAAATATAGGCCTTTGAAAAGTACAGTAGTCCCCCATTTATCATGGGGGTTAGGGCCTGACCTTACCCTTGAAAAAGGAAAATCCAGGATATGCAAATGCTAGATTAGGTCGGGATTGGGGGGGCCTGTCTGGGGCCTCCTTCACTTACCTTTGACCTGGTGCTGCCCCCAATGGGCCCCCAATGGGCTTCTGGGGCCTGTTGGAGACCCCAGAAATGGTTTCTGGCAGTTCAGAAGGCACTTCTGGTTCACTGGAAACCACTTCAGGGGCCTCCGACAGGCCTGGGAAGCCCATTGGAGACCCACTATGGGCAGCACCAGGTCTGGGGTAAGTGCCGGAGGCCTCAAAGAGGCCCATACAGCTTGTCCCAGGAGCCATTGCCTTCATATACTATGGTCACACAGTATAACAGGACTGCAGTATATGAACCACGAAATGGCAGGGGACACGGTATATCCGCATTTCTTATTATGGTTCTTATTTTCAGAGTTGTTCTGCAAGTACATACTGAGAAGAGTGGGTCCTACATGAAAGATACTACAGACTAGTAAGTTCTGCTCTCTTCTCTCATTTCTTGGAGTTTCTATTACTTCATTTGTTAGAGTCACTGTATGTTATCTATGCTCTTACCTTGCTTTTTGAGAGATTGTGGGGGTTTACATGCTAAAAACTAACTTTTCACAAGCTTTATGAGCACAAATCATTTTGATTGGGAACTAGGTATCAACAGTTTCATATTACTATCCCACAAATTAGATGCCTTTCTGAAACCAAGCCTTTTCAGTCTTAGGCATTGTGGGAAGCTGTGCAGAATCTCAGTACTTTGAAGGAAAATGAAAATTGTAATAGATGCTGATCTCTACAGAAAATTCTAAATCCTATATGAGTGCATAAATGTACCTCAAATAATAATTTCCATTGATCCTTCCTTTTTTAATACTTTCCCTTTTATTTTATTTTTGTGTGCTCTTTGTAGCTCTACTGTTACCTTATAATGTTCTAAGATGCCTCCTCTAATTCTCTGTTTTTAACTTGAATATGTCTTATATGTTTGGGGCTGTATATTGTCCCTCATTACTGTAAGCCACCTTGGGTCTTTTTCCAAAGAGAAAGTTGGGATAAAAATAAATAAAAATAAATAAGCACAGCTGTCTATATGGAAAAAAAGGAAATTTACACTGATAGTTACTTGATTTACACTGATAGTTGCAATGACTGCAACAGACAGGCTTATTTGGTGCATTTATTACTCTCGATTAAATGCACATTGTGGATAGGGGTGGACATGAAGTGGAAAATTCTGCTTCATTTTGTCCCCCCCCCCCATGATTGTTTCATTTTGTTAAAAATTATTTGTAAAGATTTTTTTTGGATGTAATGAAACAGTAATGAACTGATTCGTTACTCTATATAATGGGTCTCCTGGGTTCTAGAGGCATCAAATTTTGTGAATACCTTCCTTCGACTCTCCCCTTAAAGCTCTCCAAACTTGGAGGGATTTGGGGTTCAGGGGGATGGGTTATTCAACTTCAAAGGGGGTACCCTCAGAAAAAAGATTTCTAATTGCAATGTTATGTGCTAGAAAATAGTGATTCCAGGCAGTTAGCCATATGGAAATTGCAGTGGAGCTTCCTCAAGCTCTCCCTTCGAAGTACCCCCAAATTGGAGAGGTTTGGGGTACAGGGGACCAAGTTATTCAACTCCAAAGGCATGCACCCATAAAATGTAATTTAAAAGTATTTGAAAATACTGATCTCAGGCATCTAGCAGCATGGAAATTACAGTGGAGCTTTCTCAAGCTCTCCCGTTGAAGCACCCCCGTTTTATAGAGGTTTGGGTTACAGGGGGCCAAGTTATTCAACTCTAAAGGCATGCCTCCAGAAGAAACATTTCTAATTGCAATGTTATGTGCTTGAAAATAGTGATTCCAGGCAGCCAGCAGCATGGAAATTGCAGTGGAGCTTCTTCAAGCTCTTTCCTTAAAGCACTCCCAATTTGGAGAGGTTTAGGGTACGGGGGGGCAAGTTATTTAACTTCAAAGGGGGTACCCATATGGAAAAAAAACATTGGTAATTTAAAGTATTTGAAAATACTGATCCCAGCCATCTAGTAGCATGGACGTTACAGTGAAGCTTCCTCAAGCTATTCCCTTTAAGCCAGGCATGTCCAAACTTTGGCCCTCCTGATGTTTTGGACCACAACTCCCAGAATTCCAAGCCTATGTTTCCAGTGGCAAAGGACTGTGAGAGTTGTAGTCCAAAACATCTGGAGGGCTGAAGTTTGGACATGTCTGCTTTAAGCCGACCAAGGCACATCAGGCTGTATCAGAATTGCACTCCGGGAAAAAGCATCAAATATCTAGGATTAGAACTCCATAAAGAATTTACTAAAACTAAAGAAAGAAATATTTAGAAATTAGAAGAAGAGATGAAAAACAAATTATTATCCTACTCTAAACTAAAATTATCGTGGTTTGGCAGAATTGCATTGATAAAAATGAAAATACTTCCAAAAATTAATTTTATTTTTAAAATGTTACCGGTTCAGTTTTTAGAAAAAGAAATTAAAACTCTCCAAGACATGATAAATAGGTTTTGTAATGCAGGGAAAAAATCAAGAATAAATAAAAGTCTATGGTATAGACCTCAGAAAGAAGGAGGAATAGGTATACCCAATATAAGAAATTACTATATAGCCAATCAACTCAGTTCTTTGGGGGAAATTCTTTTTAAACCACATAAGCTAATATGGTGGGAGCAAGAGTCTTTGGATATAAAGGGGGAAATAAACACATTTTTATTCACGGAAGCTAAAAACAAGGTAAAGATTGATAACCCCCTTTTGAATAGTCTAATTGTCACATGGAGAACATATAGAAAAATTTTGTCTCCGAAGGGATCCCCACTGGCTTTAGTCACTGACTTGGAAAGCTTTCCAGTCAACTTGAAGCATTATTTGGAGTTATTTAAAATTAAGAAAATAGCTAGACTAAAGGATTGGATGCTCAAGATTAAAACAATTCAGGATATAAAAAATATTTTGCAACCCAGTGATTTAACACGGTTAAATTATATTCAACTAGGAAAATGGATGAAGGACTGGGGAAAAAGAAATAATCAAATCAGAGAGTGCACAAAATTTGAACACTTCCTATTATCGCTTGAGTCTGAACAGGAAAATTCAGAGAAAGGAATAACACGTAAAATATATAAAATACTAGGGGAATTATTAGAAATGAAGGAGTTAAACACCTTGAGAGAAGTTTGGAACCAAGATCTTAATGTACAGATAGAGAAAGAAGACTGGAAGAAAATTTGGAATATGAGAATTTTGAGATCATTATTGGTCAGGATAAAAGAAAACTACTTTAAATTGGTTTCTAGATGGTATTTAACCCCAGTTAGACTAAATAGAATGAATCCTGCTTACTCTAAGATATGTTGGAAATGTGAAAAAGAGCTTGGTACTTACTTGCATCTTTGGTGGGAATGTGAAATAGTCCAAAAGTTCTGGAAAAAAGTGTTTTTAGAGCTAAGTAATATGATTAAGATGGATATAGATTGTAATCCAGAGATAGCATTATTATCATTGTTAACAAGTAAAGATTATGATGTTACAACAAAGGAACTAATAGTAAATTTTATGACAGCTGCTAGATTAATTATAGCAAAAAATTGGAAGTCAAAACTAGAATTCAAGATGGAAGACTGGTATAATGAACTTTGGGATATAGCTATAAACGATAAACTGTCCTGCAGTTTAAAGGTTAAACGAGGAGAAATGAAAAAAGACATTTTCTACGATATCTGGGGTAAATTTTTAGATTATGTATTAGTCGAAGGAAAAGGGAAAGAGTCCACGAATATCTCACAACAATTCTGGAGAAGAGAACTTTAAGAAGATTACTAGAAGAATAGAAGATGGAGCAACGAATAAGAATGCATGGATGGGCCCGTGGGATGGGGGTGCACTTATATTGTTTGTTGTAGTTTTTTTTTATTCTCATTTTCTTATGTTGTTTGTATGTAGTTTAAAATTTAATAAAAAAATATTAAATTTAATAATTAAAAAAAAAGAATTGCACTCCACCAGGCAGGCAGGCAGGCAAGAATTAAACTAGGGCAGCTCTTATAAACATTTGGACCATTTCAGACTCTCAGGTATGAAGGGAGTGTGTGGATCTCCCTGGCATCATCAAGAAGACCAAGGCAGGTCTTAGAAATAAATGGGTATTTCAGATCCATAACATGCGAACAGGTTAGCAGGCCTGGGAGGAAGGTAGAAGTTTGCCAGAATACTCCAGCTAGAGATAATGGAATAGGAGGACTCCAGTTCTATTTTGTTGGTTTTTTAAAAATTTGGCCATGATTAAGAGGGATGGCTGGACACATTTGTGTTGTGCCAGTTGAGAACTGGGGAACTGGTACTGGTTGGTGGTGGGAAGAACAATGTATATGAAAGGGAAGGACTGTATTTTCAAGGCAGTAGGAGGGGAAGAGATATATAAAATATAAGAAATAAAGCCTTCCCAAAATGCATCCCCTAATAAAACCCTCTCAAAAGAACAGAAAAACAGTGCCTCTCTAAGCACAGACACAGAAACACACACACACACACACACACACACACACACACACACACACACACACAGAGAGAGAGAGAGAGAGAGAGAGAGAGAGAGAGAGAGAGAGACACAGAGAGAGAGAGAGAGAGAGAGAGAGAGAGAGACAGAGAGAGAGAGAGAGAGAGAGAGAGACAAACAGAGGGGGGGCTCTGTCTTCTGTCTTCTAAACATACTCATGCCACTCTCTCTTTGACCACTCACACAACACACAAAGCAGCTTTGAGTACACAGGGACAGCAGAAGTGAAGCTAGCCCAACTGTAAGACAGCATATAGCAGCACTGCCAGACCCAACTGTCACTCCCGTCACTCCCACAAACTACAAAGAAAACAAAACCAGCCAGCCTCTTATTTATCCTAGCCCCAGCAGATAGTTAGAACCCCCCTAAAACAGTACTTTAAAAAGGATTCCTAAGGGCACCCCCTTTGGAGTTGAATAACTTGGCTCCCTGTACCCCAAACCTCTCCAAATCAGGGGTGCTTAAAAGGAAGAGCTTGAGGAAACTCTACTGTAATTTCTACGCTACTAGCTGCCTGGGATCACTATTTTCAAGCACATAACATTGCAATTTGAAATGTTTTTCCTTAGGGCACCCCCTTTGGAGTTGAATAACTCAGCCCCCTGAACTCCAAATATCTCCAAATATGGAGGGTTTAAAGGGAGAGTTCAAGGAAGGTTCGCAACCAATTTGGTGCCTCTAGAACCCAGGGAACCATTTTACAGTGAAACTAATTATTCCATTTTAAACAACAAAAAACCATCATTTCATTTTGTTACAAACAAAACACTGCTTCCCCATTTTGTTTCATTTAGTTTTGTTTCATTAGCTAACGAAATGACAAAACAGCATTTCATTTTTCATTTTGTGCCCATCCCTAATTGTGGAGTTTTAAGCAGGTTTTTGTTAAGTCCTATTAAAGCTCCTAATTTTTACAGCTTCTGTTGTTTCGCGTGTTTTATTGATTTTCAGTTGTGTTGTTTTATTGAATATCTTGTTAAATGTAGCTAACTTGAGCTTGCATTTGAATAAGGCTGGGTATACATTTTTAGAGTGCATATGTTGCATGATACACATATGTATACACTTTTCTTAATGCTCTGTCTGTAAACAAAGCCCCATTCTACCAGACATGTGTTTTGCATTGTCATGATATGGACTGCTAGATAACTCAGTGGGTTTGGTCTCTGGCTGTTATGCCAGAGGTTCGGAGTTCAATTCCCACTGTGCCTCCTTCAGTGGGGCTGGACTGAATGATCCATAGGGTCCCTTAAAGTTCTGCAGTTTGATGATGATGATGATGATGATGATGATGATGATGATGATGATGATGATGATTTATATTTTACCCACTTCAAAGCAGCTAGTGCATAACATGCTTCCTATGCACTTTGTCCCTGCCTGGCGCTTGCTACATCAGGTAGCTGCAGCTACATTTCACCCACCTCATTTTGAGTTTGTAATTTAGTTCCAAAACTGATACTTCGTCTCTACCAAAAAATGAAAGTGCCATTGATTTCAATGATAAATGGAATCTCAGGGGATGAAAGGACAGACCTTGAGGTGGTGTGTGTGTGTGTGTGTGTGTGTGTGTGTGTGTGTGTGTGTGTGTGTGTGTGTGTGTGTGTGTGTGTGTGTGTGTGTGTGATGTGTTTCATTAGAAGGATGACCTTGTCTCTGTTGTAAATCATGAATAGTATCCAGAGCTTTCAGATTCGTATTGAGGGCTTTCTGAATCCTGTTAAGAGCTACTGAAATATTATTATAGAAACGCAGGCAGTTTTGAAGATGAAGGAACCTTAAGGGAAAAGCCCCTCAATTTCATTAGGTCCACACTGGGATGAATTTAATTTTCTTTCTGTTCAATACTAGATATTGCACTCCTCCCCGAGGGATTTGCTGAAAGGACTAGCACTGGAGAATTTGCTTTTGATATTGAAAGGATGGCTGTTTTCTTTAAAACTATGGGTGAGACCTGATTCACTTCCATGGCCAGGATTTCATTCATTTCAGTGGAATCGGTTATACCTAATTCCAAAATGGATCTCTTCTTAGCACCACATTAACTGTGCATTTCAGAGGTATTCTACCCCTCACCCAACCCCAAGCTGACTTCCCTCCTTTTTGGTAAAGCGAGAAAGGATGATGAGTTCTGATTGCATCATTTTAAATTGGAAGAAAATAGAAAGTGAGCTATCACACTCTGATTACTGATTGCAGTAAAATGATAAAGTTAAGACATTTTTGAAGGACAAAAACTCCAGTGATTAGCCGTGAAGGATTAAAGAACCATTGTGAAGCGAACTAGACATGCAGGAGATTTATAGCATAATCCTGTACATACCTATTCAAAAAGTGAGTCCACTTGAGTTCAGTGGTGCTTACTTCTAGGTAAGTGGCTATTAACATGGTGTAATATAGGAGTTCTTAATGTTTGTACCTTACCAATCCCTTATTCAAAACTTGTGAGTAGCACAGTAAATCTATATTTTTAAAATCTCAATTTTTGCCTTAAAATACATCAATATTCCATGGGAATTCTGTTGTTACTATCTTTTTTATATGTCTGTGAAGATTCTCAGACATCCAGGTGAGTTTATTTGGAAGTTGAATCATGGCAACTGGACTTCTTTTCTTGAGAGATTGAAATGTTTCACAGTTCATCCAAACAGCTTCATCAGTCTGAGGAAAGCTAGTTGCGAGGCCTCCATTTGCAAGGTTCACTTTGACCTCATGTCACCCTGGTCTGAAATAGGCTCATACAATGACCTAAATAGGCCCAAATGAACCTATTGTTAAACTAACAAGCCTGTTTAGGCCATTGTTCATCTTATGAGGCTATTTCAAACCCGGGTGACATACGGTCAAAACTTAACTATAAAATGGAGGACTCACAACTAGCTTTCTTCAAACTGGTGAAGCTGTTTGGATGAGCAGTGATACATTTCAATATCTCAAGAAAAAAAGTCCAGTTGCCATGATTCAACCTCCAGATATCTTTCATATTGTGGTAAAGTTGTTAAACTCATGTACTGCATCTGCTCACATCCTGAGTTCAATTCCAATGAGCCCAGGTAGCCAGCTCAATGTTGACTCAGCCTTCCCTCCATCTGAAGTAGGTAAAATGAATACCCAGCCTGTTGGGGGACCAAATGTTCCTCGCATAATTATGTTGTAAACTATAAGGATGCAAGAAGACTTGAATTCTTGTATACCCAATATTTTGCTCCATTGTGATACTGAAAAATGACAATTAAAACAGACTCACTTACCCACCCATCAAAGCAACACAAAATATATTGAAGTGGTAGACAAATCGGTAAGAAATCATAACATA
The DNA here is from genome assembly GCA_037367245.1 of Phrynocephalus guinanensis. NCBI lineage: Eukaryota > Metazoa > Chordata > Lepidosauria > Squamata > Agamidae > Phrynocephalus > Phrynocephalus guinanensis. The sequence continues at coordinate 13,982,040 of CM074734.1, forward strand.
TTTTGCACTAAGTCAGGGGCTCAGATTTTATATTGTTAGTATGCTTCCTCTGAGCTGACTCAGAAAGTATATGACCAATGACCTTAAATGCTCAGTGATTCGTTGGTGATCAGGAGTTTTGTTTCTGCTGCCCAGGTTTCATCATTCACTTCCTTGTGTCTCTGTGTCTATTCATCATGCCTGGAATCCCATATATTTCTCACCCAAATTTCTGGGCCCAGTCTTGGGATACCAATAGAAACGTCACTTTGTGTTGGTTGGAGCTAAAATAACACAAACAGCTGTTTGTGTTTGTGTTATTTTAGCTTGGCAAACCAAATTGGCATGGCGCTACCACGTTCTTCTGCTACTTAACCCCTCAGGATCTTCCAGTGAGAGTCTGCTGTTTGTTTAAGATATCACTCACATGATTTGAAGCCACTTCTAAGTGTCCCCACACCTTCCAGGGGAGAGTGAGAAATACCTAACCTATTCTCATCACTGCTGTCTCCTCATCTTTCAACTTCAAAATGCACAAACAATTAGTTACTGTATCAGGAATGGGCCCTCTGTACTCCACCAGTTCGAATTTCCATGACACCAGTAGGGAGAGACTGATTCAATATTCGAGCCACTGGTGCCCGAGTATTAATGTCCAGTAGAGATGGGCACGACTTGAAAAAAAAAATTTCGAGTTGTCGTTAGTCGGGCCAGTCCCATTTCGGGTCATTTCCGGTTTTTGCGAAAATTCGCAAAAATTAGTTGGTTCGTTTTTTCGTTGTCGTTAGTACTGGTTTTTTTGGGGGGGGGAGCGGGCTCCTGGAGGCACCTCTGTGGGGTGGGTGCCTCCTCTGGCCCGCTATAAAGGGAAAGTGGGCTCCTGGAGGCACCCGTGGGTGCCTCCTGCCACTAGGAAGGGGAAGCAGGCTCCAAGAGAGACCCCTCTACATGGGGGTCTCCCTTCCTCACCTGCTGCTGCTGCAAAATGCTATGCAATAGCCATATGGATATTGCATAACATAATGTGCAGACGTGAGACCAGTGTGAGAGTGATAGGGTCATACCTTCCCTTCACAAGGCTCCCGCACCACCATGTCTCATACAGAAGGGAATTGTACTTGCTGCGTGTAGTGCAATGCAAGCAAGTAGATCTGGCTTTAAGGTGGCTTAGTGCAAGAGCTAGGGTTAGGCTAGTGACGGGTAAGGTTACGGTGGGCTAGTAGGTTGCACCTCTGGGTGCCTCTCTGACCCACTAAGAAGACAGTCTGTGACGTATGGGTACGGAGTCAAGGGTTAGGGTTAGGGCTAGGGCAGGTTTTAGGGGGCTTTTTGGCACATCCCAGAAGTCTCCATGGCCAAGTGGCCATGCGACTGGTGGGATGGCTCCAAAAATTTGCATGGTTGTCCACTCCCACATGGCTGGCCACTTGGCCAGCCCATCATTGCGCAGGTGTAAATAAAATAAAATAAAATAAAATCAATGGAGGACAGAGGAGGAGAGGAGAGACATTTTGTTGCAAGAAAAAACCCACTGCTACTGTGAAAAATCTGGCAGTTTATAAATTTTCGCGTGTTTCTGTTGTGCTTGTGTGTTTTTGGACCACGATTTCAAAAACAATATTGCGTTTGCCGCCCCATTTTGGATCCCCCGCCCGCACCGCATGGCATGGCGATGGCGACTCGCGAGTCCGGCTGCCCAGGACGGGGGGGGAGGCGGGACCCCCCCCCTCCCAGAAACCACCCCTCCGGTAGGTGCCCTGCGCCCTTAGTCAAGCAGGCATTTTTCCGCCTGCTTTTTTGGCCCGGGAATGGGTGGGGGGAGAGTTTAAAAGTTTTTTCCCTGTGCCGTCCGTGTGCCGCTTGCTTGCGCTTTAATTGCGGCGGCCGGCGGCGAGACTGGGCTTTTTGCTGGCTGCGAGCCTGCGGCGAGTCCCACCAGAGCAGCCCAGGACGGGGGATGAGGGGGGAGGCCGGGGACCTCCAGAAACAACCCCTCTGGTAGGTGCCCTGAGGCACGGCAGGCATTTTCCCGCCTGCTTTTTGGCCGGGAACCGGGTTTTTTTAACTTTTAAAAACTTTTTTTCTGTGCCGCGTGTGGCATCGCGCGATCTCGCGATGCAAGGAACGAGCACGACAAATCAGACCAAAATTGTTCGTTCGTCGGTTCGAGCTCGAAGTCTGGGGGAGTAATTCCCGTTACCGTTTCCGTAGAGTAACGGAACCGAGTAACGGAAACGGAAACGGAAATACCGCTAAGCCGTGCCCATCTCTAATGTCCAGTCTCCCAGGGAAACATCTCTGGTTGGCAGTCCCAGGCATGTTCTCAGTAAACTTTTTCCTCCAGACAGACCTTGTCACCAAATCCTGATGACTATGCCAGTTGTCTTGCCAATGCTGACAAGGTCTTTTTTGTTTGTTTTGAACATGCCAAGGAAGGAAAAGTAAAACCTTCATTAAAGAGGCAATAGAACAACAACAACAACAAAAGAGCAGTAAAACAGCAGAACAATTAGTTAGTTTCTATACTGCCCTGTTTCCTTCCCTCTTTACCTCTTATAAGAAAATAAAACATTGAGATCAGAAATTTATCAAAAAGGTTAATTCAAAAGAAAAACAGTCTGCCTTTTAAGGCGTTGAGCAAGTTCAGTTCTTCAAAATAGAAACCTACTGTTGAAACAAAAAATATCTAGTTGAAAGCTGAGAGATCAAAGCTCTTTCTTTCTCTAAACATCTTGAGATCTGTCTGCAGGCCCAAAGAATTCTCAAAATGGAGCAAAAGCAGAAAATCAACCATATCCAAGGCACCCCAAGAGAAAAGGACTGACTCTCCATTCCAGTTGTTTCCCACTAATTATAGTGCCTGTAGAATTTATAGCATTTAAACCTTTCCCTGACTCTCATTGGCTAGTCCTTACCAGGCCTGTTGAGAAGTCATTCTAATTAAAGATGGGATATGTACTCATTAATTGTCAGATCAGGAGATTTAGCTGTTCTCTTTGTTCTCTACCATTTAATTGCAAACAGTCTTTCCCCTCTAATTCCAAGCAGTTCAACCTAAGTAGAACTGGGGTTAAACACTATAAATCTCCTCTGTCACCTTTTAACTGGCACTTGAAATCATGCTTTGAACCAACACAAAATGGCTTTAGATGAGTCACGTCCCCCTTATTTCTCTTGGATTTACAAAATGAAATAGAACAAAACAATTGGAAAGTAAAAATATCTCTTACCATGCCATTTCCCATCTAGGCACCTTAACAATAAAGTAGCAGGTCCATACAAATGTAAAGTAATGCAGATATTGATAGGAAATATATTGAAATTATTCATTATCTGTATTCTTTTATGGAAGAAGACAGAAAAGAAACTTCCTTTCACTGTATAGTTGGAGGTTTTCGAGAGTGAGGTAAGTACTCAAGCATCTTATCTACAAAAAGTTCTAAATCTAGGCAAGGAGAGAGAGAGAGAGAGAGAGAGAGAGAGAGAGAGAGAGAGAGAGATGTCCCATCTTCTTCTTCTTGTTGGAGAGTCAAGCATTGGTCTGGTTACACCTGAACACCTGTAATGATGACGTGTCATGCTAGAGTCTCTGAAAGTCCCGGTTTCCACCAAAAAGTTCAGTTCACTTTCAAGTTCCCATTTCAGTCCAGGTTCTATCAAATATGACCCAGATGTTGTAGGCAATGAGGGCAATTGATCCTCTGGGATCCTGCTTGTCCACAACAGTCCTGGGTCATAGTTTTCTCCTTCACAGTCCATATTTCTCCTCTCCACTCTTTCTCTCATGCTCATGACCTTTGAGCTCTTTCTCTCTTTTCTCTCTCCACCTGGGCTCGTTCCTCTCTGATCTTTCTCTTTTACTCTCAGGCTTCTTTCTCACTCCAGTATGAGGCTCCCTGTTCTTGGTCTCCTGCTGCCGGTCTCTTCCCTGGGCATCATTAGCCTCTGCCACTTATGGCCATCCAGACCCATTCCCAGTCTGGTGGCAATATTCTCAGTTTCCCTTTATCAACCACCTCCCCAGGCTCTGACACCTCCTCCTTATATTCCCTTTGCTCCCTTGTCCTGCATCCAATCATTTAAGTCTTCATTCAACAATAAAGGGGCACTAAAGGGGTTAGAAGCAGTTTTGGACCACAACTCCCACAGTCCTTTGTCATTGGCAATCTGGGCTCAGAATTCTGGGCATTGTGGTCCAAAGCATCTGGAGGGCTGAAGGTTCACCGCCACTGTACTAGGAGGTCCAGTTGTCTGGCATTCATCCAGACTGATCTCAAATTTGCATAATGTTCTCCTACTGGTTTGGCAGTAGATCTATCTAAATTAGAGCAGGAAGTCAGAATGAATAGTCACATAATTTAAGAATCTGAGCAGATAGAGCCTGGATCTGTCGTAGTACATGGATAGTAACTACCACATAATACCAGGGAAAACTAAGCAATAGAGATGGGCACGACCAGGAAAAATTACGTTTCGAGTTGTCGTGTGTCGGAGCCGGCCCATTTCGGCTCGTTTCCGTTTGTCGCGAAATTTTTCAAAAATTTGTCGTTTCGTTTGTCATTTTTTCGTCTGTTGTTAGTACTGGTTTAGGGGGGGTAGCGGGCTCCTGGAGGCACCTCTCTGGGGTGGGTGCCTCCTCTGGCCCGCTATGAAGGGAAAGCGGGCTCCTGGAGGCACCTCTCTGGGGTGGGTGCCTCCTCTGGCCCGCCATGAAGGGAAAGCGGGCTCCTGGAGGCACCTCTCTGGGGTGGGTGCCTCCGCTGGCCCGCTACAAAAGGGCATGCATAGCCAATTGGATATGCATACCAAGTTGCAGTGGCAGGCAGAGGCACCTCTCTTTCGGGTGCCTCTGTGACTCACTGCCTGGCATACGGTGTACTTGGGCTGGGGATGGGGAGGAGGAACAAAGTGAGAGAGGACCCCTATGGGCGCCCTCTGGCTCACTAAGAAGGGAAGTGTACTTGCTGTAGTGCAATGCGGAGTACACAGATCTGGCTTAGGGTTAGGGTTAGCGCAAGGGCTAGGCTTAGGGTTACGGGTAAGGTTAGGGTGAGTTAGTGGGGTGCACCTCTGGGTGCCTCTCTGACCCACTAAGAAGGACAGTGTACTGGCGTATGGGTTCGAGTTCGGGCTAGGGTTAGTGGGCTTTTTATGCCTGACTGGCACATCCCAGAAGTCTCAGTCAAAACCTGGCCAAGTGGCCATGCAATTGGTGGAATGGCTCCAAAAATTGCATGGTCCACTCCCATGGCCAGCCCATCATTGCGCAGGTGTAAAAAAATAAAAATAAAATAAAATAAAATCAATGGAGATGTTTTGTTGCACGAAAAACCCACTGCTGCTACTGTAAAAATTCAGGCAGTTTTAAAATAGGTATTTTCGCATGTTTCTGTGGTGCTTTGGTGTGTTTTTGGACCACAATTTCAAAATAAATATTGCGGCCGCCCCATTTTGGATCCCCCGCCCGCACCGCATGGCATGGCGAGCGAGTTGGCGAGACGACGAGGATGCCCCCCACCAGAGCAGCCCAGAACAGGAGAGGGGGGAGGCCGGGGACCCCCCAACCAGAAACCACCCCTCTGGTAGGTGCCCTCATGCAGGCAGGCATATTTTCGCCTGCTTTTTTGGCCGGGAATCAGGGTTTTTTTATTTTTAAAACTTTTTTTCTGTGCCGCTTGCGCTTGGCATCGCCGTGCGATGCCAGGAACGACAACGACAAATCAGACCCAATTTTTCTTTTTTTCGGTTCGAGTTCGAGTTCTGGCGGAGTAATTGTCGTTACCGTTTCCGTTGCGTAACGGAAACGAGGAACGGAAACGGAAACGAGAATTTCGCCAAGTCGTGCCCATGTCTACTAAGCAAGACTTGGAAACAGTCCTACTTCAACCCAGGTACAATCAGTGCTGCCAGTCAGAGTTGGCAATACTAGATGGTCCAGCAGTAGAATCTTTCCTCATGGGGCTTGGTTTCTATTCTCTCAACAAGGATAATTAGGGGACTGGAAACCAGCCTTACAAGGACAGAGAGAAAGAACTGGGCACATTTAGCTTTGATAAAAGTAGACTGAGGAGATATATAATAGCATTTTTCAGATACTTGAAAGGTTCACATACAGAGAAGGGCCAAGACCTGTTCTTGAGCATAGGGCACATAATAATGGGCTCAAGCAACAAGAAAACAGATTTGGGCTGAAAATCAGGGCAAACATCTTGACTGTTACAGTAGCATGACAATGGAGCCAATGGCCTTGGGAAGTGGGGAGCCCTCCAACACTGAAACAATTCAAGAGAAAATTGGACAACCATCCGTCGTATCAGTTTTGGATTCCTGCCTTGAGCAGGGAGTTGGACTTGATGCCCTCATAGCCCCCTTCTAACTCAATGATTCTATGATTCATATCAGTGGTTCCCAAGCTATGTGCTGTGGCATGTTACTGTCCCACCAAACCCAGCCAGGGGTGCTGTGGAAACCTCAGAACTACCACTGTGGAATATGTGGAAGCAATGTGCTCAGGCCAGGGTCATCTCTCCTCCCTCCCCATATCATATTGGGGCAGCCAGGGCTGGGTTTGGTGGGACTGTGACAACAAAGTCAACAAAGCCATTAGTCTAAAAAAATTGGAATCACTGATTTACATTATGACACCTTATTACTTTCCTAACTGTATACATGGTAGAAAATTCCAACTAAATTATTCTGCTCCACTGCTGATATCCTGGTCCTACATGCTGCATGGTGATTTCAAGGAGTCTGCATGTAGAACACAGCTAATCTAGAAGTGCTTCATATAACTGTATTCCACAAACCTGACATACAGCGGTACCTCGACTTACAAGCGGCTTGACAACTGAGCAATTTGACTTATGAGCGGAAATCATTGGCAATCATTGGAAATGGATTTCTGAACAAACTTGAGTTATGAGTGGAAATCCATTTCCAATTATTTCCTTTTGTACGGATCCTACAGCTGGGCTAGATAGATTGCATTGAAACCCTCCACACCCACCACAGCGATATGGTTTCTGCAGATGGTGGGCCATTTCCAAAGTGATCTAGCCCAGCAGTCATGGGCTGGGTTGCTTTGAAACTCCCCCACTCACTGCAGGGAGAGGGTCGCTGCGGTGGGTGGGTTTTTTTCAAACCTGTCAAAGTCAGCTGTAGTGTGGAGGGGAGAGTAGCGATGGCAACCTGATTGAGGGGAGTTGGGACAGCCTTCCCATAGGAATGCATTGAAAATCTGTCCCTACGGAATGGATTAATTGGTTTTCAATGCATTCCTATGGGAAACAACTGTTCAAGTTATGAGCAGATAGACTTACGAGCATGATTAATCTTGTAAGTTGAGGTTCCACTGTATATACATTTGGTGAACCTGTGCATGAAGAATGCACAGAACATGTTCTAAGTCTCAGCAGTACTCACTGAGATTAAAGGAAGACAGGCCAAAGCAGTTAATTCCAATAATCTACCACTTATAGTATTTATTGTGGTCAGTCGCATACTTTCTTAAACAAACTTTTGAAAATAAACTAACTATTTAGACTGATTCCAGCAAGAACTTTAAAACACACTTCCAAGGTTTTCAGGATAATACTTTCAGAGTGATACTGAAGGATGTGCTCAAAATACACTGAATGAAATTTTGGATTATTTAAAAAATAAAACAATCTGGCAAGCAAATGTAACAAGAATTTAATAATTCATAAAGTGAACTTCAACATCTCTTTAATAATATATCAACTGTCATGCCAAGTTCACTTAAAAACCTATGCAGCCCACATGTTTAATGTTTTTGTTCAGCTTTTCTGAGATACTCAGTACTACAAACATTATTTTCTATTTATGATTATTTCAATATTTTATTTCTTTTGGGTTGTTTTAGTAAATGAAAGTCAATGCCTTGAAAAACAAACATGTAAGTCTCTTCCTCTTACTGACAAGATAAGGTAACAGATTAGAGAGCAGATTTTCTTATGTATACATTTCATAAATGATTCACTGAACTTTTTCCAGGCATATAGAGTAGCTTCATAATCACACTGTGCATTATGTATCCTATCACAAAACCAAATGTTTAAGCAGTTTCTTTAGGAAGAGTTATATGGCTGTCCAAAAATTATGTGAGGAGACATTTCTGGCTGAGCTTTTTTCCTCTCTGGGTTATGAGTCAGAGGAGACAGAAGTATGACTTTGTGGGTAAAAAAAATAAGAACAAAAACAGAGAGAGAGAGAGAGAGAGAGAGAGAGAGAGAGAGAGAGAGAGAGAGAGAGAGAGAGAGAGAGAGAGAGAGAGAGAGAGAGAGAGAGAGAGAAGAGAAGAGAGAGAGAGAAGAAAGAAAGAAAGAAAGAAAGAAAGAAAGAAAGAAAAACTTAGATTTCAAATCAGCTATTGGCTTTCTATACCTCCTATCAGGAATTACCTAGAACAGCAGTTCCCAATTTTGGATTCCCAGATGTTCTTGGACTTCAACTCTGAGAGAGCCAGTACAGTGAAGGGTTCTTAGATTGTTTGTCCAAGAATATCCTGGGTCCGAAAGGTGGAAACCATGGCCTAGAGCAGGCTTGTCCAAACTTTGGCCCTCCAGATGTTTTGGACCACAACTCCCACAGTCCTTTGCCATTGGAAATACAGGCTTGGAATTCTGGGAGTTGTGGTCCAAAACATCAGGAGGGCCAAAGTTTGCACATGCCTGGCCTAGAGACTTAGATGAAAGCAAATGCAAAGCCAAGTGTTCTGCTCATATACAGCCCCATAGCACTTCAAGCACTCTCTGGGCAGTTTACGATTTAATTATGCAGGCTACACATTGCCCCTCCCCCCAGCAAGCTGAGTACTCATTTTACCAACCTCGGAAGGATAGAAGGCTGAGTCAACCATGAGCCTGCTACCTGGGATTGAATCCTAGGCTGTGAGCACAGTTGTAGCTGCAGTACAGGCATTTAAACCACTGTGCCACAAGGCTCGATGTATTCACTAGCATGGAGATGTCTAATCTCCAGGCTTAAAACCAGGGTACTTCAAGGGCCAGATGCAGGGGAGTGGTATCAGGAGACAGATATCTAGTCTTCTGCACTTCCAGACGCATTTGGTGGGGCCACTGTGAGATGCAGGAAGCTGGACTAGATGGGCCTTTGGCCTGATCCAGCATGGCTCTGTGAGAGTAAGGTTCAAGTTTTGAGTTTATCTTCAATTCTTCATTCTGCCCTCTGCTTCATATAGATATCCTAAAACCATCATTTCTGTAAACGATGTCCTGAAAGCATCATCTCTGTGTTTCTGCAAAGCACCCCCACCTCTGCAGACATGGGCTTCTAAAGCGAATGGCAACAGGATGTGTCCAAACCACAAAAAGTGTATAGCAAATGTCAAACCGCATGCTAGGACATCTCAGATCTTAAAATATCTTGTTTGCACCTTTGTATCCAGCTTTTGAAACTCACTGTTAACACAGAGAGAACAATACATTGCGAAATTAATGACCTTTTAATCTTGCTAATGCAGATGGGAAAGTATCACTGATCTTTAAGTTTGGTTGTGTTACGGAAAATGAACATATATGTAATGAAGTCACATGCTTCCCACTGCGGCAAAATGTAACCAATCCTGAGTTTGTTCTTTATCTGTTTCTGAAATCTGAAGAATATTTAAGATTGGACATTCCATACAGGAAGTTGTCCCTGTGTTCAGGCACCCCTTGTGCACAAGGTATTAGGAAAGGATCCTCTGGAAATAAAACTACATTCCCAGGAGTCCGGTTTGTCTGTCGTCCATTTTATAGTGATTCTCATTGAGGATCAGCCACATGCAAATGTGTGGTGACAGCTCTTCTTATGTTCTTATGTTCACTTCCTGGAAAATATATTTATTGACATTTTATGAAGAAGGAAGAAAAAGATGCAAAGGCAAATAAGAGATTTTGCAGTTATATTTGAATTGTGGATTCCCATCTTCATGTTGCATTCTCTTGTTTAATGGTTGGAACCACATATACATGGTTACTTACCAGCTTTCCAGCACTGTGTTAAAACAGGAAACAGTCTTCTGTTTGTATTGACCAGCAAACCTAATGAACCACTTCTAAAGACAGGTGAAACAGCCTGAGGAAAAATGTCATTTACCTATATGACATGGAATTGAGGGAGAGAATGCTCTGCAATATTAAAAATAAAGACACTGGAAGTGAAACTGCTACACATAAGCATTCAACTGATGTTAATAATAGTCGATCATTATACATTGAAAATCACGATACCCATTTGTTCCATTTGTTCCATCTTTTCACCCTTATCTAATATTAAAAATACTAATTATCTTTCATTTCAGCAGAGAAATACATTTTGCCCCTTGACAGTGAGCAAGACGGTTGCCTGTCCGCTCACCTATGTGTATAGAACTGAAGTTTCAGAATAGTCAAATATTTACTTATAATGCTAACTGTGGCATACCTACTCATGGTGAACCTACAGACAGCAAGCAAGTTTAAGAGATATACGTGGGTGATACAGTGCTGTTAGTATCGTCTGACAGGCTTTGGATGAATGGCTGGAAATGTGCACTGTGACTGTCACAGAAATGTCTGGTTTCTGGACTACAGTTCCCAGAATCCCACTTCCTGACTGTTTCCCATCTCTGCTCCTGCTTGAGTGGCTGATCACATTCTGCTTTTTCCATTTCAGTTAGGTGCACCCATTTGTGTATAATCTGGGTCCTGGATATGAGGCATGGAGAGTCTAATGTGCACATTAGAGATGGGCACGAAACGAGCGATTTTTTGTTTTCATTTTCATTTTTTTGTTTTGTTACGCAATGAAAACGAAATGAATTTTTTTAAAAAAACAAAACGAAAACGAAAACAAAACGACCAAATTTGCCATGTTTTTTGTTTTCGTTGCAGCAGATGCATTGAACTAAAAAGAATGCTAATGAAACAGCAATTTTTCATTTTTGTTTTCGTTACCTTAATGAAACGAAAATGAATTTTTTTGCAAAAAAGTCACAAAAACCAAAACGAACCGAAACGGACCCCTAAACGACCAAACGACAAACGAAACACCATTTTTTTGAGTCGTGCCCATCTCTAGTGCACATATTAGAATTGGGCACAAAGCATAGCACAGAGGGTCCACGCTGATTTATTTTGACAACACAGGTGTTATGTGCTACCCAGTCCCACCTCCTCTGGTGGATGCCCACTCAGAAGAAGGTTCCAGAGGAAGCAGGGCAGGTAACTGAGATGAGTGTTGAATGCCAGTGGAGGCAGACCTGGGAAGCACAGAATACCTTTTCACAGACAGACAGACAGACACACACACACAGACACAGAGAGAGAGAAAGAGAGAGAGAGAGAGAGAGAGAGAGAGAGAGAGAGAGAGAGAGAGAGAGAGAGAGAGAGAGAGAGAGACCCCCAAAATATACCTATTAGAGATGGGCACGACTTAGCGGTATTCCCGTTTCCGTTTCCGTTACTCGTATCCGTTACTCTACGGAAACGGAAACGGGAATTACTCCGCCAGACTTCGAGCTCGAACCGACGAACAAACAATTTGGTCTGATTTGTCGTGCTCGTTACTTGCATCGCGCAATGCCAAGCGGCACAGAAAAAAAGTTTTTAAAAGTTTAAAAAAAAACCGATTCCCGGCCCTAAAAGTAGGCGAAAACTGTCTGAGGGCACCTACCAGGCCAGAAGGGTGTTTTATTTTGGGGGGTTCCCTGCCCCCCTCTCCTTGGCTATTGCTACTGCTGCGCTGCTGGTACCAGGCTGGGAGGGCGCATCCATTTGCCATGCAGTGCGGGGGATCCAAAATGGCGACCGCAATATTTTTTTTGAAATCGTTGCCCAAAACCCCACCAAAGCACCACAGAAACATGCGGAAATTAGCTATTTTAAATGCTTGAATTTTTACAGTAGCAGCAGTGGGTTTTTCTTGCAAAAAAAGTCTCCGTTGATTTTATTTTATTTTATTTTTTTATTTTTTTACACCGGCGCATTCGCAATGATGGGCTCGCCCATGGGAGTGGACCATGCAAAGTTTTGGAGCCATTCCACCAATCGCATGGCCAGGTTTTGCTGACTGTACCAGGCTGGGAGGGCGCATCCATTTGCCATGCGGTGGGGGGGGATCCAAAATGGCGACCGCAATATTTTTTTTGAAATCGTTGCCCAAAACCCCACCAAAGCACCACAGAAACATGCGAAAATTGGCTATTTTAAATGCTTGAATTTTTACAATAGCACCAGTGGGTTTTTCTTGCAAAAAAAAGTCTCCGTTGATTTTATTTTATTTTATTTTTTTACACCTGCACATTTGCAATTTGCAATGATGGGCTCGCCCATGGGAGTAGACCATGCAAATTTTCCACCAATCGCATGGCCACTTGGCCAGGTTGACCACAGAGACTTCTGGGATGTGCCAATTGGGCATAAACAGCCCACTAATCGTAGCCCAAACCCGAACCCTAAGCCTAACCCATACGCCAGTACACTGTCCTTCTAAGTGGGTCAGAGAGGCACCCAGATGCACCCCAATACTCACCCTAACCTCACCCGTAACTAGCCTAACCCTAGCCATTGCGCTAATCCGTCTTAACCCTAATCCAGATCTACTTGCATTGCACTACATGCAAGTACGTGAGACACAGCGGGTGCAAAGAGTCAGCCAGTCCGTCACTTGTGGCTCTGGCTGACTCCTGCAGCTCCCTCCAGGAGCCCGCTACCCCCTCCCCAAACCAGTACTAATGACAACGAAAAAACGAAAAAACGAACTTACTAATTTTTGCAAATTTTCGCGAAAAACGGAAACGAGCCGAAACGGAACCGGCCCGACTAACGACAACTCGAAATTTTTTTTTCAAGTTGTGCCCATCTCTAATACCTATACACTTAAAGTACATTAGTAGTTTCACAGAGCTCAGAGGAAGCAGGGCAGGTAACTGAGATGAGTGTTGAATGCCAGTGGAGGCAGACCTGGGAAGCACAGAATACCTTTTCACAGACAGACAGACAGACACACACAGACACACACACACACACACAGAGAGAGAGAGAGAGAGAGAGAGAGAGAGAGAGAGAGAGAGAGAGAGAGAGAGAGAGAGAGAGAGAGAGAGAGAGAGAGAGAGAGAGAGAGAGAGAGAGAGAGAGAGAGCCAAAATATACCTATACACTTAAAGTACATTAGTAGTTTCACAGAGCTCAGACTGGGTATACTTGTAAAAGTCTCACTTTGTGGCAATTTTTTAAAAATCCCTCTTCAGTAGACAGGAGGACTGAAGTGCATATGTTTGAAAAATGGGGACACAGACTTCAGTTAATGGGACAGATGTGTTAAAAATGCATCCTTTAAACAGCCAGGTTTTGACATGCCTACTATTAAACATCCTTCCTTGAACTGAGTCAACAGACAGGAAAACAAGGTTGAGATATCAAATTAGTGAAGTGTTAGATATACTTGTATGGCATTCACAAGGACATCACTTCCTACAGGCCTTTGAATTCTTCTCTCTGTGCCTACAGTGCTCTTTAGTTTAATACAAATTCCCACTGCACAACAGGTGGAGAGGAAAGATAAACAGAAATCAAAAGGAGGTGCATAGGGAAGAAGAAAAGTTATTTCTTTCCCTCAGACTTCTAAGGCTTTCTTAAACATTAAAAAGCAGCTCATGCTGTCTAATCAAGGTTCACTGAAGTTAAAAGAAACATTCCGAATGATGTCCTGGGATATCATCTGATGCAGGGCTGGAATGTCCTTGTAAGATTCTTCTGTCTAATGAACATGACCCTGCACTTCGTAAATCATACCTGCTTCTTGAAATTCCTTTGATGTATGTTCGGATCACTCAGAGCAGTTCTGTTTGTTTCCTTGTTCGCACTTGTGAAGACTTAAGGCAGTGATCCAAAGCTCAGCTAACCCAAGAATAAGCACTGAACTTAATGAGGAGTCTATGTCCTTAGAGTCATGCTCAGTGTGAAATGTATCACATTATTTCTCCCCATTTGGTATTGTGAACCAATCAATATTTATCTTACTAGCCATCCATTTCATGGGCAAGAAAGTTACTATGAAACATTTGCTTATAAATATATATTCTCCACAGGCACTTCTTCACCCCCCTGCCCAATCGCAACCCCTGCACACACAATGATTACAGCTAATCCAATCAGTTAAGCCTAGGAATATAATTCCTCACTTTTCTCACCCCCCAAAATGATTCTTTTATCCACACAGACATGAAGTTATTTGTACTTAATACACTTGGTTCTGTTCTCTCAGTGGCAAAAACATTGTTTTCTGCAAGTTGCATAAACTTGTGCAGTTTGTATAAAATTAAGATGATTGCTGCTTTGTCTCATGAAAATTTAAGAGTCTGAAGTATTTGGTGAGTCGTTTGCAGCTTTCATTACAATCTTGTAAATTTTCTGTTCTTGTGTTTGTGTTTTGCATCTCAAAGGGAATGCTTTACATAATGTAGAGGAACGGTAAGGGGGGAAAACAACCCTTCTATCTGGAGATTAGAAATCTCATGACGCTGTAAAATTTTTCATCAGGTTAGTGAGATGCTGACTACAAGAGCGTTAAGCCTGCTGTTTGGTTCACTGCAGGGGCAGGCTGATTTGCTCCTAAAGATAGTAATTGGATTATGTCTTTGAGAGAGCACACCAACCCTTTCTGGGCCCTTTCAGGGGCTTCCACATTTGGTGGGTGTAGGATCTCTCTGCTTTATTTTCTGTCCATTGAGTGGGATCACATGAAATGTACCCAACTGAAGATTTTTCTTTTAGTTTGCCAGTATCATGATATGGCTTAATATTCTCTGCATCCCTCTGCAATATATCCTTTTACACACAATTAGATATTCAAATGTCCATATATCATCATCATTTTAGAATGAAAGCTGATGATCTAGGGATCATCAGTGCCTGTCAAGGAGACACAGTGCGGAACTGAACTTCCGATTTCACAGCTAGAGGCCTAAACTACTGATCTGCCCAGCAGTTCGGGAATATTTTAAGTGTGGAAATGCATGTCCTCAAGGCTACTGGGGATTATTCCTTATTTTTTCCCGGAATAGCCTTTGGCTTTATATTTCAGTAAAATCAGTGGGAAAAAACCCACACAAACTTTAAAGCAGTTTTGCAAATGGCCCCATGTGGCTTTCAAGGCTGCTTCCAGAATCCAAACAAGAAATGCTGTGTTTCTGCTCCTGTTGAATCAACACATACTGTAGTCATTTCCTTTCTAGAGTTCTATATCGGGACACTGGAATGCCTTTGATGGAAGTAAGAGAAGCTGTAAGAGAACTTTGATGCACAAAGTGATTGAGAGTTGGACACAGCTGAACGGACAGAAGAGAAAGTCTATATTTTACTTTGAGCACATTCTGCATAGATTTTGCTAATGATGTAACAATCCCCCAAGTGACCTATAACCAAGAAATAACCTGTTCCACTTCAGCATGGAAGATGGGGGATGAATGATGGATGGGCAGAATAATGGGGACAGACTGAAAACTGAATTACATTTTCTAATGAATATGTCAAATTCATCAAAATTTGTCAATTTGTATTCATTGTAAATGGAGCTAAATACAAATTTATGCATTTTTGAAATTTTTAATTCATTATTTCATTGGAATATAAAATGGCCCCCAAGGCACATAAAATAACAAATTACTGCACATACAGGGATTGTAGCATAAAGTTCAAACAGGGATTCATGTCAATTGTGTCTTTAGATTTCTTTCTAGTATTTTCTTCAATGCAAGAGGCAGGTACATGTGCTGAAATACAGTAATACCTTGTTTTACAAGTACCTTGGTTTAAGAGTGTTTTTCAAGACAAGCAAACATTTCTTCTAAATTTTGCCTTGATCAACAAGCAATGTCTTGCAATGCAAGCACTGGAACAGGTCACATGATCACAACTGAGCCAATGGTAGCTTTTAGAGATGGGCACGCAATGAACAAGTTTTTGTTTTCATTTTTCAGATTTTGTTTCATTACGCAACAAAACGACAAATGAAATTTGTCTCTAAAATGAAATGAAATTAACAGAAACGCGGGAATTTTTGTAATGTGTTTCGTTTCCATTACAGCAATGAAGTGAGTGGCTTTAAATGCTAAAAAAATTATGAAAATTTGGAATAAAAGAAACGGCAATGAAATGAAAATGATTTTTTTTTGCAAAAAATTCGCGAACAACGGAAACAAACTGAAACGGACCTCTAAACGACAAACGACAAACAAAACTCCATTTTTTCTATTCCTGCCCATCTCTAGTAGCTTTCTTTCTCTCCCTCTGCTTGATTGCGGGCTGTTGTCTGTTCCCTCTCAGGCAAGCCTCCAAAGCAGAGGAAGGAGAGAACAACAGAGGTTTCCCTTGCACCTGACACTTATGAACCTTGTGTGATTGCATTGAAACTACGTTTTTCATGTTAGTTTCCAACACTCATAACTTTTGTATGGAATTTTTACTCTCTCTTTAACTGCTCACATTCTCTTGTAACTTTAATGTAGTCTTTTAATGCTGTAAGATGTCCCTCAATTCTCTGTTCTCAAACTTGAATATGTCTTAATTGTATTGAACTGTATATTGTCCCTCATTACTTTTTGGCATTTTGTGTCCATCTTTAATCTTTAACATTTTTGTATGATTAAGCCTTTGAAACTAATAAATTCATAAATCCATATTTTTTGTGTTTGTGCAAGTGTATGGTAACTTAATAATGTATGGCAGAAGTACAAGTATGTCTAACACTGGACTCATTTTGTGGGGCTGGGGTTCCAGAATGATTAATCTTGAAGCCCTCTGAAATTGGCATAATATCAACGAGACAAGTCAACTAATTTGGATTTCCAGTTTTTTCATCTATAATATCAAAAGGAAAACAAGAAAAGCCATTGCAAAATCATTATTTTTCTGGTTAGATGTTCCTGAGCCTAGATACATAACATGGCATGTAACAACATATTAGCTGACAAAAATCAATAGAAGCATCACTATGAAAAATGTTTCTACATTAGATATTGGAGTACAATTCATTCTGGCCTGTTCAGTTAAACTGAAAACATTTCACCATTGCTCTGATTTTGAAATAAGTTTTAAAACTTGATGCTGTACCATTAAACCACAAATGCAAGTAAAGGGATTAGGCATCCTGCCATGTTTGAAGAAAAAAATGGAATTTATCCACCAAATCTGGCATATTGTGTGTGTTTTCTTAAATCAGTGACCTATTAAGGTATCAGCTATTGCCTGTTCTTGTATTTGTGTTCTGAAATGGCCCCACTGCTCCCTTCCCCCCTTTTATTTCAATGGAACTTTTAAACCATTTAGTCATTCCTTATCTAGCAACAAACAAAGAAAGATCAGCATCCTTTGATAGATTTTACTCCAAAAATCAAAGGTGTACAATTTACAATGGTAATTAACAAGGAGCTGCTTGTGCCTGGTTACATCACTGGGACATGACTAGGCCTGTGATTGGAACCTTTGCCTACTGTCACTAGTTAGTAATTTCACCTATGACCATGTAAAATCCAAGTAGGATTCTGGTCTCTGAGTAGAGGGGAGAAGTGGTTTGTTACTGTTGTGGTCTTGTGGCATAGATGCTACAATCTTCAATAATTTCCCACAAACCCTGAGAAGCACTGGGAATCTGCTCTGTCTGGACAGCCAATCAAGGCGGTGAGCTGGAAATGGGAGGGGGGCTAACTGGTATGGACTGGAGGGAAACAATTTCACTCTTGTCTATGCCAGACAGATTCAAGAACCCTAGGCAATCATGGCTATGCTCTATTTCTGTTACCTTATCAGGATTGGAATTCTTTGTGTCTTTAGAGGTTGAGTCCAAGATATCTATTATTGTTTGTAATCCGGATAATAGTATATTTGCACATTCTTCTTCTGAGTCATTTTCCCAATCCATAGTGGGGTGTGTGTGTTTTTTGGCTCACAGCGGAAATTTAAAATTGCTTTGGGAGGGGTATAGAAGGAGAGGATTGAATTAAAGTCCAAGAGGCAAGGAATAGCTGTCTTTCAGCCTTTGTTTTCAAAACATGATATTATCTCAAGTTCAAAAAAGAGTTCTTTAACAAACAGCTTCTCCAACACTGCTCTTAAAACTGTGTCATTAAGTCCAACAGATACCAAAAGTACAAAAAGCATAAAGTAATTTCCTTTAGGGTTGCATCTTAGAGTCACCACATACCAAAGAGCAGGGGGGAAAAAACTAATTTACTTAAAAGAAAAGCAATAAAGAGGTGAGGATATAATGTAGTGTGGGGGAAAACCCCTTCTTCTGTACTTGTCTTTTCAAAATATTCACTTCTTCACTAAGATCCGCTTCCAGAAGAGGAGGAGGGTTGATACTTATTTAAAGAAAACCATCGAAATCCAAGGAGGGGCTTTGTGTAGATAAGTGGGGGGATCAGATCTACTCACAACATGCCAAATATATACAGCTTATTTACAGAGTCCAGCACCGACAGCTGTCCCTTTGCCAGAATGGTGTCAGTCTTCCCCCAGCTGGTGGTGGGGGGCAATGTGTAGCCTGCATACTGTCATTAAAACTGTAAATTGTCCAGAGACTACTTGAAGTGGTATGGGGTGGTATATAAGCAGAAGACTTTGCTTTTGCTTTCCCTGCTTCTACCGAAGTTCACCGCCAAGCCCTTCATGTTTGCAGCCACTGCCTTTTCTTTATTTCCCCTCCAGGGATACTTTCCCTCTTATGGGACCCTGTAACTACTTAGTAATTTAGTAACAGTTCAGAAGCAGACCTGTTTTGGGGGAGATCACTCATTGATAGGTTTGACATAAGTCAGTGGTAAACATGATGACATGAAGCTAGCTGCATGTAATTTTAGTTTCATATTGTCATGTTTGCCACTGAAGTATGTCAAACCTATCAATGAGTGATCCCCCCAAACAGCTCTTCTTCTCAACTGTCCTTTACAATGTACATCTAGGTTTTTCTTTTCACTATAGAAATTGTCTTTTTTGCATTTCCCCCTGTCACACAACCCTAGGTTTCCTTGTTCTGGATCATTCCCCCAAATTTCAAACTCCTTAACACAAAGGGAGTATCAAACAATTACAATCCTTATCATTACAATGAAAAAGGTATACCCTGCCATTAGGAAGTGAAAAGGAGATGCCTCAGGCAACAGATGTTGAATGTCTTGAAAGGCAAGTGACTTAATTATTTAATTCACTATTATCTATAATAAGGCAACTCCAGTGGAGCACAGTAGATAGAGTGGTGGACTAGGACTCTGGTGCTAGAGATCTGAATCCCCACTCACCCATGAAAACTCTTCGGAGGGGAAAATGGCACTGATAAAACCACCTCTTAAATATCTCACTCACCTTGAAAGTCCTATATGGGTCACTGACAGTTGGATTTAACCTGAAGGAGAGAGTCTTATGGGATTTTGTACACTTTGAGCCAAAATAAATTACTGGGCTAGCTTTGAGTTTTGTGCACCTTAATCTGATTTATGTGGGGAGCACCAATCACCACCTCAGGAAAAATAGTTTTGTACTAGCCATAGGTCTTCATAAGGTTATTATATGTGGAAAATCTGACTGCCATTACAGCAAAGAGGAAGGGAAAGAAAACTAAGATAAAGATGCCCTCGGAATACATTGTAATGTACCTTCCAATTAGAATTCTATATCATGAGCATTGTGAGAATGCCACATCCTTAATGAAAATTCAGAGGCACTGACAATTCTAAATGAATCTGAATTAATTTCCCTTATAAGACCCTTTGGGCAAAGTCTGACCAAGGGTATGTGTATGCCAGGGGAATATCTGTGATGTTGTGCCTCCTATATACCAGAGCAAAAATTATTTAGAGCAGTACATTCTGTGGTAATCAACCACTTGTGGGCAGTGTCCTGACTGAACTTGCTTTGATGGTACCTTCTCCTGGTTTAGGCACTGCATGGCCTAAATGAGCTAGGACCCATTCAGCTTCTCTGAGGGCCTTTTCACACGACCCCTCAGATCCGCTGGTCCCTTAAATTCGGACCAGCGATCTTGAGGGTTCCTTGCTGTTCCTCCGTCCCCACCCCCTCCGCACTTCCTTGTTCTGTCTGCGGGAGGGGAGGGAGGGGGGAAAAGCCTTAGACACGGACAAAAGAAGAAACCCTTACCTCCTGTGCGTGGAAGCTTGCTCCGAGCCCCGGTTTTACTTCCTGGTTGCTCTTAAAGGGGCGGAGGCGAAAGAAAAACAACAAAAAGAAGCAAGGAGAACTCAGGCACGCTCCGCATCAAATATTTTTCACCTCCCAAAAGCAAGTACAAGAAAGTGCAGCTGGGTCGCGCTTAGGTGGGCGGGGTCGCACTTAATTGTCTGCAAACTCCGGACCTGGTGGGAAAACATTTTTAAGGTCCGGAGCTTGCAGCCCTTTGCCGCGGAGCTTAGGGGTCGTGTATAAACGCCCTCAGATGGACGTGTGCATTTCCTCAAACCATGAACGAAGCTTTCCAGAATTAACTAAGGTCAACATTGTGAGAGTCTAGAAGAAAGTTATTGGTAGTGGCAATTTCCTCCCCTTATCTGTGAAACTCATTACCACAATTAGAGGGGCAGTTCTCATCCTTCTACTTATTTACAACCTGGGTCAAAATATTTCTGTTTGGAAAGTGATTTACAATTTTAAATAAAATCTGTTATTCTGTATTTTTGTTGGGCATTTTAAATGCAGTTTTTATTGTGTGTATTTTAAATTATTCTTTCCTTTGTATATCTTAATAGAAATGCTTCACGAACAGTGATATATGATGATGGCAGTGATAATGATGCAGTGACTTTATAGATCAGTGATAGTGTATGTTGAGAGCGAGGAAGGGAAGAAAATTAACCTAGTTTGGAATGAACTTCTGGACAACTTTAGTTAAAGCTTGGAAAACCATGTGAAGGAAAGGGAGGAGGAAGCTGATTTTATTCCTGACCTAATCCTAGCAAGAGCAAATTTTCATTAAAAGGCATTCATCTGTGTTTAAAGGAAACTATAATTATTGTTATAATTATTCACAAACACAATGCTCTTTATCATGAACTGTATGAATTCTCTACTCCATAATATTTTCTTTAGAGATGGGCATAAATCACTTCATGCTGAGTCATCAAATGTCATTGGTGAGGCACTGCAGTATAGGTGCTGCACATTCCCTTCTCCAACTCCCCAGATTTCCCCCCCCCCCCACTCAAAAGACAGTGCACACTGCTTATTCCCTCCTCAGCATGTGATCTTCCAGTCCTGGCAGGAGCACAGACTTCCCTTCTCTGCCTCCTCCAGCAGTTGCCCACTTGGATGAGGAGGCATGGCTGGAGTTCCTGCAGTGCAGCATTTGAGTGGGAAAGGGAGGTGGAGGAGTGAAGCAGGTGGTCTTGCTGGGACTGGATAGTTGCACAATGAGGAGAAGTTGAGCAGTGTCATGAACTAGTGAATGGTGGAGTTGGCCAGAGAGGTTGGGGAAGGGAAGACCTGAAGGAGCGGGGAGATTAGTCGAGTGAGAAGAACTCGGGTCAGGCAGCTGGTGCCTGTCCCCTGTTCTGATCCCCCCCCCACTCTCCGTCATGTTTCAGGTAGCCACTCGGCCAGCACCTCTGACCTGTCCTGTCTGCTGGTTAATGTCAGGTCGGTCCATAATAAAATCCCCATCTTATATGATGCCATCGTGGATGCGCGGGCCGACCTGGCTTGCATTACTGAGACCTGGGTGGGAGCAGAGGGAGGTGCCAGTCTATCCCAGCTGTGCCCCCCTGGGTTTCAGGTCCAGCACGTGGGCAGGTCAGAGGGGCAGGGGGCATCACTTACAGGGAATCCCTTTTTATCAGCAGATCGGCAGCTTTGGTGCATCCTGGGTTAGAATGCCTTCATCTATTGGTGGGTCAGAGAGACAGGTTTGGCATTGTACTGGAGTACCGTGCTCCCCGCAACCCTGCACAATCCCTCCCAGAGCTCACTGAGTTCATTTCAGTGGCTCTGTTGCTGTCCCCCCGCCTTTTGGTGGTTGGGGACTTCAACATGCATGCCGAAGGTGGGCTTTCAGGAGCAGCTCTGGACATCATGGAGTCCATGGCCTCCATGAATCTGTCTCAGCAGGTTGTTTGTCCCACCCATGGCACTGGTCATACCCTGGACCTGTTTTTTTCCTCAATGTCATCGGATTTCAATCTGAGGGTTGGGGACATTGTTCCCCTACCTGTGTCATGGTCAGATCATCATCTGCTGTCTTTTCCCCTGTCAATTGTTGCCCCGTCCTGCTGGGAGAATCAGCCCCTGAAGACACCTGGACCCTGATAGGTTCATGGAGGCCTTGGGGGACCTTCCTGACAGACTGGCTGATGACCCGGTGGATGCCCTGGTGGAAAGGTGGCATGAGGATGCTGCCAGGACTTTTGATCAGATCTCCCCCAAGCGCCTTCTTCGCTGTGGAGCTCGCTCCTCACCGTGGTACACGGCTGAGCTGAGAGCAATGAAGCAAGAGCGAAGAAGGCTTGAGAGCAGATGGAGGAATGATCGGTCAGCAGTTAATCGGGCTGCAGTTTGTGCGCTGTCCAGTTACTATGTCTATGCGATCAGGGACACTAAAACAGCTCATGCCTCCCTGAGAATTGGTGCGGCCTCAAACCGCCAGGCGGAGTTGTTTCGGGTGGTTCGAGACCTCACCAATCCTGGTCAGCCTAGGCCTCCTCCCAGTGATTTCACTGGTGAGCAATTTGCAGCCTTCTTTAGATCTAAAATTGAGGCCATCCGTGCTGATCTGGACTCCAGTTGCCCTAACCACTCCTCTAGTATCCCGAGCACCGCACCCCCTCGGTCTCCTTGCCTGGCTGAGTTTGGACCTGTTTTCTTAGTGGAGGCCTCCAGAGTTTTGGCTTGTTGTCGGCCAGCAGCCACCGCTTTCGAACCCTTGCCCATCTTGGCTTACTAAATCTGTTGGAGGGAGCATGCTGGAGTTGGCTTTAGTTATCTCCACTGCTTCCTTCACGGAAGGGAGTTTTCCCTCTTGCCTGAAGGAGACGGTGGTGAAGCCCACATTAAAGAAGGCCGGCTTGGCATCGGACTATCTGGCCAACTACCGCCGGATTGCCATTGTTCCCTTCATGGGCAAGGTCATCGAGAGGGTTGCTGCCGTCCGGCTTCAGTCATTCCTGGAGGAAAATCATGTCCTCGACCCATTCCAGTCTGGGTTCAGGTCATTTCGAGGGACTGAGACTGCCCTGGTTGCACTGCAGGATGACCTCCTCAGGGAGGCTGACAGGGGGTGCTCTACCCTGTTGGTCCTCCTTAATCTGTCAGCGGCCTTTGATACCATCGACCATGGTATCCTGCTGGATCGGCTTACCGAGGTGGGAATGGGGGTTCAGCGTTCTGCTGGCTTTGATCCTTCCTTGGTGACCAGTCCCAGCGTGTTCAGCTGGGGGACGAGCTGTCGGCTCCCTGGATGCTCCCTTATGGGGTGCCTCAGGGGTCGGCAATCTCCCGTTTGCTGTTTAACATTTATATGAGATCGCTGGCTGAGGTCATTAGGGGATTTGGAGTTCATTGTCATCAATATGCTGATGACACGCATCTCTACATCTCCTTTTCAACCATTGCAGTGGAAGCAGTACACTACCTCGACCTGTGCCTGGAGGCGGTCATGGAATAGACCAGGACCAACAGGCTCGGACGTAATCCAGAGAGGACCGAGGTTCTGTTCTTCAGGGTGCCCTCCTCTGGGTACAGTGGCCCCCTCCCCAGTTTGGGGGAGTGTCACCCTCCGGACTGCGGACAGGGCCAGGTATCTGGGCATGGTCTTCAATTCAGCCCTATCGCTTGAAACTCAGTTGATGGCTATTTCCAAGACTGCTTTCTTCCATCTCCACCAGATCGCCCAGATTCGCCTGTACCTAGTTGAGGCCTCCCTGAGAACAGTTGTGCAGGTCCTCATGATCTCAAGGATTGATTATTGCAATGCCCTCTACTTGGGATTGCCCTTGACCCTTACCCGGAGACTCCAACAGGTGCAGAATGCAGCAGCCAGACTGGTGATGGGTGCGCATCAATATGATTGCATCATCCCAGTTCTGGCCCACCTGTGTTGGTTGCCTGTGGCACTCCAGATAAGGTTCAAGGTCCTGGTTTTGGTTTACAAAACCCTCCATGGCTTGGGACCCGAATACCTGTTGGAGCATATCTGCCAAAGGTCAACTGAGGCCTGTCCCATGAGAATGTTGCAGGTGCTCTCACTCCGAGTGGTCACACCTAGGAAGGCACGGAAATCACTTACACGCAACCGCACCTTCTCTGTGGCTGGCCCCTTGCTCTGGAACCATCTCCCGAGTGAGTTGCAACTTGTACAGTCCCTCCCCACCTTCAAAAAGCACTTAAAAACTTGCTTTATCAGGAGGCATTTGGTGACCTTTAATTTAATTTAGCTTCTTTTTTTGACCTCTTGCCGATGACTCTTTTTATTATTGTATTGTCTTTTTGGTGTTTTCTTGTTATTTTAACCTATTGTAAACCGCCCGGAGTTCCTTTTGGAAGACGGGCAGTATAAAAATTATAATAAATAAATAAATAAATAAATAAATAAATAAATAAATAAATAAATAAATAAATAACCTGTTGTGATGTGCCAATGATTTTTGACAACTCGTTGGAAGCCATTTGCAGGAATAGAAGATCAATTACTTTTAAATGCAGTGAAGACTAGCTACATCTTTTCTTTAGTGTGGTTCTCTTAAGATGGTTCCAAAACATGATCTGTGCCTGATAAGAAGAGTAACTAGGTGTAAGATGAGCTTGGGAAATGCTTTTCCTACCTAAGACTCTTACAGAATCACTCATATATTCTCTAATATGTTGTTATTACTAGGAAAATACTTTGTATCTACAATTTATTCCAAATCTGAAACAAAATGAGGGTATTTGTCAGTTTCTGAACTGCACCAAAAGTGAAGTGAGGAAGTCTTAAGCAGTGCTCTGAAAGAACTGGAGCTATCCAAAGAGCTGAATATTGATTTGATGCCTTCAAGATTTAAAAAACTGATTAAAATAAGCATACTGAGAAAGTGAAAGTAATATTGTGACAGAACCAGGAAATCAAAAGAAAATTGGGACTGGCAATCAATGAATAGACCAGGTTCTCCTGGAAACCTCCGTAATAAAGCCCCCAGAGGAGAATTCTAATTCCCTGTGTCACTGGTAGCCATTTTGTGAACAAAGCCTGTTAGAGGAAAAAGCGAGAGCACGAGTTACAGTATTAATTTTTAAGTGCTAAGGTGAAGTGGCATCTTTCCTTTTTCTTTTGAACAGGTTCCAATCTTGATCCAATTGATTCCATTCCAAATTGTGTGACATTTGAAGTACAATGAAACTTTCCCCACGTTTCATTTTTTTCCCACTATTCATATAGAAACAAATACATACAAATATTGTAAAATATATACTAGTAGAACCAAATAGGCTTCAGATCAATTTAAAACAAACTGGGAAGGGTGGATAAAAACAATTATTTTAAAAAACACAAATTGATTTAAACTGTGATTTAAATACATTGTTTTTATTTAAATTATCAAATATATATTTTAAATTTAAATGGTTTTAATCAATTTGATTCAAACTGAATTCACTCTGAAAGTCTACAATTTGTAAGACAAATAACTCAGACTGAATTGATATGACATATATACTGTCACACACACAAGCGTGCGTGTGTGTGTGTGTGTGGGGGGTAACTGGAGGCAATTCAAAAGCGGCAAGCCACTTTTCACCTGACACACACCCCCACTGCTTGCAAGATGGGGAATTCCGAACTTGCTCGTAAGCAGCCGGTGGGGGGGGGGGAGCACTGAAGAGAGCTTGTAAGTCAGGATATTCGTATATCAGGCACGTTGTAAGTCAATGTACCACTATATCTATCTATCTATCTATCTATCTATCTATCTATCTATCTATATATATATATATGTGTGTAGTGGGTGGTATGTGTTAGGGGGGATTCGGGTTTCTTCCCGTGTAGAAATCTGGTTGTTTTGGCGACGTTTCGACGAGGTCTCATCGTCATCTTCAGGCAATTCTGCTTCTTTCTTCTTGAAGCAAAGATCTCAGGCCTTCTATAAATACTGCTGGGGGGTGTGTGTTTGCTTGACCTGTTGCTGATTGTAGGTTCACCAATCTGCTGTGTGGCTGAGGCGATCGCTTAACTGCTGGGGGTTAGATGGAAGACGCATGTGTGGGTGAGGTGCTGGATGTGTGTCTATTAGCCTTTTGTTTCCCCGACCCCAGCATCCTGGGCTTTGGTGGAGGGGGGTCACTTGTGAATTCATTTTGGTCTGGCTGTCATGCACCAAATTTTTTTTGGCGTGTGTAAGTGTGCTCCATGTGGTGGCTGGAGTGGGGACACGGTAGATGCCAGTCGTGGTTTTGTTATTGGATGGTGGTTTCGTTTCATCTGTGGGAAGGGTCTGGGTTTGTGTTTCATGGAAGGTCGTGGCATCTTGTGTCTTTTGGACCGAATCCCCCCTAACATGACAGGATAATATATATATATATAATATTTAAATATATTATATATATATATATATATATATATATAATATATATATCCCTATATATAATTGATTATATTAATATATTCAATGCATTCTCCATTGACATGCATAGCCAATGCATTTCAATGGAGATGGCCCAGGAGTGCTGACCTGAAGCCAACACCAAGCAGCTGATTGGCGCTGGCTGGGGAAGGAATCGCGCCTGCAGCGTCTCCTGATCGGTGAAGGGGCAGAAGCTGCATGCACAATTTGAAATGCTTTCCAGTCATGGAGCCAACACTTGCCTCTGTTACCGGAAGGCATTTCAAACATCGCCTGCCACTTCTCCAAACCCCCCCGTGACAGGAGAAGTGTTGGGCAATGTTTAAAGTGGTTACCTATAGGAATGCATTGAAATCTGTTCCCTCTGGAATTGATTAATTAACTTTCAATGCATTCCTATAGAAAACCGCTCCCCGATTTATGAGTTGGCTGACTTACAAGCGTTCACTTGGTGGAGTTTACATAAATTTTAGGATAGATAGATAGATAGATAGATAGATAGAGATAGTAGAGACAGAGATAGAGAAGGAAAGAGAGCTGAGAGATGGAAAGAGAGAGGAGATTTTCAGGGTTGCTCTGAAACATGATTCTTCTACGTTTGAGATTTTTTTCTTTAAACTATTTTTTTTTAAAAAATTCTCTCTCTCAATAGATCATATCATTCATAACAGATTGCATCATTTGCATCACAGATATTGGTGTTCCTATAGGGCAGTATATCCTCCTCTCCTGCATTTCAAATACCATGTTGCCAATACAATATTTTATATAGTGTGGGTACCAAGCAGTTAGCCAGCAGACCTTCTGAATTAGTTCCGTCAATTCCATCAAAGGATTACCAGACTTTAAAAATTTCAGGGAACTGGTGCTCAACACAAATAATAAGGTTTAGTAGTTCACCATTCCCCTTCTGTCAGGTCTGATAGAAAACACTGTAAATACGTTTTTGCCTCAACAGTGGCTCCTGAGTGTTGTCATAGGAAAACTAAAATAATGAGAACTGAACAGTGCCCTTGCAAGCACATTTTGATTAAAAAATGCAAGACAATTCAACTACTATTATGAAGTAAACCATTTACAGAAATAGAACCCCCTCCTTTTTATATGGGCTTTGTTTTTGATAAAGATTAATGGGCAAGAGGTTTATTGTCCTACTCTCCCTCTACTCATAAATTTTGGATTAAGCTCCTTTCTATGAATCCTATGAAATTGACTGTAAACAACAGTATTACACAATGGGTTTGGATCTGCTAAAGAAGAGCCCAACCCAATCTTTCTTAGGAGCACATCAGTGGGGCAGGGTAGGGCAGGTGCTGCAAACATTGAGCGACTCTAAATGGGGGGGGGGGTTATAGATAACTTGTGCTTTGACTAGAGATGGGCACAAAATGAATTTGTAATTCATTCCACTATTTGGTATTCATTTCGTTAGCTAACGAAATGAATAACGAACCAACCCATTAAAGAAAAATAAAATGAAATGAAACGGAAATTTCCATTTCATTCACTTCATTTTTTGTTCCTTGAACTTGCCTTGTCCAAAGAGTGAAGTCCTCCAGGAGTTCCCCTTCTCTTCTGCTGGAACTCCTGGCCCTGGGTGCTAGGAAGCAAGCACCTCTCAGCTGTGAAAAAAAAAAAAAAGCCCCAGCATCAGAGACTTAAAAAAACAAAAACAAAATAATAAAAATAAAATAAAATAAAATAAAAACAAGCACCAACCTGGCTGGAGAGCCACATGGTTGGCACAATAAATTAAAGAAAAAAATAAAATAAAATAAAAACATCACCAACCTGGGGCCACATGGTTGATGCTGGGAAATGTAAAAAAAATGTAAAAAAAAAAAACAACCCTGAGCAAAAAAATAAAAAATAAAAAAAATAAAAAAAATAAAAAAGCACTGACCCAGCCCGGGAGCGGCACAGAAACAAAAAAATAAAAAAGTAAAGAAAAACCAAAATGAAATGAAACAAAATACAAAATGATTTTTTAAAAAAAAATCATTTCGTATTAACAAAACAAAATGGGGGAAGAAAAGAATAACGAAATGAAACACCATTTTGGTGTTTAGTGCCCATCTCTAGCTATGACTTTTGGAATGGGATATATGTACTATTGTACAGCTGACATTAAGTTTTAAATGTAAGTCTGGAGGGGAATCAATAAAGGAGACCAAAGAATAGGTCAAATTAGGTATTGTTTGTGAGTGACCTGCTGCCCTTAATATGGACAAAGGGATGTTCTAGGTGAAATTCCATGCCCTTTGAAACCTCAGGGACATTGATCTCCAGGTTGCTTTGGGGTGTTTGGGGAACCTCTAAGGATAGATGTACTTTTTATGGGCTTGACCAACCACAGCCTTGTACATTATTGTCAAATACTTTGTGTGTTGCTGTTTTTGTAGACAGTTTTAAAACCTCAATGGATTTAATGACTGGCAATATAGCAGCCTGCATGTTGGAAATAGTGGGTCAGAAGACACAGAGGACTAGAGATGCAAAATTTCCAGAAAATGGTAAAGCCATGGAAAATAACTTTGGAGAAAAATAGGAAATGATTTTCCCAAAGTTTCCAGAAGTTTTATATCTCTAGATATCACCCTATTCCTATCGGTTTCATGAACACAATCTGCGGTGCTGATTTTGAAGCAGAAGCCATCCACAATATCTTGTCTAGAAGAGATCTATACCAGAGACAGGAAAAGTATGTCTTGCAGATTGTTCTGTATGCCACCCTACCCCAAATGAACAAACGAATGAACAAATGAATAAACAAACAAATGAGCAAACAAATGAATAAATAAATGAATGAACAAATGAACAAATGAACAAATGAACTAACTAACTAACTAACTAACTAACTAACTAACTAACTAACTAACTAACTAACTAACTAACTAACCCCCAAAGTAACTTTCTACTCCTGGAAAACTTCAGAAGCAACAGTTTTACCAGAACATGGGATTCAGCTCAACACATTCCCCAATGAAAGACCTCAAAATGAAATGAAAACTTCTAGCAACATGCATTTTAACCTTTCATAACATTTGCTAATTTTGAAGGCTGATGAAGGTATCCAGGGGTTTTGAAGAGCATCTAGACCCTCCCAAATTCCTCTGCTCCAGACACAGAATTTGTCTACAGGTCTCTATCCTCAATGTCTGTCTCTGAGCAGGTAGTACTGTCTTCCACTGCCTCTAGCCTTGCTTGAGTGTTGGCTGGCTTTCATGAACAGGTGGTATTATATTCTCAATGGTGGTAGCATTACCTTGTTATTGCCTGAAAGAGAGAACTTCCTTAGGCACTCTGCTGTGCAGTACAAGACACTAAAAAATCTTTGGTTTTCAGTAGATATTCGGAGATGCAGGCTAACCTAGGTTACAGTTTTGTACCTCATATTGAATGAACCAAGTCAGTTTTTCATGAAAGTTTATTGGCTTTATTTCTCTCTTGTACAATATATATTTACATTTTTGCAGTGTTGCTCTTATTTTGAAATACTGTACTTGGGACACTATGAATATTAACACACAGTGCCAGCTCCCAAAAGACTGTTCTGAACAGCTTTGGTATATCTTAGATATTTCCTGTTTGATGAATAGGAAAAGGAGAATGAAAGCTTCATTTTAAAAAACAAGAGAATCTGTACGGTGTCCCTCAAACACTGAGAGAACAAATGACTGGACACTCTTCATATTGCCATTTATTCACCTTCTAATGAGACTGATACCCATGCAAGACCTATGTCATATAAACAAAAGTGATTTGCTTCTGGAAGACAGCAGACTTGGGAGGACTTTGGGAAAAGAATTCAGCCTGTCAAGGGCTATAGTCTAAGACTGAAGAACAGTAAGAAACCTTTTGAGATGATCTGCTCCCTGAGATATGGTCAAAGATATGTCATTTCGAATAACAGAAAAGACCCATACACCTTCTCCTTGCAGTGGAAGGGGCCATGGGCTGAAACAAAAGAGGACAGCTGGAGGCCCCCAGCAAATGATTTATGGCATGGGTCACCAATGGGGTTGATGCCCCTCTGGGTCCTGCAACAGAAAACAGACACAAGATATCAATGGGGTTGACAACCCAGGGGATCCTTCAACGTTGCAGAACTGGGTGTTCCCAAGGGACCTTGAGGAACATGGGAGCATCAAAGGGGGCAGGTGGGCCCCTTGCTGCAATGGATCTGAACCAATGACTCAGCCAGAGTACTGCTTGTTGTAACCAATAAAGTTGTGGCCTTTAAATTTCCCCAACACAGAAGTCATGTTATGATTTGTTATATGTATATACACCCTGAATCAAAAAGGTTCAGCTATAGGCAACAATCTCTCCCTCATTTCTTTTGCAGTGGTTGCCTACCATCACTATCAATACAGAGCTGCAAAAAGACACTAAGTAAAGGGCATTGTGGAAGAAGCAAAATAATGACCAGACTGCCTGGTGAACCAATCATATGGTTGTAAAATATAACAATATGATAATTCTCATAAAATTATGACAATATGACAAAACTGTCATTTGAAGTAAAAATAAAATAAAATAAAATAAAATAAAATAAAACCCTGAGGGGGGAAATAACACATCTGAGTTACAAACCACTGCTCATGATGAGCCCCCACTTCTGAGAAATTGCTAAAGAATCCTTGTAAAGAGAAACATGGTGCAATAGAGGTGCCCTGCCAATTTCTTTGGATCCCCCACCCCACCCCAAATAAGAGGGGAACATTCAAAAGTCCATTTATGCATAATTGTACTGTTACCACATGACAGGCACCCAGCATGCCTCTCAGCTCCATTGCCAGCATCCACATCATCTGGTAAACTAGCTCCTCGCTGATCTCCATCAACTGCTGCTTGAGTAGCCACGGTTAGGTAATCAGCCTGAACAAAGCAAATGCAGCGTATTTCCTGGAAACAAATAGCTCCACTCTACAGGTTGGAAGGTAACAACTCTAGGGAAACCTTATAAAATAATTTCATTTGTCTGGGGTTGCTGGGAGAGCTAGTAAAATTTTATAATAATATCTAAATGATTTCTGCTTATACCAACATTCTCACATATTGTAAAAAACAATTACAGTTCTTAATCTTCTAACCAAGCTACCTTAGAAATATAATCCATCATTACATCAACCAACATATTAAAAACCATACATCAAAACCTCAATATGCTTTTAAGAAAACTAAATCAAGACCTACCCCACATACACATATGCACATGTGCGCGCACACACATCTATCAATACTAATCAGAGCAATTTAAAGCGGCCCATATCATACAGTGAAATCAGACTTTCAATAAGTTGCTTGGAAACTAATTCATAACATTCTGTTCAACATGCAAGTATGGTCAGGCATGGTCTGAAATGGAAGGCTGAGAAAGATGAACTAAAACAGAGCTGGTACATTTGTTGGAACATCTCTCCACATGATTGTAGATTCATTCAATAACATATTTTAAAGAAAGAACTAAACTGACATAGTGAGTGGGTGAAGAAACACTAGTCGCCCATGATTTGATCATGTTTATTGTGACCAATTTATGGCATTTAAAAAAACTAAAGCAAAGGCCAATCACTTTGATGTCCACTGCATCACCTTGCCTGGCAACCTTGTCAAAGTGATAAAATCGTACGAATTGGAATATCTAGGTGATTTGGAGTCACCATTAGAAACTCTGTGAGTAAGAGTATCAGGCCACAAGGATGGTCTAACAGTAAGCATATGCTATCGGCCTCTGAACCATGCCCCTGAGGGAGACGGGCAGTTGGAGAATGTTGTAAAGGAGGCATCCAAGAAGGGAAGCCTGGTTATAATGGGGGACTTCAATTACCCTCACATAGATTGGGTTAACTGTTGTTCAGCACATGATAAAGAGATAAAGTTCCTAGAGATGCTAAATGGTTGTTACCTGGAACAGGTGGATGAAGGCCCAAGTAGAGGTATAAGGATCCTTGACTTGAGTCTCAGTAATACACAGAATCTGGTGCAAAATGTTAATGTGACTGATCCAATAGGGAACAGGAAGCACAACAGAATTACTTTTAACTTAATCATAGACTGCCAATCACTGATAAAATCTAACCCAGAGACCTTACATTTCCAAAAATGAAATTTCCCAAAGATGAGGAAACTAGTAAGAACAGCCCTGGAACAGGCCACAGCCCATCCAGTCCAGCATTTTGTCTCACATAGTGGCTCACCATTTGCTTCAGGTTATTCCCAATCAGTGTCTTCACCTGCATAAGATTCCCTGCAAATGGCACTGAGAGATATCTTGCCTATCTCTCCAGCCTGGAGGTTGTCCTTAGGCATTCATAATGATAGCCAGTGATACCCTTATTCTCCATGAACTTGTCCAATCCAAGAACTTCAGAATGGGGAGCATGGAGAGTTTTCTGCACAACAAGGGTTATTACTACATCGAGGGAGGTTATATGTTCCTGCTGGTCCCCTTCGTAACCAGGTATTGCATCTATCTCATGATTCTTTACCTGCTGGGCACTTTGGACTTTACAAAACCCTGCATCTGCTCACAAGAGAGTTCTGGTGGCCACAGGTCCGTGTTGATGTTGCCCGATATGTGGGTTCCTGTGAAGTTTGTCGGCGAGCAAAGGATGTGGTGGCTAAACCCTCAGGTCTGTTGCATCCTTTGCCAACACCCTCTGGTCCCTGGAATGCTGTCTCCCTAGATTTTATCACGGATCTTCCCCACTCAAAAGGGTTTACCTGCATCCTGGTCTTCGTAGATTTATTCACCAAAATGGCCCACTTCGTTCCTTGTCCTAAATCGCCTACCGCAACAGAAACAGTTCATCATTATTTACAACACCTCTTCAGGCTTCATGGTTTACCTGAACACCTTATTTCGGATCGTGGACCCCAATTCACCTCTCGTTTCTGGCAAGCAATGCACAAGGCACTAGGAACCCAAGTTCACTTGTCATCCGCTTATCACCCACAGTCAGATGGTCAGACTGAGCGCACCAATGCCACTTTAGAACAATATTTACGTTGTTATACATGTTATCAACAGGACAATTGGGCGGATTTGTTGCCTTTAGCTGAGTTTGCATACAACAATGCTGTACATTCATCCACTCGTCAAACCCCATTCATGGCCAACTATGGGTATCATCCTCGGTACTTTCCAACCACCCTTCCTTCCACCTCTGTGCCAGCTACCGATGCTTATATCCAAGAACTTCATGGCATTCAAGAATTATTGAAAGAACAACTCAATCATGCCAAGGAAGCATATAAAAAAGCAGCGGATCAGAAAAGGCAAGAAGGTCCACAGTTGAATCCAGGCATGAAAGTATGGCTCTCTACCCGATATTTGAGACATCCTGGGCGATCCCGGAAACTAGATCCTCGATTCATCGGCCCTTACCCCATCCTAGAAAAAATCAACCCAGTGGCGTTCCATCTACAATTACCTGCATCCCTCCATATTCATCCCATGTTCCATCGTTCCCTCTTGGTCCCAGCCAAAGATCCTGACCCCAACCGACCACCAAATCCTGAACCTCCTCCACCGATCTTTGTAGAAGGAGAAGAGGAGTATGAGGTCCGCCAAAGTTTGGATTCCCAGATACATCGGGGAGGGGGGGGGTTGCAATACTTAGTGGACTGGGAAGGGTATGGACCAGAAGATCGATCTTGGGAACCGGTGTCTAACTTACATGCGCTGGAGTTGATTCAGCAATTTCATGATAATTATCCAGATAAACCTGGCCCATCGGAAGAGGGGGACCATGGGGAGGGGGATAGTGCCAGGACCCTGCCTGTCATGGAACCCGAATGTGAAGGGTTAAATGCTAGAGAGCAG
The DNA here is from genome assembly GCA_037367245.1 of Phrynocephalus guinanensis. Taxonomy (NCBI): domain Eukaryota; kingdom Metazoa; phylum Chordata; class Lepidosauria; order Squamata; family Agamidae; genus Phrynocephalus; species Phrynocephalus guinanensis. Next base: position 14,016,446 of record CM074734.1, read on the forward strand.
CAGGAGGAGTCTTGTAGTTCAACTCAGCAGGCAGCTGAGTCTGAGGATGCAGCTGAGGGCACATCTCCTCCTCCTATAAGGGCTAGGAGCAGGATCCTGCAAAGGAGAACTAACAGGAGAGCTAGGGAAAGGATCTTTAATGATAGGCGTAAAATTAGATCTGAAAGCCCTGAGTTCTAGCAAGAGCCTTGCCAGAGATATGGGTGTGCTCCCTGTTTTAGGATAAAGCTAGCCAGTTTACCCTGAACCCTCTGTGGGAGCAACACGCCACTTACCTTGCCACCACGTTCCTGTGTGTTATCCTGACTTTGTTTCCTGACCTTGGACCGGCTTTCTGACTACGGCGTTCTCTGTTTCCTGACCTTGGACCGGCTTCCTGACTACGACGTTTCTCTGTTTCCCTTGAACTTGGCATTTGGCTCTGTAAGTTATTCTGGATTGACTCGGACTGCACTTTGTACTTTATCTGGATTACAACTAAAGTTCCTGGCAAAGACCTGAACTTGGCTTGCTGTGTGTTCTGTGTGCGGGGCTTGACATTCGGAACACCTCATCCAGAGGGGATGAGGATGGAAAGGGTAGAGAATCACATAGAGATGACATAGCAGGTAGTAGTACTGGGAGAATAATGGAATGTGATAGTTTGTCTACTGAAAATAATAGCTGTGGGGGGGAGAACAAAGCAGCAGCTATTGTTGCAGAACCCACTGTACAGGTGCTTCTATGCCAATGCTCGAAGCCTCCGACCAAAAATGGGAGAACTTGAATATTTGGCAGCTAGGGATAACGTTGATATAATAGCCATAACAGAAACCTGGTGGAATGTAGAGAACCAGTGGGATACAGCAATCCCAGGCTATAAACTCTATAGAAGGGATAGAGAGGGGCGGGTTGGAGGGGGAGTGGCCATCTATGTTAAAGAAGGGGTAAAATCCAGCAGAATGGAGATTGACAGAGGGTCTGACTCCACCATAGAATCACTGTGGGTTAAACTACCAGGTCCAAGGAGTGATGTGATAGTTGGGGTATGCTATCGCCCCACCAGATCAAAAACTTGAGGGGGACCTTGAAATGAGGAGACAAATCATGGAGGTGTCTCAGAAGGATAGGATAGTAATCATGAGGGACTTCAATTATCCCCGCATTGACTGGGCCAATGCGAGCTCCGGGCAAGAAAGAGAAACTGGGTTTCTTGACTTGCTGAATGTTGTCATAGAGCCCACCCGAGAACAGGCAACTCTGGATCTAATACTATGTGATACTCAGGAATTGATCAGGGATGTGAATGTCACTGAGCCTCTGGGGAACAGTGACCATGCTGCAATCTCCTTTGCCATACATGTTGGAGAAAGAGTGTCAAGCAAATCAAACATAAAAACCCTTCATTTTCGAAGGGCAAACTTCCCTCAGATGAGGAAAATAGTTAGAAAGAAATTGAAGGGGAAGAATCCAATCTCTTCAGAGTGCATGGAGCCTGTTTAAAACAATGGTAACAGAGGCCCAGCACAAGTGCATACCACAAAGAAAGAAGAGCTCATTTAAGTCCAAGAGGGCACCAGCATGGTTAACGAGTGGAGTTAGAGAGGCTCTAAAGCGCAAGGTGAGGTCCTTCTGTAAATGGAAATCCTCCTCAAATGAGGAAAATAAAAATGCACACAAACTCTGGCAAAAGAAATGTAAGATGATGATAAGAGAGGCAAAGAAAGATTTTGAGGAACGCATGGCTAGCGATATAAAGGGTAATAATAAAAGCTTCTTTAAATATGTTAGAAGTAGAAAACCTGGAGAGAACCAGTTGGCCCTCTGGATGGTGACAGAGGAAAAGGGGAGATTAAGGAGGACTTGGAAATTGCAGAGAAATTAAATGAGTTCTTTGCATCTGTCTTCATGACAGAAGACCTTGAGCAGATTCCGCTGCCTGAACGGCCCCTCTTGACTAAAGAATTAAATCAAATACAGGTTAAAAAAGAGGATGTTTTAGGAGTAATTGATAAATTGAAGATTAACAAGTCACCGGGCCCAGATGGCATCCACCCAAGGGTTATTAAGGAACTGAGAAATGAACTTGCAGATCTCTTAACGGTAATATGCAACTTGTCTCTTAAAACGACCACAGTGCCGGGGGACTGGAGGATAGCAGATGTCACACCAATTTTTAAAAAAGGAAGGAGGGGGGACCCGGGAAACTACAGGCCAGTTAGCCTTACATCTGTCCCAGGGAAGATGGTGGAAAGCCTCATCCAAGAGAAAATCTTAAAACACATAGAAGAAGAAACCTTGCTGAGAGAAAATCAGCATGGCTTTTGCAAGGGTAAGTCTTGTCTGACAAATCTTTTAGAATTTTTTGAAAAGGTCAACAGGCATGTAGATTTGGGTGAACCGGTGGATATAGTCTATCTGGATTTTCAAAAGGCTTTTGACACAGTCCCTCACCAAAGGCTGCTGAGAAAATTGCACAGTCAGGGGATAAGAGGACAGGTCCTCTTATGGATTGAGAACTGGTTGAGATCCAGGAAACAAAGAGTAGGTGTCAATGGGAAATTTTCACAATGGAGAGAGGTGAAAAGCAGTGTGCCCCAGGGATCTGTCCTGGGACCGGTGCTTTTCAATCTGTTCATAAATGACCTGGAGACAGGGATAAGTAGTGAGGTGGCCAAGTTTGCAGATGACACAAAACTTTTCCGTGTGGTAAAAACCAGAGAAGATTGTGAAGAACTTCAGAAGGATCTCTCCAAACTGGGGGAATGGGCTACGAAATGGCAAATGCGGTTTAATGTAGCCAAATGTAAAGTAATGCATATTGGGGCAAAAAATCCAAACTTTATCTATCAACTCATGGGCTCTGAATTATCCGTGACAGATCAGGAAAGAGATCTTGGTATGTTGGTGGACAGCTCCATGAAGGTGTCTCCCCAATGTGTGGCAGTGGTGAAGAAGGCCAATTCCATGCTAGGTAGGGATTATCAAAAAGGGGATTGAAAATAAAACAGCCAACATTATAATGCCATTATACAAAACAATAGTAAGGCCGCAAACTGGAGTATTGTGTACAATTCTGGTCACCGCATCTCAAGAAAGACATAGTGGAACTGGAAAAGGTGCAGAAGAGAGCGACCAAAATGATTACTGGGCTGGGGCACCTCCCTTATGAGGAAAGGCTAAAACATTTGGGCCTCTTTAGTCTGGAAAAAAGATGCCTGAGGGGGGATATGATTGAGTTGTACAAAATAATGCAGGGCATGAGTAAAGTGGATAGAGGGAAGCTCTTCTCCCTCTCACAAAATACCAGAACTAGGGGGCATCCACTCAAATTGAGGGCTGGGAGACTAAGAACAGACCAAAGAAAATATTTTTTCACCCAGCACGTTGTTAGTCTATGGAACTCCCTGCCACAGGATGTGGTGATGGCATCTGGCCTGGATGCCCTCAAAAGGGGATTGGACAGATTCCTGGAGGAAAAGTCCATCATAGGTTACAAACCATGATGGAGATGTGTAATCTCCAGGCTTAAAACCAGGGTACTTCAAGGGCCAGGTGCAGAGGAGTGGTACCAGGAGACAGATATCTAGTCTCATGCGCTCCCAAATGCATCTGGTGGGGCCACCGTGAGATACAGGAAGCTGGACTATATGGGCCTTTGGCCTGATCCAGCATGGCTCTTCTTATGTTCTTATGTTCTTATGTAGATGGGGCCTCACCATAGATTTAGAAAAAGGCATAATGACACTTGCTGACTTATTTTCTATACCCTTCCTAATGATCCCCAGCAATGTTTGCTTTTTTTCACTGCTGTGGCACACTGCATCGACACATTGAGCTGTTCACCAGGACACCAAGGTCCCTTTCCTGGGTTGCTGCAGAGATTACAGACCCCATCGGTTTATAAATGTAATTAGGTTTTTTTTGCCCCAGCATGCATCACTCTGCACTTGCTAATGTTGAAGCTCATTTGCCAGTAGTTTTCCCACTCCACCAGTGTCAAGAGATCCCTCTGGAGTTTCGCACAATCTCTCAGTTTTTGCTACCCTGTATAATTTAATGTCATCGGCAAGTTTGGCTACCTTGCTATTTATTCCTACTTCAAGATCATTTATGAAGAGGTTGAAAAGCAGGGTGCCCAGTTCTGAATCTTGGGGGACCCCACTCTTTACCTCTCTCTACTTGGAAAATTGCCAGTTTAGTGCTACCCCCCGTTTCCTGTCCCTTAGCCAGTTGCTGATCCAGGACAAGACCTGTCCATTGATTCAATGACTGCCAAGTTTATTTAAGAGCCTTTGTTGTGGGACCTCATCAAAAGCCTTCTGAAAGTTCAGATAAACAATGTCAACTGGAACTCCCTTATCCACATGCTTGTTGACACTAGAGATGGGCACGACTTGAAAAAAAAATTTTTCGAGTTGTCGTTAGTCGGGCCGGTTCCGTTTCGGCTCGTTTCCGTTTTTCGCGAAAATTTGCAAAAATTAGTCGGTTCGTTTTCGTTTTTTCGTTGTCGTTAGTACTGGTTTGGGGAGGGGGTAGCGGGCTCCTGGAGGGAGCTGCAGGAGTCAGCCAGAGCCACAAGTGACGGACTGGCAGACTCTTTGCACCCGCTGTGTCTCACGTACTTGCATGTAGTGCAATGCAATTAGATCTGGCTTAGGGTTAAGACGGCTTAGCGCAACGGCTAGGGTTAGGCTAGTTACGGGTGAGGTTACGGTGAGTATTGGGGTGCATCTGGGTGCCTCTCTGACCCACTTAGAAGGACAGTGTACTGGCTATGGGTTAGGCTTAGGGTTCGGGTTTGGGCTACGATTAGTGGGCTGTTTATGCCCGATTGGCACATCCCAGAAGTCTCTGTGGTCAACCTGGCCAAGTGGCCATGCGATTGGTGGAAAATTTGCATGGTCTACTCCCATGGGAGAGCCCATCATTGCGAATGCGCAGGTGTAAAAAAATAAAATAAAATAAAATAAAATAAAATCAACGGAGACTTTTTTTTGCAAGAAAAACCCACTGCTGCTCCTGTAAAAATTCAAGCATTTAAAATAGCTAATTTCCGCATGTTTCTGTGGTGCTTTGGTGGGGTTTTGGGCAACAATTTCAAAAAAAATATTGCGGTCGCCATTTTGGATCCCCCCCCCACCGCATGGCAAATGGATGCGCCCTCCCAGCCTGGTACAGTCAGCAAAACCTGGCCATGCGATTGGTGGAATGGCTGCAAAACTTTGCATGGTCCACTCCCATGGGCGAGCCCATCATTGCAAATGTGCAGGTGTAAAAAAATAAAATAAAATAAAATAAAATAAAATCAACGGAGACTTTTTTTTGCAAGAAAAACCCACTGCTGCTCCTGTAAAAATTCAAGCATTTAAAATAGCTAATTTTCACATGTTTCTGTGGTGCTTTGGTGGGGTTTTGGGCAACGATTTCAAAAAAAAATTTTGGTCGCCATTTTGGATCCCCCGCACTGCATGGCAAATGGATGCGCCCTCCCAGCCTGGTACCAGCAGCGCAGCAATAGCAATAGCCAAGGAGAGGGGGGCGGGGAACCCCCCCCCCAAATAAAACACCCTTCTGGCCTGGTAGGTGCCCTCAGACAGTTTTGGCCTACTTTTAGGGCCGGGAATCGGTTTTTTTTTTAACTTTTAAAAACTTTTTTTCTGTGCCGCTTGGCATTGCGCGATGCAAGTAACGAGCACGACAAATCAGACCAAATTGTTCGTTCGTCGGTTCGAGCTCGAAGTCTGGGGCAGTGATTCCCGTTACCGTTTCCGTAGAGTAACGGATACGAGTAACGGAAACGGAAACGGGAATACCGCTAAGTCGTGCCCAGCTCTAGTTGACACTCTCAAAAAAATCCAACAGATTAGTGAGGTGTGATTTGCCCTTGCAGTAGCCATTTTGGCTCTCCTTCAGCAGCGCCTTCTCTTCTATGTGCCTATTTATTTTATCTTTTAGGATGGTTTCCATCACTTTACCTGGGACACATATCAAACTGACTGGTTGGTAATTTCCTGGATCACCACTGGATCACTTTTTGAAGATTGGTGTTACATTCGCTACCTTCTAGTCATCAGGCACAACATCTGATTTGAGGGAAAGATTATATATTTTGCCTAGGACAGTGATGGCAAAACTACTACACAGGTGCCAAGGGTGGCACTTGGAGCCCTTTCTGTGGGCACCCGGCATTGCCCCTTCATAGCCACCTGTATACAGGTTAAATTACTGTATTGGCACTTTGCAAAAAAAAAAGTGGGTTTTGAATTGCAGTTTGGGCACTCAGTCTCTAAAAGGTTCGCAACCACTTGCCTAGGACCTCAGCAATTTCATCTTTAAGTTCCTTGAGAACCTGTGGATGGATGCCATCTGGTCCTGGTGATTTGTTAGCATTTAGTTTAACAAGACATGCAAGAAACACCTCCCTGGTTATTTCTATCTGGCTTAATTCTTCTGCCCCCCCCCTGAACATAGGCTCTGTTTTGGGCATGTGTTCTCTGTCTTCTTCAGTGAATACTGAAGCAAAGAAGTCATTGAGTCTCTCTGCAATCTCTGTTTCATCTTTAATAATCCCTTGCATTCCTTTATCATCTAATGGTCCAATGGCCTTCCTAATTGCACTTGTTATCTCGATATTAGACTACTGCACTCCGCATGGGACTGCCTATGAAGTTAATGTGGTGGCTGTAGCTAGTGCCAGATTACTAAAAGGACTAAAAGACACTGCTACATTACCCCTATTCTGTCTACACTGCATGGGCTGTCAATATAGTTCCACATTGATTTTGAGGTTTTAATGATGGAATTGTTGTTGTGTCAATTTTAGTCATGACAGACTCTTCGTGGCCCCATATCCATAGAGTTTTTTTGGAAGGAATACAAAGCCCTAAATGGCTTGGAATCTGGATATCCATAAGAACATTACTCCCAAACAGTGCCTGGACAACTCATTCAGCTCCAGAGAGGCATTTGAGGGTGCCAACACCAAGAAAGACCCCAAAAGCATGACTAATTGGGCCTTCTTGGTAGTTGCCCCTCATCTATGGGACAAACTGCTTGGCTCCCACACTCAAAATCTTTAAAAGCTGGTTAAAAACTTGGTTCTTTGGATAGCTTTCCCGTAACCTTAATTTTTACTCCTTCTTTCTTTCTCCTTTTTCTTAGTCTTTGTCTCACTTGGAGGTGGGCTCTGCTATTCTTGTTTTGGCCTTCCACTTGGTGTGGTCATCACCCAGGTCCAGGTGAACCCATGACAACTTCATGTCATTCTCAAGGATGTTCATCCAGGCTGTTTTGACCCCCCCCCCTCAGTTGGGATCTGCTGACCTGCAAGGTGAGATCATTTTTAGCCAGAGTTTCACCATCGGCATGCAGGACATTATGAAACCAATGCAGTTGCCATTTCACACATCTTGTCGGCAATAGGTGCAATACCTTCAATGCCTGGGAAACCTTTTTTCTCTGCCTCTTGTTATATATAATTTGGTTTTTAATTCATTTTCACAGTATAAACTTATTTTGTTGATATGCCAATTGATTATAATTTATTTTTCTTACAGTTGTATGTTTAATTTAACATTGTTTAATTTGTAGTTTTTATTGTTTGTTGTCTATAATTTTTATTTTGTTTTCTTGTAAACTGCCCAGCGTTGCCCTCAGATTAGATGGGCAGTATAAAAATCTAATAAATAAATAAATAAATAAATAAATAAATAAATAAATAAATAAATAAATTGCAACAACTATTTCTTAATGAAGGCACTTTTAAGGAACAAATGTTCTATCATCCTGTGGAAAGCTACAAAGATGCTTAGTTTGGTATACTGCAGGATAAAAGACTGTTGAGGAATAGCCACCCAAGCTGATGGTACGGCATTCAGCCGTGTTCAGTTTCATCCCCTTGTTCTAACCTCTGGAGAGCTGTTTGCGGCGGATAGCCAACATTGATATGGCAGTGCAGGCATGATGGTGATGGTGTGTATGAAGACCTCTTGCTTGCCCTTCTTTACTGCTGCTTGTCCTTCTAGGAAGGTCATTTACATTCTTAAAATACAAATAAGGGTAATATTGCAGTCATTTAGTGGAGCTTCACGGGATGAAAAGGAATAGGTTAGGGAGTATAGCTGCTCAGATGTAAGGCAACTGGATGTGGCTCATTAATAGAGATGGGCAAGAAACAAAAAAAATTCGTTCTGTTTGTTATTTGTTTTGTTATGTAATGAAATGAATAACAAAAATTGTGATGAAATTGGAACGAACCAAACAGAACCACCAAAATTAGGTTCGTTACGTTACGTTTTCATTAATGGTGACACGCAATGAAATGAGCTGTTTTTAAATGTTAAAAAACGTCCTGAATATCCGTAAAAACCCAGCGATAATTATTTATTCTGCCTTATAATACCTAGCCAGGGGGGTTGGGGTCCTTAAAACGTGCATTTATGTCTTTTCTCAGATTGCTGTATTTTTTTTCCCTTTAAGGGGAGTTAGGGGACATCGACCCAAAATGGCTCCCAGATGCCTAATATTGATTTCTTGGGTATCAAAACACCCTGGACATCTGTAAAAACACAGTGATAATTATTTAAAATTATTACCTACCAGGGGGCTGCAGTCCTTAAAACGTTTGTTTTTGTCTTTCTCCCATCGCAAAGTATTTATTCTTTTCCCTTTAAGGATGACACAAAATGGGGCCACAAGATGGATGGGTGATGGAATCATGTACATTCTTGGGCATGCCCAGGCTGCAGTCCTTAAAAAGCTTTGGCAGTCCTCGTTGCAGTCTGCGGTGGGATGGGTCTGTCTCTGTGACTTGTTACTTTAGGCCATTGCTGTGTTCCTGCTGGCTGCAGCCTGGCTCTTATTTTTCTTGCAGCCTCCCTGTGTGTGCGTACCTCTCGGTGAGTACCCTCCCCTGCCCTGCAGTGCAGTTCTGTGCCTGCCTTACGCCCTGGGCAAGCTGTCTTTGCAGCCTCCCTGCATACCTAGTCTAACTGTGTCTCTGCCAGCATCAAAAACGTCCGCGCTGAAAAAAAACAAAAAAGAAAAAAAAAAAAAAAAAAAAAAAAGAAAAAAAAATCACGCAAAATGAAAATGAACCGAAATGGACCCACAACGAAAAATGAAAAACCAAAACTTCATTTTTTCAATTCGTGCCGGGCTCTACTCATTAATCACAAAGTAGTACATTACTTTATAGTAAGTCCGTTGCCACCTACTGTTCAAAGAGGCAAATTAATTTTGATGACTTGCTTTATTCAGCACTCACATGTTCAGCAGGTCTCCTTTTTTCTTCTAAAAGGAACAGTACATTCCACTGCAGCAGCAATAAATTCTGGTCCTTGTGACTGATCATGTGTCAGTGTATCGGAATTAGATTATGAGCTCCTTTTTTCCATTTTCATCAATAAGAACACTTTCAAACTGTCTGAGAAATTTTATGGTTTTTATCTCTTTATTTTGAAAGATTTATCTTTCTTAATCATGTGTGGAACCCAGACAACTGAGATATTTTATGCAGCTGAACTAAAATATTTGCCTTCATTTTTTGTATGAGCACTCTGGAAATCTTAGTTATTTTTGTGAAGGTGTTCAGAGATATTTCACATACTGAGGTATTTGTTTTGTTTTGTTTGTTTTTACTGTGGTCCCTAGAGCCTTTGTATCTCCGGGAAAATAAATAAGATTTTAGTTCTGTTTCCATTGTGTTCACAGGGACCTTAAGGATTTTAAGAGTGTGTGCAATTTCATTAATGGAAACCTAGAATGAAAGGCTCTTTATGATATACTGAGGATAAGGTTCTTTTTTTTAAAAAGTGTGGGTTTTCCCCAAAATATTTTAGAAATTATTATCTTATCAGTACAATGGCTGTGTTCTGTTTTTCTCTATTTTACAGAGATTGTCTCTGTTTTTTTTACAATTTTCCTTGGTAAAACCTCATCTCTTTTTCTGGGTGGCTGCACTTTCTACCCTTCAGGGATCAGATCATTTCCTAGACTATATAGAAGTTCAAACTTCTAACAAGGAATGGGCTCATTACCTCTGTATAGTGAATACCTAGAAATAGATGTGCATTATTGTAAAAACACCATACAGTGCACAGGCATCCATTTCATCAGAGCTTGGTCACAAGCAGCAGGTATTTGTAAGGAGCAGCCATGTGTGATTATCAAAGGCTAACTAAATTAAATTATAATCACAATGTAACAAGAATTTGCAATGTATTTTATTTACTTATGTAGTTACATGACTGTGCAAATTTCCTACTGTTTTGTACCACAAGCTACTAGCCTTCTTTTTAAACTAAAAACAGAACTATGCTCATTTAATATGTAGGCAGCTTCTGTTGCTGCTGCTTGGTTCATGTTCAGCTACTGCTACCACCTACTGAAAAGACAGGCTGCAGGGACCTGGGACCAAATTGGTAAGGATCGTAAGGACACTTCTACTAAAAACCCAGGGACACTGCAGCAAGTGGCACACATGAATACATTATCAAAACCAGATTTTGTATAGCAAATTGATACACAGGTGAAGCCGCGACAGTGAATGTTAAATTGTTTTTTCTCCACCACCATTTCCAGTGGTCATGTTACACGTCGGTACCAATGATGTCGGGAAGGCCAAGCGGTCAGTCTTGGAAGCCAAATTCAGGTTGCTAGGTAGAAGATTGAAGACCCACTTCCAAGGTAGCATTTTCATTAAACCTTTTTCTCGTGCAGGTCCCGCCAGACAGGCAGAAATCAGAAAATGCGTGGATCAGGCGATTGTCAAGAGGAGGGCTTTAGATTTGTCAGGAACTGGAGAACATTTTGGCTGAAGCCAAACCTGTTCAGGAGGGATCCGTTGCACTTGAATCATGATGGGACCAGATTTAAACCCTCAAAAAGGCAGCAGAGCAGCTTTTAAAATAACTTTCCGACAGGAGCTGATGCTTTCGCACCTCCTCCTCGGGGAATGAGGTTGGAGAGGGTAGAGAATCACATAGAGAAGACATAGCAGGTATAGGTATTAGCACCAGCTTTAAATCTGTGACAGTTTATAAAAGCGTGGGGCGAATAAACAAGCAGCAGCTGGCTTCTACGCCAATGCTCGAAGCCTGAGCAAAGATTTGAACATTTGGCAGCTTTTGATATAATAGCCATAACAAAACTTGGAATCCCATTACAGCACTTTAAACTCTAAGAAGAATAAGGGGGGCGGGTGGAGGAGGAATCTATGTCAAAGAAGGGGTTAAATCCAGCAAATGGAGATTGACAGAGGGTCTGACTCCACCATAGAATACTGAAACTACAAAGGAGTGATGTGATCGTTGGAGTATTCTATCGTCCACCAGATCAGTAGGGGGACCTTGAAATGAGGAGAGAAATCATGGAAGTGGCTAAAAGGGATAGGATAGTAATCATGGGGGACTTCAATTATCCCCACATTGACTGGGCCAATGCGAGCTCTGGGCAAGAAAGAGAAACTGGGTTTCTCGACTTGCTGAATGACTGTGCCTTAGAGCAACTTGTCATGGAGTCCACCCGAGAACAGGCAACTCTGGATCTAATATTGTGTGATACTCAAACCTGGTCAGAGGTGTGAATGTCACTGAGCCTCTGGGGAGTGACCATGCTTTACCTTTGAAGCATGTCGGAGGAAGAGTGTCAACCAAATCAGTAAAAACCCTTGATTTTCGAAGGGCAAATTCCCTCAGATGAGAAACTAGTTAGAGAGAACTGAGGGGAAGGTTAGAAGAACATCTCTTCAGAGTGCATGGAGCCTGTTTCAACAATAATATGGCCCAGCACAAGTGCATACCACAAAGAAAGAAGAGCTCATTTTTTCCATGAGGACACCGGCATGGTTAATGGAGTTAGAGAGGCTCTAAAGCGCAAGGATGGAATCCTCCCCAAATGAGGAAAATAAAAAGGAAACAAACTCTGGCAAAAGAAATTAAGAAGATGATAAGGGAGGCAAAGAAAGACTTTGAGGAACGTAATGGCTAGCAATGGTAATAATAAAAGCTTCTTTAAATATGTTAGAAGTAGAAAACCTCCACAGAACCATCCCTCTGGATGGTGAGGGAGGAAAAGGGGACAGGAAGACTTGGACATCCAGAGAAATTGATGAGTTTTTGCGTCTGTCTTCACGACAGAGGACCTTGAGCGGATTCCGCTGCCTGAGCCGCCCCTTTTGACTAAAGAATTATTCAAATACAGGTTAAAAGAAGGAGGTAGGACTAATTGATAAATTGAGGATTAACAAGTCACCTGGCCCAGATGGCATCCACCCAAGGGTTAAGGGAACTGAGAAATGAAATTGCAGATCTCTTAACGGTTATATGCAACTTGTCTCTTTAAAACGGCCACAGTGCCGGAGGGAGGATAGCAGATGTCTTTTTAAAAAAGCGGGGGGACCCAGGAAACTACAGGCCGGTTAGCCTTACATCTGTCCCAGGGAGATGGTGGAAAGCCTCATCCAAGAGAAAATCTTAAAACATATAAAAGAACAAACCTTGCTGAGAGAAAATCAGCATGGCTTCTGTAAGCGTAAATCTTGTCTGACAAACTCTTAGAATTTTTTGAAAAGGTCAACAGGCACGTGGATTTGGGTGAACCGGTTGATATACTATCTGATTTTCAAAAGGCTTTTGACACAGTCCCTCACCAAAGGCTGCTGAGAAAATTGCACAGTCAGGGGATAAGAGGGCAGGTCCTCTTATGGATTGAGAACAGATCCCGGAAACAAAGAGTAGGTGTCAATGGGAAATTTTCTGAGAGAAGTAAAAGCGGTGTGCCCCAGGGCTCTGTCCACAATTCAATCTGTTCATAAATGACCTGGAGACAGGGATAAACAGTGACCAAGTTTGCCGATGACACAAAACTTTTCCATGTGGTAAAAACCAGAGAAGATTGAAGAGCTCCAGAAGGATCTCTCCAAACTGGGGGAATGGGCTGAGAAATGGCAAATGCGTTTTAATGTAACCAAATGTAAAGTAATGCATATTGGGGCCAAAAATCCAAACTTCATCTATCAACTCATGGGCTCTGAGTTATCCGTGACGGATCAGGAAAGAGATCTTGGTGTGTTGTGGACAGCTCCATGAAGGTGTCCCCCAATGTGTGGCGCGAAGACCATTCCATGCTAGGGATTATCAAAAAGGGGATTGAAAATTAGATACAAAACAATATAAGGCCCCACCTGGAGTATTGTGTACAATTCTGGTCACCGCATCTCAAGAAAGACATAGTGGAACTGGAAAAGGTGCAGAAGAGAGCGACTAAAATGATTACTGGGCTGGGGCACCTCCCTTATGAAGAAAGGCTAAAACGGTGGTCCCCAACCCCCGGTCCGCGGACCGGTGCCGGTCCGTGGACCGGTCGGCACCGGGCCGCCTGGGGAGGCCGGGGAGGCTCCTCCCCTTTTCCTCCGCCGCCCTCCTCCTCCTCCTCTTCTCTCCCGCGGGCGGCCGGTGGAGGAGGAAGGCTGGAGGAGCGCAGGAGGAGCCGCTGCCGCCGCCGCCGCCTTTGCCTCCCTCCTCCCCTCCCCTCCCCTCCTCCCAGGCCGGCCAGCCGGCGACTCCGCCCCCAAACGCTGGCGCCCCGGCGGCGTTGGCGGCGGCCGCTTGGGCTCCGCCAGGAGGGACGCGGCGGCGTTGGCGTTGGCGGCACTCACCGGCTTGGGGCGTCGGGCGTGCCACTCCCCCCACACACACGGGCGGGGTGGGGGGGAACCCGGGGCTCCTGGGCAGGCGGGCCCCCGCCTCCTCCTCCGGCGCCGGGAGACGCGTGCGGGTCTCGCTGCTGGCGCCCCGCTTGCTCCTGCTGCCGCCGCCGCCGCCGCCATGGGCCTCCTCCTCCGCCGGGGAAAGCGAGCGGGGCGCCAGCAGCGAGAGACCCGCGCGCGGCTCTTGGCCCCGGCGCCCCGCGCGCGGCACCCGCCCAGCCGCGCCGGGAAGCGCCCTCGCGGCACCGACGAGCCGCCTCCACCTCCTGTTCCTCCTCCTCCTCCTCCTCCTCCTCCCGCCGCCGCCGCCGGAGGAGCAGCAGCAGCCCCCCCCGCAATCGCTCCCCCCCGCCGCCGCCGCCTCCTGCTCCTGCTCCGGTTCCTCCTCCTCCTCCTCCTCCTCCCGCCGCTGCCGGAGGAGCAGCAGCAGCGAGGGCAAATTGCGGAGGGGTGGTGGCGGCGGCGGCGGGACGGGGGCGATGGCGGCGGCGGCGGGGGGGGGGGCGATTGCGGGGGGGGTGGCTGCTGCTGCTCCTCCGGCGGCGGGAGGAGGAGGAGGAGGAGGAGGAGGAACAGGAGGAGGAGGAGGAGGCTCGTCGGTGCTGCGTGGGCGCTTCCCGGCGCGGCTGGGCGGGTGCCGCGCGCGGGGCGCCGGGGCCAGGAGCCGCGTGCGGGTCTCGCTGCTGGCGCCCCGCTCGCTTTCCCCGGCGGAGGAGGAGGCCCACGGCAGCGGCGGCGGCGGCAGCAGGAGCAAGCGGGGCGCCAGCAGCGAGACCCGCACGCGTCTCCCGGCGCCGGAGGAGGACGCGGGGGCCCGCCTGCCCAGGAGCCCCGGGTTCCCCCCCACCCCACCCGTGTGTGTGTGTGGGGGGAGTGGCACGCCCGACGCCCCAAGCCGGTAAGTGCCGCCGCCGCTGCTCTCGTGCCTCCCCCTCCTCCTTCCCTCCCATCCTTTGCTTTCACCCCCCCTTTTGCCTCCCCGCCGGACCCCCCTTTCGCATTCTCCCCCCCTCCCCACCCCCACCCCCGGGCCACAGAAAAATTTTCAAAAATTTCCCGGTCCGCGGGGACAAAAAGGTTGGGGAGCACTGGGCTAAAACATTTGGGCGATTGAGGGGGGATATGATTGAGACATACAAAATAATGCAGGGTATGAGTAAAGTGGATAGAGGGAAGCTCTTCTCCCTCTCCCAAAATACCAGAACTAGGGGACATACACTCAAATTGAGGGCTGGGAGAGTAAGAACTGACAAAAGAAAATATTTTTTCACCCAGCGCGTTGTAAGTCTATGGAACTCCCTGCCACACAATGTGGTGATGGCATCTGACCTGGATGCCTTCAAAAGGGGATTGGACAGATTCCTGGAGGAAAAGTCCATCACAGGTTACAAACCATGATGGAGATGTGTAACCTCCAGGGTTTAAACCAGGGTACTTCAAGGGCCAGATGCAGGAGAGTGGTATCAGGAGACAGATATCTAGTCTCATGCTCTCCCAAACACATCTGGTGGGGCCGCTGTGAGATACAGGAAGCTGGACTAGATGGGCCTTTGGCCTGATCCAGCATGGCTCTTCTTATGTTCTTATGTTCTTATGTTCTTATGTTCTTATGTTCCAGTAAACCTTTTTCTTTTATGAATTCAAATGAATGTAAAATGGATCATTTCAGAAAGTGTCAGATATTGTTTGGCTGATCCTAATCAGTCCATAATGTTGACTGTTTAAACCCTCTGTGCAGAACTTATTCAAATTTTCTGTATGCTTGCAGGAACGTGGCTACAACCATAATAAATTATTGACAGCTTTAAATATCCCAGCGGACAGCGGAATAATAGCCTGGCTACCATGGTTTCTGGTTTGGAACTACAATCACTTTCCCATTGTACTTTACAAATAAAATGGGATGGAAATTAACAAGGTGTTATTGAAATTTTTGGAATATGATTACAAAATGATGTATTTTAAAATTAATCAGTAGGGTTTCATAATGGGCCATGTAGTGCAAAAGGGTTAGTTCATGCCAATGGACCATTTTCATTAAAATCTGCTTGTGGGTAATTAAAATAGTGTAATATATTACTTAGAGCACTTCATTAGAAGTCCAAATGCAGTACAATTAGAAATAGGAGAGAAGCAAACAGTTACAAAGGACATCACTTCAAATGGCCAGTGTTTCCTAGATGTGGCCAGAGATACACTATTTTTTTTAATCAAATGAATTAATTAAATCATTAATTCCAGAGGATGATAAAGAAACATTAAAGTTTTATTTTATTTTGGATAAGTCAAGGATGTATTTGAGCGTGTGCACAGAGACCTCCCATCTATGCTCAGAACCACAATCAGCTCCCACACAACTCATTTTGGAAGTCAAGTTTACCACGGCAGAGATTATTCATAATAGAAATGAAATGGTTGTTGAGCTGTGTGACCAGAAAAACAAATGGAAAACTAGGCTATGGACTATGGCTTTGAAAGAGCCAAATGGAAATAAGGGAGGTGGGGGGTTGGGTGGGCATGGCCTATGTCCCTTTGTTTGGAGAGCTGGGGTTTGAAACCCAATCCTGGACTTTGATGCAGTTTTAGCACCAGTCTTGCTTCTAACCCCATCAGAAGAGCGTCTAGCTGATATCATTTGGCCACGAATCTCAACCAAGACAGTTCTTTGGCTCCAATGCTTTGATAAAGATGCCATCAAAAGCTTGGCTTGCATTTTGTTGTTTTATTTTAAAGGTATCACCTAGCCTAGTTTTGCATTGATAATAGAAATGATGCTGTGTACTGATCCTAGGTCGGAACATGTAGCATTGTTTAGAAAACAAATACATACATTGGCATCCTTCAGTCTCTAAAGACTATGGTATCATGCCTGGATTAGAGATCCTAAAGCAACACCTAGTGTGGCTAAATAGACCAATGCAGGAATGGCAATCTCTGCTGCACTGGGGGCAGATGTATTCTGTTTCTTGCCCAGTCCTCAGGTTTCATTATTTCCGTGCCTGCCTCTTTTCCTCTGCCTGTTGGACAAATCCCTCTTCGAATTTATGTAGACCATGCTGTATCTTTTTGCCTCCAGACAGTGCGATCAAAGGTCAGGGTTTCCCATCTGTTGAGGTCAATTCCCAAGGCCTTCAGGTACCTCTTACAGATATCCTTATACCGCAGCTGTGGTCTCCCTCTGGGGTGCTTTCCCTGCACTAGTTCTCTGTACAGAAGATCTTTTGAGATCTGGTCATCGTCCATTCTCACAACGTGTCCAAGCCAGCGTATGCGTCGCTGTTTTCAATAAAGTATACATGCTAGAGATTCCAGCTCATTTCAGGACTATGCTATTTGGAACTTTGACATGCCAGGTAATGTTGAATATTCGCCTAAGACAGCGCATATGGAAGGTATTCAGCTTTCTTTCCTGTCGGGCATGGAGGGTACAAGACTCACTGCAATATAAAAGTGTGCTCACTACTACACAAGCCTTGTAGACCTGTATCTTTGTATGTTCTGTCAGCTTCTTATTGAGCCATACTCTCTTTGTTAGTCTGGAAAACATAGTAGCTGCTTTACCTATGTGTTTATTCAGCTCAGACTCTAGTGAGAGTGTATCTGAGATAGTTGAGCCAAGATACACAAAGTTGTGGACAACCTCCAGTTCGTTTGCGGAAATTGTAATGCGAGGAGGACAGTTTGCATTCTGGCCCATGATTTGTGTTTTTTTTCCCAGGCTGATTTCCAGCTCATACTCTTTGCAAGCCTTACTAAAATGATCCATAAATTGTTGGAGATCTTCAGCAGAGTGAGCAGTAATGGCAACGTCGTCAGTGAAGAGGAAATCCCGCAAACATTTCAGCTGTACCTTAGACTTTGCTCTCAATCTAGAGAGATTGAAGAGTTTTCCATCTGATCTGGTCCGGAGATAGATATCCTCTGTTGCAGTTCCGAAGGCATACTTCAGCATGGTAGCAAAGAAGATCCCAAACAAGGTTGGTGCAAGGATGGAGTACTGCTTCACTCCGCTTTGGATGTCAAAGGGATCTGACATTAGGCTATCAAAAACTACATTGCCCTTCATATCCTCATGAAAAGACCTAATGATGTTAAGGAGCTTGGGTGGGCATCCAACCTGGAGGAGTATTTTAAAGAGACCGTCCTTACTAACCATATCAAATGCCTTCGTAAGATCTATGAAGGCTACAAAAAGTGGCTGTCCTTGTTCCCTGCATTTCTCCTGCAACTGCCTGAGAGAAAATACCATATTAATAGCGGACCCGTTGGTTCGAAAGCCACACTGTGATTCTGGGTAGACTCTCTGCATATATCTGGAGCCTCTTCAGTATCACACATGCAAACAACTTCCCAACAACACTAAGAAGAGAGATACCACGATTGTTGTTACAGTAGCTCCTGTCACCTTTGTTCTTATAAAGCATAACAATATTGGCGGCCTTCATATCTTGTGGTACTCCCCCTTCCCTCCAGCAAAGGCAGAGGATTTCGTACAGTTCAGTGAGAATGATCTCTTTGCAGCACTTCAGAACTTCAGCAGGGATGTTATCTTTCCCAGGTGCCTTGCCAGAGGCAAGTGAATCCAGAGCCACATTTAATTCTTTTAGAGTTGGTTCATTGTCAAACTCCTCCAAGACAGACAAGCACTCAATATTATTTAAGACTTCTTCGGTTATTGTGTTTTCTCTGTAATATAGTTCAGAGTAGTGCAGCACTAGGAAACAAAACTGTAATGCTTATATACGGCCCAAAGCACTTGAAGCAATTTTGGGGAAATTTTACAATCACAATTTAATTATGTAGGCTACACATTGCCCACACCCTCCCCCACAAATTGGGCACTCCTTTTACCAACCTGAGAAGGAAATAAGGATGAGTCCACCATGAGCCAGCTACCTGGGTAGTGAACACAGTTTTGGCTGCACCATGAGGCTCCCTTTCTTTAGAAGGCAATCTAGAGGGGTATATAGAGATGTGTGCTGCTTATATGCTACCCTATAGTGCTTAAAGCAATCTCTGGATTGCTATGCAAGTTACACAATGCTCAACCCACCTCTATGAGCTGGGTACTCTGTTTACCAGCCCCAAAATGAATGGAAGCCTGAGTCAATCTCGAGCTATTTACATCAGATTTAGGTATTGAGCAGAGCCTTGCCTGCAGTACTGCAGTTTAACCACTGCTTGATGTGGCCGAGGTGACCATCTAGTGCACAAACCTTAGTTGCGTCTGGATCTGGAAACCTACCTAAGTACAGAATAAAGATCATCCAATTAATCAAGCGAGAGACTTGAGGCAGGATATACTATTAAGTGAAGACCTTTTCAGGCACTATGAATGTAACTGAAAACAAACATGCAAGGAAGGAAAGTTGTCAGTCCCTTGTGTTGCCAGCCTCCTCATGTGAAGGACAACTTGCTGAAGGAGAGAACCTCTGTCTCAGTGCACTCGCTCCACATGTGAAGGGAACTGTAAGGAGAGCAGTGATGAAAGGGAGCTGAGCTTTCCTTGTGGTTTTATCTTCAACTACATTCAGATCACTGTACATGGCTCTTGGGGAGGATGGATTTATGAAATTTGGTAAGTTCCTGTGAAAACAGAACTGAACAAAATTTCCGGCAGCCATACTAGTCACGTTCACAGGTATGGCTTGCCAAGATGACTCTGGATCAGAGAGGCCCAAATTAACCATGCAGGCACAATGCCCAGACTTTCCTAGGATGGGAAGACACCAAGAGAGTCAACTCTGCTGATGGCTGGGGATCATTGTCCTGCGCAGTACATCTCCTAGCAACCTGAGTCACTCCTCGTGGGAGTTCCTCCAAATCCACAAAGTTGACCACTTTGGCTGACACATTAACCCTGCCAATCAAGAATAGCAAAACTACCCACAAAAGGTAAAGTAGGTGATTGAGGCAAGGCCATTCTTGAATACCAACAACCTTCTTTTTCCAAAAATAACCAAACAATTATAAACTTGTGTTTTTAACAGGCCTTTAAAAGGCTGCTGAAGACCTGGCTGTAGAGACTTGCTTTCCCTAACTACTGCAACTCCAGAAACCTTTAAGTTTGCCTTGGTTTTTCTTTTCCTTTTAATGTTTTTTTTCCCCTGAATTGTTACTGTTTTGTTTATTGTTCATTAATTGTGGCTTTATTATGTTTACTATCACTTTGCATATTGTAGACTATTATTTACATTTAAACTTTGTAAACCGTCCAGAGTGACCAGATGGCAGCATCATAGAAGTCAAATAAATAAATAAATAAATAAATAAATAAATAAATAAATAAATAAATAAATAAATAAATAAAGATATTGGTAAAAAATAAAAAGTAAAAAACCATCAAGTTTCAAATCAGTTTCCATAAAGGTTACAGAAAAAAGCATAAAGCAATTAAGCTTTCAAAAGGGTTTGAAGCATGAATAATTCCGGAACAGTTTCCACAAGCAAATAAGAAAGCTATCTATCCTATTGACCCTGAAGCAACTGGCGATCCATTGTGTGAGACAGAATGCTGAGCTGGATGGGCTATGGCCTGTTCCAACAAGGCTTTCTTGTGTTCTTATGTTCTTAGATTGTATGGCCTCTCAATTAATAGGCATTTTCTCTACCTTCTTCTGGTCTGCTCATCCCAGGCATGAACTATCCGATCTGTTTCAAAAAGGCAACCCAAATAGTGATCCCGTGTTTTCCAACTTCCTGATGTAGCAATTCTCTGTTTCTAAGGGATGACATTGTACCTCCCCTTCAATGGAACTGAGATAATAATAATAATAATAATAATAATAATAATAATAATAATAATAATAATAATAATAATAATAATAATAATAATAATAATAATAATAATAATAATAATTTTGCAGAACACAAATTTAGGGTACCAAACTGCTAAAATTCAGGGAAAATTTCTCATCTATTGTATATGGATGACTTAAAATTGTATGGAAAATCGGAAATTGAAGTACACTCACTGACCAACACAGCCAGAATTTTCATTACTGATGTTAGTATTGAGTTTGGACTAAACAATGTGCCACAGTGGCACTGAGAAAAGGAAAAATCACTGAGAGTGAAGGAATTGAAATGCCAAATGGACAAACCATTAAGTATCATCCATCTGAAGCCTATAAATATCTGGGCATAATGGAATTAGATAATATCAAGCATGGTCAAGTGAAAAATGTGGTCAGTAAAGAATATATCCAAAGGGTCAGAAAAGTATTAAAAAGTAAGCTGAATGGTGGTAACACCATCAAGGCCATTTATAGCTGGGCCATACCAGTCATCAGGTATACTGCTGGCATTATAAACTGGACTCAGACGGAGCTAGATAGTCTAGATAGGAAAACAAGAAAACTTATGACCATTCCTGCCAAGAAAACTCCATGGACATGGGGTCACAAAGAGTTGTTCACGACTGTAATGACACAACACACACAAATGAGCAATAAAAAATTGAAGGAGTGTTTACTTCAGCAACTTAAATACATATTTCTCAAATTGGTTTGAACAGGAGAATTAGACTTGTATTTAAAATCTCTTGTATTGAAATCAATAGCACACAGTCTGCATTAAGCACAAAGCAATTTACTACAGACATACACCAGGAATACATGAATATATAGTTCACTTTGCATAATTCTGTTAAGAATTGCCCATCACTCCCAGAGAGGGGTGTAAAATGCCTTTTGCAATGTCTTCCGCCTTTTGCAATGTACTGCAATTAAGATTGATTTGCAGCATGATTCTCTGCAGAGAAATTCCGGACACAGAAAGATGTTTTTCCCCCCTGTATTGTCAGCTAGAAAAATGGGACAATGGGACAGCACAGCAGTGGAGACAGAAGCTAACAATAACATCTGCATGTCTATGGAAACCGATGCTGCCTTGAGTCCTTTTGAGGAGAAAGGCAGTATAGAAATATTTTAAATAAATAAATAAATTTGTGTTACCTGGGCAATTTCAAGGTAGTTTTAATTTGGTCATCAGTAATGCAATTTGGGGGGAATTTCTTCTAGGATACTCATACTCATTGTTATTTCCATTCATTTTGTAACTCTGCAAAGCCAGTTTTTAAAAAAGTAATTCCTATTGTGGTATTGTTATGTTATATCATGTCACTTTGGATTTAAGGCATCATTCTGAATTCTAGTATATTCTGTCATTGAGAGATGTGTTCATCTCTTGCAAATGAAAGGCTGTGTCTTCCTTTGCTGAATCAATGTACAGTAGGACCCCCATATCTGCTGATTTGCTATCTGCAGCTTCAGTTATCCATGGCTGGCAGCTCCAAAATACAGTCCCTTAGCACATTGTACATATTGTGGTTTTGGGGCTGCCACCACTGCTGTCACCCCCACCCTCTTGCCACCCCCACCACTGTCACCCTCAAATAACAGCATTTGCTCTTTTCCATGAATTTTGGTATCTGCAGGGTAGCCCGGAACTAATCACCCACAGATACAGAAGTCCTTCTGCATTTCCTTCAGGGTGTCCTCTTTTACTGTTGACTTCCACTCTTCCCAGCATTATTAAGCCCCCCACCGTGAGTCTTGTTTTCTCAAGATGCACCAAAAGTGTAATCAACTGTGCTTAGTTCTTTTTAGCTTCTAAGGAGAATTCAGGCTTGATTTCATCATATCATCTTAGAAATGAAGAGCTGGGAGGGACTCTATGGAGCTTTAAATCCAGCCCCTGCCAAGGAGCCACACTGGGGAATTGAACTCCCAACCTCGATTTGATTCTCAGATTTGGTTTGAACCCACCTGTTTCTCTTTTTGGTAGCCCATGACTTCCAGCAGCACCTTGTTGCACACTCTCAGATTCACCTTCTTGTTTTGGAGACAGAACTAATATGCGTAAGACAAACTAGATGTGTTGTTAAATGCATGGCTGCATTTTAGAAAATGCGTTTTAAACATAAAAGACAGACACCACTGCCATGTTGAACTAATGAGCATCAAGGGAACAAGGGGAGTTCAACATGCCACCAACATCCTAGTTTTAACCAGAAGGGAGACACATGCTTTCTGCTTCCATGGCTCCCGTTTTCAATGAAATGGAAGCTTCCATTAGTCCTAATCTACTCATCTTTGTTCCCATGCTTTCTTGGCCCACATAGCCTCCCATTCACACTTGCCTCCACCATATACAGTGGTACCTCTACTTACGAGCTGCTCTACTTATGAGCAATTCGACTTAAGAGCCGAAAACCGTTGGTGTTTTAACTGCTGCATTACAGATTTTAGATGCTGTCTCCTCTACTTACGATTTTTTAAAGATACTGCTGCTCTACTTATGAGTTTTTCGACTTACGAGCATGCATTCGGAACAGATTAAACTCATAAGTAGAGGTACCACTGTATTCTGGTGGCTTACCTCTGCACATCGGCTACTTCTTATTCGCATGCTTTCCTCCCTCTCCTTTCTGTGCTGTATTGGGGATAGCAGGGTTCTTTTCCTGCCAGACAAGCAGTTCAGGAAAACAAGGCAGGATTTTTTCTCTCCACAAACAGCTCATCTTTCTTCCATGCAGGGTTTGAATGGCAATGAGAGGCATTCTCCCTCCCCCTCCAAAAAGGGGGGAAAAGACAGACAAAGAAAGTAAGCATTGTTGCTAACTCACGTTCCTTTCATGCTAGCAGGCAAACAAGTCAGTTCCCTTTTCCTGTTCAAGCATTATTTATCCTCTCCCACAGGAAAGCAATGGAGTGCCTAGGCCCTTTGCTCTGCAATATCATTTTCTCCATGTGGAGGGTGACTCACCTGTTGATGCTCATGTGTAGGTTTTCCAGGTGAAGCAGAACACTTGAGGTTCTGGGTTACATAGCAAGAACCTCTCCTCTGAAAATACAACACACTCATCACATAGAAAGCAATGAGAGAAAAAAGAGGGCTAGACATGCCTCTAGAAGCAGTTTTGAGCAGAGGAACCACCTGAATGAGTTTCTTATTCTTAGCTATAGAGAATTCTTGGAAGCGTTCAGAAGAAAGAATAGACAGAATGAACCTTTTTCGCCTTTACAACCTTTAGTAAAATGCAGAATGACTTTTTAAAGTCTTTGTTAACCCTTGGTTCTCTGAATGGGAGAAAAATAGGAAATTCTGGGGAGATGAATATTCCAATAGCCAACAAAATGAATGTCCATTACTAGAAATGGAATCTGGAAGTGGCCTTTGGTTAACTGGTTGTGAATGAGTGTACCTCATCTGTAGGGAAAGGAATTACAAAAGATACCTGTGTCATCCAACACCTCAAAGATGATGGATGACCCCAGACTGACATTTCAATATCTCAAAAAGGAGGTCCAGTTGCCATGACTCAACTTCCAGATAAATTCAGCTGGATGAATGAGAATTTTCACAGACCCTAGTCTCATGTATTGCCTAAAACAGCTGTCAACTCAACAAGGAAACATTTATTCAGAACAATTTATAGGTCACCTCCACACTCTAAGAATTTTGTTCCTCTTCCTCTCCACCATCAAATTCAAGAATTAAATCAGCTCCAGTTCAATGGTCACCAGTGAAGATTTATAGACCCTACTAATTCCTCTTCCTAAATTTCTTTAGCAATTTGCTCCAGATGCTTAAATTTATTCTAGGAAGGCCAGTAACACAGTTGTGTAAGAATAGGTTTGGTCAAAATTACAGCCTTTTTCACTTTCTTCAAACCTTCATCATAGCTGATCTTCCAGGAGTAGTCTCAGATTATATCTTTAGTCCTTTTAACAGAATGGGAGGAATTTACCCAAAGGATGGCTCCCCTCTGGGAAATGAAACAAGCCAAACCAGTGCTTACCGATTGCTTATCTTTCCATTGGGCAGCATCAATCCACTCCTCCTGCAGCCCTAGCTCTGGAGTTAACAACTCCATTCTGACCCTTTTTAGTGGGAACACTCCTTGGCAGGCTTTTTTCAGTCATCCTCCTATTCCTGTCCCGCACCTTCAGTCTTGCTTGCTGGTTGTGGGAAAGATGCAATACTGGGGTTAATATACAACAGAGAAGGGATGCACCCTTTCCTATTGACAGGGTGAAACATGTATCAATTATAATCAATAGTATAGCTTTAATCATAATCAATACAATGTTGGTGAGGTAGGATTCATATAGCCAAAGCATAAAAACTCAGGCCAACTTGAACCGGTTTTACTGCAAAAGAACAACTATGGCCTGTCCATCGGCTGAAGGGCGTGGTTCTTGGAAGGTATTTAAAGCACAGGGGGGTCCTATGAGATTTGTCCAGAGCCTTGACATTGACCATTGACCATTGCTCATCACTCTGTACCCTAAACACATTTAGCCTTCTTTTAACAAAGAGCTCTGATTTTATGTGAATTTCATGTGTGTGTTTTGTTGTGTTTTAACTCTAATTGTTATTCAATAAACCTCTTGTTGTTTACTGTTCACCTGGAGTGTGGCAGTCACATATTTTGGGTACCACTAAACCACTGAAGATCTTTCACTATGTATGACAGCCTAGGCTGAAATAAGGAACCTCTCACCGATGGGCCAAATGTGGCCCAAAAAGGCCCCTAATTTTTAAATTATTTATTAATTTGCCATATTTTAATCTCATATTTCTCCTTAGAGAGAAGCCAAGGTGGTTCACATTGTAAAAAAAAAAACATTATTTAAAAGCTAAAAATGGTAGATATACAAATATTAAAAATGAAAGAAGTATTCAATTAAAAATGGTAAATAAAATAAAAAATAAAACATAATTAAAACAGGGAACAAGAACCAATTAAAAACCTCATCTCAGTCCATCAGTTATTAAGGCAGTGATGGCAAATCTTTTAGAGACCGAGTGCCCAAATTGCAATTCAAAACCCACTGATTTTTTGCTAAGTGCCAATACAGCAATTTAACCTGAATACTGGTGGCCGTGAAGGGGCGATGTCAGGTGCCCACAGAAAGGGTACGGAGTGCCAACTTTGGCACCCATGCTATAGGTGCACCAACACTGTATTAAGGGAAAGCCGGCCCAAAGAGAAAGATATTTGCCTGATTGTAGATGGGCAACAAAGATGGGGCCAGCCTAGCTTCCCATGGGATGGACTTCCTCAGCTGGGGGCAGGGGGGCAGCCACTGAAAAAGCTACCTCCTCTGGGCCACCAAACACACATGTAAGGATGAGGTGGTCCTGAGAGAAAAGCCTCCCCTGGTGATCTCAAAGCTCAGGCAGGCTCATAGAGGGGGATGTGGTCTTTTAGGAAGCTTGAGACCCAAGCCATTTAGGGATTTATAGGTTAAAATGGTTGCAGAGCTATATTGCTCAGCAGAAGGGCTGTTATAGGGTGTGGGCTATAAAAAGCCAGATAGCAATGCTAAAGAAAAACTTAGACACAGCAGTGACTCCCTTCACCCCCAAAACTGTATTTACAAAATATACATATGTCCAGCAAAACATACACCTCATTTTCAAAAACCAATCCAATGATCCATTCTTCTGGAAAATAGTTGGCTATGAACATATCTCAGGAGTACTGTGATGGGGGTTTCTGCATGGCAGGGAGTTGGACTGGATGGCACTTGAGGTCTCTTCCAGCTCTATTATTATTCTATGCCTCCAACTGGCAGAATAATGAGCTGCTCTCTTCCAACACCACCCAACAATGTACACTGTGTCCTGCTTATGTACCTCTGTGTGATGCAACAGTTACTCAGCTGATTGAACATTAAGCATGTGCAGAGTTGTCACCCGACTTGACTAGCTGACAAAACATGATCGCTCAGGTGTGTGTCCTTTCTGCCTAATCATTCCCATAATGCAGTAAGACAATTCCAAGTTTTCTAACCAAACCTTGACAAAAACACAGCAGGTTCCCAGGGTGCTTTCCTCTTCTAATAGCCTGGCTTTAATTACTTTTGAAGTATGTCAAAAGGTATCTTCCCTCCCATCTCACTGAAAAGAGTAAAAAGTGCCAGAGGAGTATCTCTCCTCTACTTATCTGGCTGGTGAGAGTTGCTGAGGAGAAAGAAGGGCCCAGTTTTCATACCGTTTGGCATTTAATACTGGGGGTGGATAGGTGTGAAGATTGGGCCTTCTCTTATATGAGGTTACACAGTCTAAGTTAATGCCCTTCATTATGGACAGTGGATGCAAAGAGTAAATCATACTTATTTCTGGCTCTGTAATAAGTTTTAATGTGAAGCAAGAAATCTGATATTCCAAGATGTACTGACCCAATTCCTTTTTTATTTCTTATTTTATACTATTGAAATGGTGTTATGTTGTTACCATTGTTACCATCCTTGCAATGTGTGGTAGCATATTATTTTATTCTAAATTAAAATAAATATGTTTTATTAAATATGTGCCATTAGGAGTAGAAGAGTTGAGGAATCCAGTGGCTGTGACACCTTATTCCACTAGGAGGGAATGCCTATTTATACCTCATGCCTTTCTATTCCTAAGTGCTTTTCTGTAGCACACATTAATTCTCTAAAAATAATGAAGGGATAATTGTGCTCAGTCCTTTCTTTTCCTGCAACATTAATTGCCAAGCAAGCTCTTCAGAGTTGCTAGCTATCTCCTCCCACACAGGTAAGTCAAACTGGGGTTGCCATTAGACCTAAGTCAAGCTGACACCTGCTAGGAATAGCTGTTTTAAAACAAGCCAGTAGTTCACCTGCCATTAAAAAGTTACTGCCATCCAATATTGTTTTCCAGCAGGTTACACCAGCCTCCTTCTGCCCCCTATAATTTCAGCTGCATTTAGAGCTTTTCAATCAATTCATCAGTCACATTTATAGAGCATTCCTTATGGGTGCAATTCATTACTAAATTATAGTACAGAGTTACGAAATAACAAACTAGACAAATAGATTTTCCAGAGAGATGTAATTTGCTGGCAGGAGTCAGAGGGACTAATTGCACATGAATGTAGCAGAACCAGTAGAGTCTTAAGACAGTCTTAACTAACCTTCATAGGTTCACCTGGCAACATCTCTGCAGAACTTTCAGCAACAGCTGCAAGTAGAGATGGGCATGAAATGATTTTTTTTTCATTTTTTCATTTTTTCATTTTGTTTCATTTCCTAGTGAAACGAAAAATGACCTGGCTTTTTAAAAAAATGAAACCAAACAAACCAATTTTGTTTGTTTGTTCCATTTCATTTTTCATTCACCCCCAGTCGGGTGTGTTGAGGGGGAAGCGATGGCTTTTAAAACTATTTTTAGCCACCGAAGCAAGTGGCGATGGCCACCGCTGCTTGCTCTGTGGCCTAAAAAAAGTTTTAAAAGACTGCACTCCCCCCAATCAGGCACTTTTTTTGGGGGGGGGGGGACAGGCTTTTAAAACATTTTTTTTAGCCCCTGAAGCAAGTGGTGATGGGTGCAGCCACCGCTTGCTTCAATGGCTAAAAAAAAGTTTTAAAAGCCCGCACTTTCCCTCACCCCCAGAAACACAAAGTTAAAATCATAATGAGAACATTAAACACACAGTTAGATACATAAAACATGACACAACACATAAAACACAAAAAACACAAACAATGAAATGGAACAAAAATGAAATGATTTTTTTAAAAAAAATCATTTCAAATCAAATGAAATGAAACAAGGATAAACAAAACCAAAAACCAAATCAAACACTGTTTTAGCATTTTGTGCCCACCTCTAGCTGCAAGTGTTGATCATTGGCCTTTTAAACAGTTCATGTCATCTTGCTGTCTCAGTTTTAAAATCTGTATTTGAAGGGCTCTGGGTTTTGCTTTTTGTCTGTTTCTTTGTTTCCTCTGGTGTTTTTTTTTAAATCAAATGACTTTATATTCTAGGCTGTGATGACAGTGGGAAGCCAAACTGGCAGAATATGGTTTTGCTGTGGCTTGATTCACAGCCAGTTTTATGCACATTAGGTGATCACATGAAAACAGCAAAACTGGTTCGGCACCAATGGCCATGCTGGCCCATCATTCCGGTGGGATTTGATTTGTGCCACAGCCACAGCTCCTTGTTGTTGTTTGTTTGTTTGTCTGCTTGTTTGTTATGCTGTTCATCTCACAGATGGTCACTGGGTGGTCCTCAGCAGTGACGATGGCATAAAAACATAACATAATCAAAGTGTAAATAAATGTATGCTAAATAAAACTAAACTGAAAAACATTTGTCAGCAAGTTAAATATAAAAGGGTAATGTTCTCATTGGCTCTTCTTTTGGCAAATTTTAAAAAGCCTGCTGAAAGAGAATTGTTATGAGAAGTTTCTTGAAAGACCCCAGGGAGAGGGCCAGGCAAATTTCGGGTGGTAATTCATTCAAGACGCAGGGCGCTACAGCTGAGAAGACCCAGCTCTCTCCCGCTGAGTCTCATCAAGGTTAGCACACTTAGCCATCCAGCCTGAGACGTATGAATAGGGAAGGCAGTGCCTGTTGGGAGTAGGAGTTCTGCCATTTACTGAGGTCCCATTTTGGGCTTTGTAGGTCAAAGCCATCACCTTGACGCTGGTATGGAAATGGACACATAGCCAGTGCAAGGCAGCCAGAATTGGGGAGATGCTATGGCACATATTAACTCCCCTCACTGACTAGCTGCCATATTCATTGCTTGCCTATTCACTGATTCTGCCCTCTGGCAACACCTGACTATCCTTTTATGGTTTATTGCAGTGGTGGAGAACCTTTGGCACTCCAGATGTTTTGGACCGCAACTCCCAGAATTCTGAGCCTGGATTGCCAATGGCAAACGATTGTGAGAGTTGTGGTCCAAAACATCTGGCATGCCGAAGGTTTGCCACCACTGGGTATTAATGCAGTGACAAGGTAATCTAGTGCTAAACTTGGTAGTTTGTATATAAAAAAATAAGAAAACATTTTTGGAATAACTAGAGAGAAAGATTGGTGTTTCTGATTTTGAAAACATCTCAACCAAAACATCACCCAAAGAACAGCCAGAGATATCCCCCTCGGTCCTTAGAGAAAATGAGAAATTGACCTCACAGGGTAAACACTGTTCTAACTGCTTCAGCTTTAAAAAAAGTAGAAGCCGTAAGAACTAGGGAGAAGAAACTCCACATTTGAAGTAAAAAGGGCAAGGCCATATTCTCATTGGTCTTTGAACCACATTATCAGTAAAATGAAAGACTGAATTCTACTTCTGGAGAAAATCTCATACTGCCTGCCAATTGCACCCTTAGTTTAAATTTGATTTATGTTTATATTCACTGAACAGTACCCTAGATGTAAAGTTTTTGTAACTTGTCTAGGCTAACTGCAGCTAATTGATGGGTTGCCACATGCATCTTGGTTGTGTGCCAAGACACACACCTGACTGCATGAGCGAAAAGCACTCCAACACATTAACAATTAGTTCCAGTAAGCTGTAGCGAGTGACACAAGCAATATATGAACATCAGTAGGATCCTTGCTTATTATGTACTGTGCAGAGTACTATTGTACTAAAAAAATCACAGAAGCCATCACTGTTAGCTGTGCTAGCAAACATTTATCGGGGTTCTTGTAGTCCAAGAACATCTGAGGAGTAAGTTTGAGAACCACTGGTCTACAGGATACCATTTGTGACTAAGCAATAATAACTTCACACTCATAGTTCTCCACTTTCTGCCCTTACGGTGTTGACAACTGTTGCATACTAATTGTCTCCAACTTTATTTATTGCCCTCCATTGTTGCAAGACACTTTGAGTCCTTTCCAATGAGAAAGGCGGGGCAGAAAAATTATAAATAAATACTTATCAATGAATGGATCTTGAGCAAGCAACTTGCCTTAGAGCCTTACCAGATTGTTTTTTGTGAAATGGGTGTTTTGGCCTCTCTGACTCTGGTAGTGAATTTGCAAAGTCTTCCCATCGCACTTTCTTCAAATTCTATATGTGTCCCTTGCCCTGAAAGATTGGAAACTCATTGTTTAGGTAATCTTTTGTAATCTTACTAATTGGATTATCTACCTTGGTAGGTCTTCCAAAGAAATATTTCACCACCACCCAGTCTGAAGGAACTTCACAAATCTAGCAAACTTCTTACAAAATATTTTCAGTTGGAATTAATTAAAATGGACAAATGGCTTTTGATTCAGCAGACAAATGGCTGTTCTAAGGCACTGGAAGAAGGAGGAAGGTGCCTGCAATTTCAAGTCATCTAGCTGACTTCTATGTAACCCTAATTTGCAACCAACGGCTTTGTGAATTTCTAATCACATCAGAATCTTGCTGTGCAAGAACTGTCGGTTCAATTGCAGACTTATAAATGTGCAGCACACCACTTTCCAGATGTTCAGCATGCAAGGAAGTAGACATCTCATTTCCTCACTCACTGGAATAAAATGTGCTGTGAAATGTGTATTGTTTTACACATCCATAGGAGTACGTCTGTGAAGATTCTCAGTCATCCAGGTTCGTTTAACTGGGAGTTGAGTCATGGCTACTGGACTTCTTTTTTGAGAGATAGAAACGTTTCGCTGTTCATCCAAACAGCTTCATCGGTCTGAATACAGCTAGTGCAAGAGACCTTCTTATAGTCA
The DNA here is from genome assembly GCA_037367245.1 of Phrynocephalus guinanensis. Lineage (NCBI taxonomy): Eukaryota > Metazoa > Chordata > Lepidosauria > Squamata > Agamidae > Phrynocephalus > Phrynocephalus guinanensis. The sequence goes on from CM074734.1 coordinate 14,047,620, forward strand.
GCTTGACCTCTTGTCCCCTGGTCTGATTGGCTCATAAGATGAACAAAGCCTGAATAGGCTCGTTAGGGAGACATTAGTGTCCATGGCCTTAAGGTAAACAATGGCCTAAGGTGCTGAAACCCATCAAGAATGAGTCGTTAGCTTTGACCTGGTGGTGAAGGCTCCTTGATTTGCCTGGGTAGTTTGGAAAGTACAGCCTGATAAGTAGCAGATAGACTATGCCGGAGCCCACCACCTCTGTTGAGGGAGGGATTTTCAATGCTAACATGAATGGCTTCCCTTACTCCTCTCTCAAACCACCTCTCTTCTTTGAATTAGGAACTTTTAAACCTGATAATAAAGCCTGGCTGTACACATCTAGTTTTGGCTTTGAAAGTTTTAAAGAATAAAATTATAGTCCAGAATTATTGTTAGGTCATTTATTAGTACACTAGACCTACCTAGGATTGGTGCCTTAGATGGCTCACAAAGACAATTGAGTCTCCACAGCCCACGTCTGTGCAATCAGCTGGGGGATCACTTAGGATTTTGAATTTACATTTATGTTGTCAGCAAGGCAACCTTAAGGCCACAGTAGACAAGATGCTGGTCCTGTTTCTGAAAACAGTGACCCTTCATTCAGCAAAAGATGCCTGCTTGTAAAAGCATGTTAAAACAAAGGTAGTTGATCCACTGCAATGTACTGTATAGAATCACTTGTGGGCCCAGGCAGCAGCTAAGTCATGACAATGCTTTTGAGGATAAAACATACCACATAGCATTTGGTGGGAACTAAATGGCCATGATTTTTTCCCTTTTATAGCTGGATAAACTTGGCACTGAACAATGTATAGCTGAATGAAGTTTGGCACAGCCACATGTACAATGGATCCAGGCATAAAAATGTAAAGGTGCCCCCCACACATACGTGCTAGTTGTGTCTGACTGTAGGGGCAGTGCTCATCTCCGTATTCAAGCTGGAGAGAAAGTGTTGCGCAAGTCCATGGCCATGTGGCCAGCATGGCTGCAAGTTAAAAACTCTTTTTACCTTCCTGCTTTTTATGGCGATACCTATTTATCTACTTGCATGTACATGGTTTCAAACTGCTACGTTGGCAGGAGTTGGGGTTAACATCAGGAGTTTACTCTGCTGTGTGGCACCCAGGATTCGAACCGCTGACTTTGCAGCTGACAGTTTTCAGCTAAATGGCCATGATTTTTCCCTTTTATAGCTGGATAAACTTGGCACTGAACAATGTATAGCTGAATGAAGTTTGGCGCAGCCACATGTACAATGAGTCCGGGCATAAGCTGACCTAAATGCCAATCAAATACCATCGCAGCCTAGCTGCAAAGCAGGAAGGGATTGATAGGGGCCACTGTGGCATTTGAACACTAAAATAGGCAGACCACAATTGCCGTAAGCTCCAAATCCCTGAAGAAGATAACTAAAGACATGAAGATGCCACTGTCAGCTTCATTTGACCAAATTAGATTTGGCCCAATGCCACAATTAGAACAAAACTTTAATAAAATTGTAACTGTTGATATTTTTTTTGCAGCTCACAACATATGCTTATACAGTGATACCTCTGACAACGAATTTAATTGGGTCTCAGAGGCAATTCATTATAAGGAAAAAATCATTATCTGAAACGTGGTTTCGCATTGAAATGAATGGGAAATCAATTAATCCATTCCGGAGGTCCAAAAAAAAAAAAAGGCAAAAAAGCTGGGGGTTTTCCAGACCTCTTTATAAAGTGCACTTTAAAGACATGCAGTGCTGGAACACCCCCCCAACACCCCCCTGCAGTTCAATGCAAACATGAACAAAAGAAACCAGCAAGACTATCCCAGCCTTTTCCTACCAAAATGCAATGGAAAGTAGTTCAAAGATAAATAAAACCAAGCTCCAATAAAACACCCAGTTGTTATCGCCAAATGCACGGGGGGGGGGACCAGCACCCTCATCTTGAAACCCCAGCTCATCTCAGCACTCATTTTAAACTTGAAATGAATGCAAACAGAAAAAGCCAGCCCGCTCTTCTGCTCATCACTCCATTATAAAATGGAAAGGAATGGAAATGGACAGAAAAAAGCAAGGAAACCTCAGATTCCTACCTGTTCGAAAATGTCCAAATCCCTCCACAAAACATGTCCCAAATGGCTCCTAAACACCATAAAATACACTCTAACTCCTCCCACTCCTCCACAAACTATGGGGACTGCAATGCATCCTGGGTAAACTTTTCTTAAAGGCATGATAAAATATTCATTATCCAAGGCAGTCCAAAGGGAGCATTCATTATCTGAGGAAGTCCCATACCTGGGAATCTGCAAAGTCAGCAGATCAGTGGTTCGAATCCTGGTGCCACACAGTGGAGCAAGCTCCTGCTGATAATCCCAGCTTCTGCCAACCTATCAGTTCGAAACATGTAAATGCAAGTAGATAAATAGGTACCGCTGTATAAATCGGGAAGGTAAACTGTGTTTCCTTGCAGCCATGCCAGCCATATGGCCATGGGCTTGCTCAACACTGTCTCTTTGGCTTGAATACAGAGATGAGCACCACCCCTAGTGTCGGACATGACTAGCATGCATGTGCGGGGGAACCTTTACCCTTTTTTATGAATGTGTGTGAAGATTCTCAGTCTTCCAGGTGAGTTTATCTGGAAGTTGAGTCATGGCTACTGAACTTCTTTTTGAGACATAGAAACGTTTCGCTGCTCATCCAAACAGCTTCATCAGTCTGAATACAGCTAGTGCAAGTCCTCCATCTTATAGTCAGCTTTGACCTCTTGTCACCCTGGTCTGAATTAGGCTCATAACATGAACAATGGCCTGAATAGGCTCGTTTGGGAGACAATAGTATCCATAGCCTTAAGGTGAACAATGGCCTAAGGTGCTGAAAGCCTTGGTGGTGAAGGGTTTTTGATTTGTCTGTGTACTTTGGAAAGCACAGCCTGATAAGTAGCCTGAGGCCGCCACCTCTGTTGAGGGAGGGGGGTTTGATGCTCACATGAATGGCTTCCTTTACTCCTCTCTCAAACCACCTCTCTTATTTGTCTAATATGTGTACATCCTCATCTTTGAAAGAGTGGCCTTTTTTCTTCAAATGGAGGTGTATTGCTGATTCTGGTCCTGAGCTGTTACCCCTTCTATGTTTTATGAATATTTATTCTGTGTCAGCTGTAAGGGAATTAGGGATGATTGGCTATGGAGTTATTTCTCAAGCTGCAATATTAAAAGCACCTTTACCCTTGCAGTAGAAATGTTATTTAAGGTAGGCAGAAATAAGACATAGCAATCCTTCCGGAGGCGAGCAAGAGAGCTATCATTGGACAATCCATATCTGTCACAGCAAAACCTCTGAGAAAGAAGGGAAAAGCAATTGCCATTATTATTATCTGCTTGAGACTGCTTTTATTGATGATGCCTGAGTCAGTTAGTTAGAGTTAGGACTAATTGGCTTAGGCAGAATGGACCAATGTAACCAGATAGAGAGGATAACCTAGTATTTTGTTATTTTGACAGGTAAATAAGTTCATGTCTTGGTTCTGATAGGTTTTTTGATATTTTTTGAATCTTTTTTCAATATTAGTTTGCTTTGTAACCTAGTGTAGAAATAAAGCTCCATTTTAATATAACCTCTGGCCTTACAAGGATCATTCTTAAAGCACCCAATATAAATCTATTATTTAATTTTGTTTGCCATCAAAATGCATTTCCTCAGAGAGAGAGAGAGAGAGAGAGAGAGAGAGAGAGAGAGAGCATTCTCCTTATTTAATGACCTTGGCTCATATGCTAAACAATAGATTTACCGTGCATGGCAGATGTGTTGGAACATCTCGTGATTAAGGTTTTTGCTTCAGGAGAAGAAGAAGCTGAACCTGTTCTGAGAATTGTTTTGAAAGCGTCTCAAGCTGAGCACTGAGACAGCCTAATTAATTCTGCCCTTGAAGGGGAGAGGGCAGTGAGGCTAACTGGAGGTCGTAAATCTTCTTGGTTTTTGCATCCAACAGCTGGAAGCTCAGAACTGCTACGGCTGTGGACAGATACCAGAGAGTTTTTCTCTTTGAATTCCAAACTTTCTCTCATAAAGAGAAAGCAGTAAACGAAAGTGATTTGACTGATACAAACTGACAGGTTTTTTCCCCCTTTCAGAACTGGGACTAGAATACCTCAGTCTCTGTATCAAGGCTGGTGAGCATTACATTTTTAGAGACCAATTATATGGATTTATTTAATTATTTTTTTTTGTTTTGATAGCCATGTCAGGTTTAGAGGACAGGTCAGGACAGGTCCCTCAGGAGCTGGTCCTTCCAGCCACGTCACTGGCAGGGCAAGGGGTAGACATTATGCAGGCCAACCATAGTTCGGCACTGCATACCTCACCCGTACATCAGTCTTCTCTGCTTGAACTTCCAACAAATTCTAGCTGGTGAGTTAGTGGCTGTCCCATCAAGGCCCACTAAGAAGGCATTTGTTGTTGTTGTTGTTGTTCAGTCGTTCAGTCGTGTCTGACTCTTCGTGACCCCATGGACCAGAGCTCGCCAGGCCTTCCTATCCTCCACTGCCTCCCGGAGTTTTGTCAAATTCATTTTGGTTGCATCGATGACACCGTCCAACCATCTCATTCTCTGTCGTCCTCTTTTCCTTTTGCCTTCGATTTTCCCCAGCATCAGGGACTTTTCCAGGGAGTCCTCTCTTCTCATGAGGTGGCCAAAGTACTGGAGCCTCAGCTTCAAAATCTGTCCTTCCAGTGAACATTCGGGGTTGATTTCTTTCAGAATGGATAGGTTTGATCTCCTTGCAGTCCAGGGGACTCTCAAGACTCTCCTCCAGCACCACAGCTCAAAAGCATCAATTCTGCGGCGATCAGCCTTCTTTATAGTCCAGCTCTCAGTTCCATACACCACTACTGGAAAAACCATAGCTTTAACCATCCTGACCTTAGTTGGCAAAGTGATGTCTCTGCTCTTTAGGATGCTATCTAGGTTTGCCATTGCTTTCCTCCCAAGAAGCAGGCGTCTTTTTATTTTGTTGCTGCAGTCGCCATCTGCAGTGATCAAGGAGCCCAAGAAAATAAACTCTGTGATTGCCTCCATTTCTTCCCCTTCTATTTGCCAGGAGGTGATGGGACCAGTGGCCATGATCTTAGTTTTTTTAATGTTGAGCTTCAGCCCATTTTTTCACTCTCCTCTTTCACCCTCATTAAGAGGTTCTTTAATTCTTCCTCACTCTCTGCTATTAGAGTAGTATCATCTGCGTATCTGAGGTTGTTAATATTTCTTCCGGCAATCTTAATTCCGGCTTGTGATTCATCCAGACCTGCCTTTCTCATGATGTACTCTGCATATAAGTTAAATAGGCAAGGTGACAGTATACAGCCTTGTCGTACTCCTTTCCCAATTCCAAACCAGTCAGTTGTTCCATATCCAGTTCTGACGGTTGTTGCTTGTCCCACATATAGATTTCTTAGGAGACAGATAAGGTGGTCAGACACTCCCATTCCTTTAAGGACTTGCCATAGTTTGTTGTGGTCTACACAGTCGAAGGCTTTGGCATAGTCAATGAAGCAGAAGTACAGTGGTACCTTGACTTACGTCCTGCTTGACTTGCGTCATATTTGACTTACGTCCACTAGGGACGTGTTTGACTTGCGTCGCGGGGCTCCGAGTTACGTCTCGGAGCCCCGGCGCAAGGTCCCCACATTGGGTGGCAGCCAGGACCCAGCGTCCCGGCTGCCGCCTCCAAACTGCTCCTGCCTTTGGAGGGAGCTCGGGGCTGGCCTCGGGAGGGGCTGGCCTCGCCGGAAGCCGCCGCCGCCAGCAGGGGAGAGGAAGAAGGGCCAAGAGCTCCTGCTTTCTTCCTCTCCTCTGGTGGTGGTGGTGGCGGCGCCAGCGCCGGTGAATGCTTCAGCGAGTCCAGCTCCGAGCACCCGGAGCTGGTCCTCGGCGTTGCCGCAGGAGGGGTTTTCCAACCCAGGCTCCAGGTCCCCAATGCGGCAGCGGAGGCCGCCAGAGTCGCCGAAGAGGACGACGACGAGGAAGACGGCGGCGGGGGCGAGGACAAGGCAGCGGCGGCGGCGGCGGCCGAAAGGTTCCGTGGGCCGCCAGCGCAAACGAAGGGGCCCCTCCGCCGCCGGTTTTCTCCGGCCGCCCCGGCCCCTTGCCTCCTCCACTGCGAACCGGGGGAGGGGGAGGAAGCCTGGGAAGAGGCCCCAGGAGAACGGGGTGGGAGGGGGCACAGGGAGGCAAAGAGAAGCCAAGCAGCCTCAGCTGTGGGGGTGGGGTGAGGTGGGGGGGGGAATCTGGGAGGGCCTCGTGGGCCACCCAGACTCCCTTGGTGGGCAGCAGGGTCTCTCTCTTTCTCTCTATCTGTCTGTCTGTCTCTCTCTCTCCCTCCCTCTACCTCTCCCTCTCTCTCTCTCTCACAGACACGCGCGCACACACACACACTCTCTCTCACACACACACACTCACTCACTCTCTCTCTCTCTCTCTCTCTCTCTCACACACACACACACACACACACACACACAGACTCTCTCTCTCACACACACACAGACTCTCTCTCTCTCTCTCTCTCTCTCTCTCTCTCCCTCCCTCCCTCCCTGAGCAACTGTGGGGAGGGGACACACACACACACATACACAGGGGGGCGGCACCAGGGGCTCCTTGATTGCTTCACACTTGGCACCCCAAACTTTCTGCCTGCCAAGATCCCAGCCCTTCTTCCTCTCATCCTGCAGCAGCTTCGGCAAGGCCAAGGAACTTTGGCCTCATTGCTGCTGGAGTGCAGTGAACACCTGAGCGGGCCGGCCTTCCTTCTCCTCCTCCGACCAGGCCGAGCTTGGCTCTGCTCCGGGCTAGACCTGCTTCTCCCCGCCACCACCTTCCACCTTGGTCCGAGGTCTAGACAAATTTTGGTGAAGGCTTGAAGGCCGCCGGATTTGGCTCAGGGGCGGTGTGGGCGGGAGTGCTCAGAGCGGGACGGCTTATTTCTTCGGACCAGGCGGCTGCGAGCGCCTCTGAGGGTCGATTCCATTTTTTTAATCTTAATAAAAATTGTTAATGTTAATTAAAATTTGTTAATTAAAATGTGTTAACTTATTTCATCTACAATGCTGTCTTGTTTTATAGTACAGCATCGATGAAGCAAGTCATGTTTGACTTAAGTCCAGACCTCCGGAACGGATTTGACGTAAGTCAAGGTTCTGTAGAAACTCTCTGGCTTTCTCCATAATCCAGCGCATGTTGGCGATTTGATCTCTAGTTCCTCTGCCCCTTCGAAATCCAGCTTGTAGTTCTGGAAGTTCTCTTTCCACATACTGCTGAAGCCTGCCTTGTAGAATTTTGAGCATAACCTTGCTAGCATGTGAAATGAGTGCAATTGTGCGATAGTTGGAGCATTCTTTGGCGTTTCCTTTCTTTGGAATTGGGATGTAGACCGATCTTTTCCAGTCCTCTGGCCACTGCTGGGTTTTCCAAATTTGCTGGCATATCGTATGCAGCACCTTTACAGCATCCTCTTTTAAGATTTTGAAGATTTTGCAACCTATAGATGATGATGCTCAGGGCCTCAGCAGCCCCCCCCCCCACACACACACAGCAAAACGCCTTTGAGCAATGCTTGCAAGCCTTACCAGATTTGCAAAGGTTCACCCTACAGCAGCAGTAGGGCATGCTTGTTTATCAGAGAAGAAGAGATTTTCATGAAAGGGCACTGAAGAAGCATTTTAGACTGGAAAAGGAGACAGAAGAAGCTAGGCACCTGGTGACAGCCAGATTTGATCCAAAGCCTTATGACCGAAAGTCCCTACCATTTTTCAGAGCTGGAGATGATATTTTGACATCTTTGGGCAATTTTCAGAAGTCTTGTGAAGACCTAGGTGCCGCACACGAGATTTGGGTTCAGCTTTTACATTCCCAGGTGTCAGGTGTCACAGTTGCTGGCAGAAGTTAGAGAAGAATATGGGATCAATTTTTGGTTCTGGTTTGGCAGAGGTTTGCTTACACCCCAGAAGTTTTACGCCTTAAAGTTAGAGGTATGGAGTGGAATTTCCAGAACAGTGCATGTTCCCTGCAGGCAGACATTCAAAGCAGTATTTTACAGTGGTTCAGGGCTGCCAATATTACTACCTTTAATCAAGTTGCAGAACTGTTGAGAATGGAACAACTTCAGCATTATGTTTCTCATAATTTTAGACACTTTGCTTAGAAATCTGGGAACATCATTGGAGTTTGTCTTGGTCCTAGATGAATTGCATGCTTATAAAAAGCCCTCAGCCAGGCCCAGCAGACCCAGCTACGCTCAGACAAAAAATCAACCCCCTAAAAAGACTGAGCAAAGGGAAGATAAATTTAAAGGGGGACAGCAGCCAGCAGAAAAGGACAGAGCCAAGGCTGCTGTAAAAAGGAGGATTTCAGAAATGCAGTGGTCCCCTGCCCTTTCGTGGTTCATATACTGCGGTCCCGCCATATCGTGGGACCACAGTATATGGAAAAAGGCCCCCTGGGTTAAGGGGGGGAGGCCTGTTTCAGGCCTCCCATACTTACTCCCAATCTGGCACTGTCCCAAAGTGGGCCTGTGAGGGCCTCCCTAGGCCTTCTGTAGGCTCCAAAAAGGCCTCCCTGTGAACCAGAAGTGACTTCTGGATTGCCGAAAATCATTTCTTGTACTCCTCCAGTAAGTACAAGAGCCCCCAGCTAGATGGCCTGGGGCCGACCTAACCTGCATCCACATATTGCGGATTTTCAATTATTGCGGGTTGGGTCAGGTCCCTAACCCCCGCAATAGGTGGGGTGGGGTCACTGTAGTATGTTTTGCATGCAAAAACCCTGGGCACTACTCCAACCAATGCTCTGAAAGCCAGAGGGTACCACCAGCCAAACCAGCTGCCACAACAGGCAAGACACCCCAAAAGCCCAGGAAGAGTGTAGCTTCTTCATCCCATGCCATGCTACACCCAAAATGAAAACCATTTCTGGTGCTTTGGACTTTGTGCCAATTGGTGAGGGAAATGGTGATTTTTCTGATGATTCAGTGGAACTTGATGATTGCAGTGGGCCAGATATAAGTACCACCCAAATACTGAGAATCCCACAAGCTTTCCAGATTTGGGGGGGGGGGTGGAGGTGGGGTGGAGTCAGCTTGTCTCAAGTAATGTGTCTTCAGGACAAATTCCCAACCAGCAGCTATACGCTCAATCCATTTCTATGTTTGTAGCATCATCTGCTGGTGGTCTCCAACATCAATCCTGTCAAGACCAGAAGCCAATCCAGAGGTCAACAGACTGAACTGTTGTCACCCGTTGATCTGATGTTAATATTTCTGTTTTCACAGGAACCAAGTGGACCTGATTGGAGGGGGGGACGCAACACCTAATCATGTTCCTTTTCTTTCAAATGCTGATGCCAGTGACACTAATGTTACTCCAGATTGTAATGTTGTGCCTGATGGTTCACCTGTTACTAATGATGTTGATTCTCTTAATGCAAATGATGCTGTTGTTTCTCCTAATGCAAAAGCCAATGTGCCTGATGATGTTAATATGCCTTTTTGAAGCCTGATGTTATGTTTAGAGAACAACAGTTAATTGATCCTACCTTAAGAGAAGCTAGAGAGGAAGCAGACAGAGATGTGGTTTTATCAGCAGCAAAACAAACCAGATTTTGCTGGAGAGATCCAAGTGATGCCAAGTAGTTGTGCAGAGAAAAGTTAATTGACAACAATCCAAACTTAGAGCCACAACACCAGCTAGTGGTTCCTCAATGTTATATACTTTCACATGATTCTTTGTCAGGTCACACTAGTTATTGGAAAGCACTGATAAGAATCACCAATCATTTGTTTTGGACCAACATAAGCAAAGATGTAAAGGCTTATACTTCCAGTTGTGATGTGTCAGTGCATAGGCTACCCAACTGACACCAATAAAACTAAAATGGAATCTTTTCCTTTATGATCTGTTTTCAGCACACTACAAATGCATATTTTTGGTTGACTTCCTACTAGCAGCACTGGGAAGAAATACCTAGTCTGCTTTGTTCATCCTTTCAGCAAGTGGGTAAAAGCAGTTCCTACATCAAGTATCACTGCAAAACAAGTTGCTAAGTCTTTTCTGGAAGTGACCAGTCATATAGGGATACCCAATGTACTGTTATCTTATCAAGGATCAAGTTTCACTAGTGAATTGATGACCAAGCTCTGTGAATTAACGGGTGTCCAGCAAAAGTTCAGTGTATCTTACCATGCTGAGAGTCATGGCATGATAGCAAAAGCAGTCTCAAGCATATAATAATCATAGCTAGAGATGGGCACGACTTAGCGGTATTCCTGTTTCCGTTTCCGTTACTCGTATCCGTTACTCTACGGAAACGGAAACGGGAATTACTCCACCAGAATTCGAGCTCAAACCGACGAACGAACAATTTGGTCTGATTTGTCGTGCTTGTTACTTGCATCGCGGCGATCGCGCAATGCCAAGCGCACAGAAAAAAAGTTTTTAAAAGTTAAAAAAAAAACCGATTCCCGGCCCTAAAAGTAGGCGAAAACTGTCTGAGGGCACCTACCAGGCCAGAAGGGTGTTTTATTTGGGGGGGGTCCCCGCCCCCCTCTTGGGCGCATCCATTTGCCATGCAGTGCGAGGGATCCAAAATGGCGACCGCAATATTTTTTTTGAAATCGTTGCCCAAAACCCCACCAAAGCACCACAGAAACATGCGAAAATTAGCTATTTTAAATGCTTGAATTTTTACAGTAGCAGCAGTGGGTTTTTCTTGCAAAAAAAAGTCTCCGTTGATTTTATTTTATTTTATATTATTTTGTTTTTTTACACCTGTGCATTCGCAATGATGGGCTCGCCCATGGGAGTGGACCATGCAAAGTTTTGGAGCCATTCCACCAATCGCATGGCCAGGTTTTGCTGACTGTACCAGGCTGGGAGGGCGCATCCATTTGCCATGCAGTGCGGGGGATCCAAAATGGCGACCACAATATTTTTTTTGAAATCATTGCCCAAAACCCCACCAAAGCACCACAGAAACATGCGAAAATTAGCTATTTTAAATGCTTGAATTTTACAGTAGCAGCAGTGGGTTTTTCTTGCAAAAAAAAAAGTCTCCGTTGATTTTATTTTATTTTATTTTATTTTATTTTATTTTATTTTTTTACACCTGCACATTTGCAATGATGGGCTCTCCCATGGGAGTAGACCATGCAAATTTTCCACCAATCGCATGGCCACTTGGCCAGGTTGACCACAGAGACTTCTGGGATGTGCCAATCGGGCATAAACAGCCCACTAATCGTAGCCCAAACCCGAACCCTAAGCCTAACCCATACGCCAGTACACTGTCCTTCTAAGTGGGTCAGTGAGGCACCCAGAGGTGCACCCCAATACTCACCCTAACCTCACCCATAACTAGCCTAACCCTAGCCCTTGCGCTAACCCGTCTTAACCCTAAGCCAGATCTACTTGCATTGCACTACATGCAAGTACGTGAGACACAGTGGGTGCAAAGAGTCTGCCAGTCCGTCACTTGTGGCTCTGGCTGACTCCTGCAGCTCCCTCCAGGAGCCCACTACCCCCTCCCCAAACCAGTACTAATGACAACGAAAAAACGAAAAAAAACGAACCAACTAATTTTTGCGAAATTTCACGAAAAACGGAAACGAGCCGAAACGGACTGCCTCCGACACACGACAACTCGAAAACGTCATTTTCCCTAGTCGTGCCCATCTCTAATCATAGCAATTGCTTCTTGCTTCTTCCTCAAAAGTATTGCAGCAACAGATCAAATGTGATATGGATTGTCCAATAGCAGTTCTCTTGCTCGCCTCTGTAAGGATTGTCATGTCTTATTTTTGCATACCTTATATAACATTTCTACTGCAAGTGGAAGAGTGCTTTTAATATCACAGCTGGAGAAATTACTCCATGGCCTATCATCCCTAATTTCCATATACCAACTATGAATTTGCATTCAAAAGTGTATTTAACCAATCAGATCATATATATGGTCAGCAAGGATGCTCTAAAAGGCAGTGTCAGCTAGGAGTCTTTTAGTTAGAGTTAGGTTTAGGTCTGGGAACCACATGATATTTAGATTGACCTACTTTCTGTCTGGCCCTGCTGCTCTCCTGCCTGCCTCCTTTCATCTGATATCCGGGCTTCATTCCCAGAACTTGCAGGGAGCTGTCAAGGTCCTTACCACAAGTCTGCCACTGCCACCACTTCCTCCTTACCTCACTGCTGGATTGTAGACTGGACCTTGGGTTATATTTAGCAGTCTGCACTTCCTTCACAGTTCTAACTGTGGAGAAAAGCATAACAAAGAAGTCTCATTGTTGGAGGGAAAATGTGAGAGCTGGAATGTGCTCTTCTCTGAATCTTTGTTGTAGCTCTTACCCAGGAGAAGTCTAATTTCTCGTTGGACACTCCAGTGCTGGCTCTACAAAGCTAACCAGCACTCCCACCACTGGGCAATGCCCTCAAATGCATTCAGTGTGGTGCCAAAGGTGTCCCCCTCAATGAATGTTGATGCCACTTTTACTTCTGTGAAGGGAAATGACTTGAGAGAGGAATGCCATAAAGTGAGGAAAAATAAATAAAACTTCCTGCAACCAATCAGAAAAAATATATTTTCAGCATATAAATATTTGTGAGTTCATTAAAAAAATAAGAAAGAAAGAAAGAAAGAAAGAAAGAAAGAAAGAAAGAAAGAAAGAAAGAAAGAAAGAAAGAAAGAAAGAAAGAAATTGTTTTCAGCCCCACTGGCATGAGAGATTATCAAAGTAAGGTGGGCAGTCAGCTGGGTGAACATATTGTTCCTTTAATTATGTTCTGGGCTTTCTTTAATGAAGCTATATTCTATCACACCCAAAGGAAAGAAAACAGTCCAGTGATGCACTCTGCAGATGGATCTGCATGGGCTTTTAAACAGCCCCTTAGCTATTCTGCAGGTGTTCAGTTTTGTTCTTGGTAGAAAGCCAACATCAGGCAGATTTAGGAAGATCAACCACATTTTCTACACAGAAAGAGGTGATGGGGGAAAGGGAAAGCATTTCTGAGGTGCTTCCTAAATCCGTTTCCTCCATATGCTTAATATCTGAATTCATGTTGCTAAAGGTAAGTGCTTTAGTCTGGGCTAGAATTAAAGAACAAGTTTGTGGGGACATCTTTCCCTTCAGTGAAAAGGAAAACCAGATAATGGTCTCTGTTTGCAAATCTATATACAAAGATTTTATTGATACATTCACAAAACATCTTTTATTCTACTTACCATATTGCTTGTATCCAGCTTTAATTACTCTTCTTCCTTTTGTTTTTCAACCTTTTCATTCTCTCCCTCTGTTGTCGCCTTCCCTCACTGGCACAATGCTGGTCGTGCACCATTTTGGATAAGGATCTTTCTGTGTGCCTGACCATCTGTTTATCAGTCTCTCTCTCTCTCCTCCTCGCCCTCTCTCCATCTTTCTTGTTTTCTTTGCTTCTGTTGCTTCCTAAAATATCATGTATATAGGTGGCACTGTAATCAAATGGATAAATATACTGAGGTTTATTTCTTCACAAGTTGCCCTGCAGAAACTTTCACATACTCAGACAGACTCCAGTTCATCTGTAGCAATGTGCAAACAGATGCACACAACCACCCCATAGCCTTGATAAAGAAACAGAATCCCATTGGGGGGTGGAGAGGAGACGCAAGAAGGAAATTAAAGGAGGAGGAGAGAACGGCAGAAACCTTCAAGAATCATTTTTGGAATTAGCTGTTCATATGTTTCAAGTTAAGGCTAGATGCACTTTCTAGCACTAACGCAGTCACATGCAGCTGGTGGATTGCATCAAATCCTGCCTGTAGTCCCACCCACACCCAATTCTAGGGTTTATAATTGTACTCTTTGGAAAACAACATGTGTCTGTAAAGCTGTTGAATATGCTTTTAAGTTCTTTTCATCTTTCTGGTACAGACCACCCACTCCCTTTCGGAAGGATTTCTTCTTGTTTAGTCATTCATATAAAGCCTTATATAAGAAATGTTTCAACAATATAATTTTGTTTATAGGCGGCATGTCACAAGTGTTGCACTACTCCCCCAATGAACAGTCCAACATTGAAACATTCAAGATACTGAATTCACTAATGAAAACCTCACAAGGTTTGAGGAGATTATGTAGTCAATATGGACCAAGTGGGGAGTGAGGAGGCCCTTAGGGAGCAGCAGTTTAGAAAGAGAAAGAGATGGACAAGAATGGAGCTTCTGTTCCTTTGGAACAAGAGTCAGCACACCCTTATCCTGAGGCAAGTGGCTGTGGCTGAAATCCAATATTAATTTGTCACCACAATAGGCCCATTGAATGAGTGGGGATTTGGCAAGTCAACACATACCAATAAAATTGCTGATTCAATGGGTTACTTTAGTTGTGTTTTGCTACTAGATTTCAGCTACTGGCACAATGGTTGCTGGATCAGGAATACCTGCAGCAATCTGCCAGCAATATTAAGGCACCACTCCATTTGTGCACCTAATGGCTGTGCAGGAGTGGTATCTTTGTCTGACCCTAACTCCTTCCCCCAAAGGAAAGGGGAGACAGGCTACTTGGGCACCCATAGGCTTCCAGGAGTTTACCTGAAGATGCTGGGCTGGACTGCCCTCCAGCAGCCCTCTTTGTGAGGCTTAGTGACCCTCTTGCCCACCCTATGGGTCCAGTCAGAGTGTAGCTAATCACTTCAGGGTCAGATAGGAATTGAAGGCCCATATCACTGGTCCGCCATATTAAACAAAATGTGTGGAGGTAATTTTTGCCAGTCCCCCGCACTTAATAATCTGAGATGCAAATACCGGCAGACCAAGGATGGCGTTGTGTTTAAATAGGTCACGTTAGCAAATATTGAGGATGGGGAGATTAGTAGTGTTGAGTTCCCAAGGATCACTCAGGAGTGATAATAAATCCAACATCTTGGCACCACAGATCCAGAGATTCATTTTCCAGGATGGGGGAATCCACTGGTGTGTTGGGGCAGCCAGGATCCAGCTTCCCACACACAGCAGGGGGCTGAGAGGGCAAGCACTAACTTCACTGCTCACCTTCTCAGCCCCCTGCTGTTTCAGGGAAGCCTAGATCCCCCTGCTGAGTGGAGAAAGCTGGGATCCCAGCTGCCCCAACACAGCAGGGGGCTGAGAGGGTGAGCACTGACTTCATCATCCTTGCGCTCCCTGCTGTGCTGGGGAAGCTGAGATCCCGGCTGCCCCGACACAGCAGGGGGATCCTGGTTCTGACAGAAAGAATGTGATTTTAAAAGACCTGTGCACAGATTGCAAACAGTAGGGGTGTTTGAAAAGCATATTCTTGCTCCTCTGACCACAGGGGGAGCAGGTAAGTAGAGAATCACTCCTCATATGCCCCCTTTTGCTCCCCACCAAACCTTAAGGGCAGCCAATTTGGCAGAGAGCAAAGTCAGGTGGCTGGCTATGAAGCCTTAAAGTGCAAGTAAGGCTTCATAACCATCCACCTGACTTTGCCCCCTGCCAAACTGGCTGCCCCTATGTTTTAGAGTGCAGCCCGTAGCCTGAAGCAAGATCCATAGGCTGGAGTAAAGACCCCCATCACCACCACCACTCAGCTGTTTTTGACAGCTCAGGTGGTGGGGAGGGGGCGCAGCTTTACTGCAGCTGACGGATCTTGCTTCAGGCAATGAGCTGCAGTGAGATCTGTGGCTGGAGTAAAGCCACACACCCCTCCCCACAGCCCAAGCTGTCAAAAACAGCTGGGTGACAGTGGCAATCTCATTGCTGCCTGCTACCTTTCCTCTTACCATCCAAAACACTGAACCACAAACCACTCCAAATTTGGGGAGGCTCCAGGGAAGATTCCAAGGAAGCTCTCCCAGTTTGGTTTCCAAAACAAAAAAAAGCGATTCAGTTCATTTTCGGGCTGACACGGTTACTTTTGTTTCATTTCATAATGAAACAATTTGTTATTAACAAAAGGACAAAACAGCAGGTCTTTTTTAGTTTTGTGACCATCTCTAGTCTGTACTACAGTAGGCCCTTCTACAGGAGACAGGAAGTTATTGTTAACCTGTTAATAAAGTGTTAACCCATCATTTCTTACTGTCTCCTTATTTGGGTTGGGCAGGCAAAGTCTCTCCCTTCTATGCGTAGGAAGCCACTGGAATATCAAGGCAATAACAGACTACATTTATACCTGTCCCTGTCAAGATTATGTCTACAGATTACGTGCTTTGAACTTTCAATCTTTGCACAAGGATTCGCTTGAACACTGTTCCCCAACATCCCATCATATTGGTTTGTATTATTACTGTTGTTGGTGTGATTCTGATTTAAAATTTCTCCCTTTATTTTGTATGGAGCCTGCAATTAGAAAATAGTCCTAAGAATAGAACACATGTTTGTGTTCCTTTGAAAAGAAGCAATTTAAGTAGAATTTTGCTTAACAAAACAATAGAAATCCACAGCTGCTAAATCTCTGCTGGCTGAATCAGTTAAATTCTAATTCTGCAGATAGATTTCCCTTGTTAACTTGGTGTAATAATGTGTAGCTATAGATTTCTTCCCTCATATTATACAGACCATAATTACATATCACCTGCACACTTTCTCACTCAAAGGAAAACTGATGGAATCATTTGAGTCCGTTAACTAAAATTAAAACTAGCATGAAGTTTATATCTTTGGAGATGATAAATCATCTGGAAAATTTATTTTCTACATAGGCAGCAAGAATCATATGTTACATTGAGTGCTTGCAATAAAGATTTTGAAAATCTAAAGTTATAGAGGTTTCCAGAAAATAAACCCAGTCATAAAAGGTTAACAGGAGCAGATGTGTATCACGTGTATGTCCTGTGGGATATTTTTAAATAAATGTACAATAGTACCTTGGT
Source organism: Phrynocephalus guinanensis (assembly GCA_037367245.1). Taxonomy (NCBI): domain Eukaryota; kingdom Metazoa; phylum Chordata; class Lepidosauria; order Squamata; family Agamidae; genus Phrynocephalus; species Phrynocephalus guinanensis. The sequence continues at coordinate 14,064,514 of CM074734.1, forward strand.
TTATAAGCATAATTCATTCTGAAAACTTGCTAAAATACTCATAAATCAAAACAAATAGGAACAAAAAAAAGACATACCTTACCGCCACCACTCAGTGCTTCAGGCTTTGGGGTTCATTTTGCAAGACAGAGCTTTTAACCAGAACAAAGATGTTCCAAAAACTTTTGATTGTCTTGCAAAATGTTCATTGAACGGGGCATTCCTCAGCCTAGGTATTACTATACTTTCCATATTCAGGTATGTTTAATTAAACCTGTTCGAATGAATTAATGAATGAGTGAGTGAATGAATGGATGAATGTTTTTCATTTATGTTAATATCATTGTTCTTAGCTAACAACAACAACAACAACAACAACAACAACAACAACAACAACAACAACAACAACAACAACAACAAACAATGTGAAACACACTTCAGTGATCCTAGTATTCATCAGGCCTTGGGGAACAATAGTAAGAAATTTCACATGGTATTATAAGCAGTAGCAGATCTCAGAAACAACACTATTAAAAATACAAAAAATAGCAGATCTCAAAAACAACACCATTAAAGATACAAAAATTAGGAACAACACACATGCTGTGCGAATATTTAACAGGTACAGAACATAGGTTTTTGGTTAAAACTCGTATCTGTTATATTATACCAATCAGTGCTTTTATAATTTTGATTAACTTTAATTAACTGTGCCTGTATTTTTGAATAATAATTTATATTGCACACTACATCAAAGTGCATTCCAATTAAACATGCAATTTAATATGTATGCCTAAATGAACCTGTGTGTTATGAATGAACAAATGAAGCTCCTGAAAATAAGCAATAATAAAAAAGAATTAACCAACTGCTAAAAAAACCCTGCTAAACAATCAAAGAAATAACAGGTTGCTTAAAAGAGAGTACAATATTTGTATTCTTGTTTACTCAGTTATGTAAATGCAGAGTTAGAGTTACTAGTCCCCTTCCTCAAGATATCTTAACACTTTTATTTATTTATTTATTTATTTATTTATTTATTTATTTATTTATTTATTTATTAAATTTATACCCGACCCATCTTCCCAAGGGAACTCTGGGCGGCTTACAAAAGCTGATCAATTCAGCACATATCCATAATAGAGATGGGCACAACTCGGGAAAATGACGTTTTCGAGTTGTCGTGTGTCGGAGGCAGTCCATTTCGGCTTGTTTCCGTTTTTCGTGAAATTTCGCAAAAATTAGTCTTTTCGTTTTTTCGTTGTCGTTAGTACTGGTTTGGGGGGGTAGCGGGCTCCTGGAGGGAGCTGCAGGAATCAGCCAGAGCCACAAGTGACGTACTGGCAGACTCTTTGCACCCGCTGTGTCTCACGTACTTGCATGTAGTGCAATGCAAGTAGATCTGGCTTAGGGTTAAGACAGGTTAGCGCAAGGGCTAGGGTTAGGCTAGTTACGGGTGAGGTTAGGGTGAGTATTGGGGTGCATCTGGGTGCCTCTCTGACCCACTTAGAAGGACAGTGTACTGGTGTTTGGGTTAGGCTTAGGGTTTGGGTTTGGGCTACGATTAGTGGGCTGTTTATGCCCGATTGGCACATCCCAGAAGTCTCTGTGGTCAACCTGGCCAAGTGGCCATGCGATTGGTGGAAAATTTGCATGGTCCACTCCCATGGGCGAATGTGCAGGTGTAAAAAAATAAAATAAAATAAAATAAAATAAAATCAACGGAGACTTTTTTTTGCAAGAAAAACCCACTGCTGCTACTGTAAAAATTCAAGCATTTAAAATAGCTAATTTTCGCATGTTTCTGTGGTGCTTTGGTGGGGTTTTGGGCAATGATTTCAAAAAAAATATTGCGGTCGCCATTTTGGATCCCCCGCACTGCATGGAAATGGATGCGCCCTCCCAGCCTGGTACAGTCAGCAAAACCTGGCCATGCGATTGGTGGAATGGCTCCAAAACTTTGCATGGTCCACTCCCATGGGCGAGCCCATCATTGCGAATGCGCAGGTGTAAAAAAATAAAATAAAATAAAATAAAATAAAATCAACGGAGACTTTTTTTTGCAAGAAAAACCCACTGCTGCTACTGTAAAAATTCAAGCATTTAAAATAGCTAATTTTCGCATGTTTCTGTGGTGCTTTGGTGGGGTTTTGGGCAACGATTTCAAAAAAAAAATTGCGGTCACCATTTTGGATCCCCCGCACTGCATCGCAAATGGATGCGCCCTCCCAGCCTGGTACCAGCAGCGCAGCAGTAGCAATAGCCAAGGAGAGGGGGGCGGGGAAACCGCCCTTCTGGCCTGGTAGGTGCCCTCAGACAGTTTTCGCCTACTTTTAGGGCCGGGAATCAGGGTTTTTTTAACTTTTAAAAACTTTTTTTCTGTGCCGCTTGGCATTGCGCGATCGCCGCGATGCAAGTAACGAGCACGACAAATCAGACCAAAATTGTTCGTTCGTCGTTTCGAGCTCGAAGTCTGGCGGAGTAATTCCCGTTTCCGTTTCCGTAGAGTAACGGAACCGAGTAACGGAAACGGAAACGGGAATACCGCTAAGTCGTGCCCATCTCTAATCCATAACAACAAACACACAGACAATTAAACAACATTAAAATAAAACCATATGGGCACCCTTGTAGTGATATACGTCGCTCACAAGAAAATCATCATAGCAATTGAGCAAGCAGGCAGCAGATGACGGGGAAAAAAACTATTAAACTATTAAACTAGGTCACCAAAGGCCTCGTGGAACAAGATGGTTTTCACCACTCTGGAGGTACTTCTGGCCTCTCAGGGAGTGGCAACCCGAAGCGAGTGCGCTCGCGACTGCTGAACTGGTCTGGCCGAGGTTGATCGCTGGGTGATCCGCTCTGCCAGGTAGTCTGGGCCCAAGCCATGGAGGGTTTTATAAACTAAAACCAGGACCTTGAATCTGATCCAGGACGCAACGGGCAACCAATGCAGATGGGCCAAGACTGGGGTGATGCGGTCATAGCGACGTGCACCCACCACCAGTCTGGCCGCTGCATTTTGTACCCGCTGCAGATGCCGGAGGAGAGTCAAGGGCAACCCCATGTAGGGGGTGTTGCAGTAGTCCAACCTCAAGATCACCAGCGCTTGTACCACTGTTCTCAGTGAGTTGCCGTCTAGGTACGGGCGGATCTGGGCAATCTGACGTAGATGATAAAAAGTGGTCCGGGTCACGACAGCCACCTGGGTGTCCAGGGATAGTGCCGGATCCAGAACCACGCCCAGATTCTGAACCCTATCTGCTGTCTGGAGGGAAACAAAGTGAAAGACAGTCAGAAGGACTGGCAGAATACCCAGGAAGCCCACCTGAAAGGAGGCATATATGAAAAAAAAAGGAATGACACAGAATTCTTAAGCACAACAGTTGGTTCTCTAAGAGGAAAACATCCATCTGCTGGGAAGAGAGTGGAAGAAAGTAGGACAGGGCACAAGAGTATCTCTGACAGTGTCCTTATGTAAGTGAATGCTGGTAGTTCCCACTGCATAGGGTTTGTTGCATCCTGCTTCTCACTAAATGAGAAAGAGCCAAGGCAGAGTCAAGTCTTAGCAGGAAAAAATGGAAGAAAGGAAGCTGAACTTCTATAAGCCTGGCCAGTCAAAGCAAAGCAGACAGGACCAGGGCACTTCTCTAACCAGCCACTGGAGCAGACAAGAAAGGAATAGATCTGGGGTGTTTTTCCTCCTCTGTCAGACTTCTCAATGTACCCTGTCATTTTTACTAACCAACCAGTATCAACCAGAGTGCGTAAGGACCCACAATTCTTCTGAACAGGAGAAGTTTTTCAACCATTCCTGTCATGAAACCATCAACCAGCTCCTCTCTCTTGCTATCCAGAGTTCCCTATGGGAAAAGTGGTGCGGTATATCAATCAATCAATCAATCAATCAATCAATCAATCAATCAATCAATCAATCAATCAATCAATCAATAAACATGACTGAAGGGAACATGGTGGGGAAGGGTTGTGAGACAGGCATGTAAGTCTGTTGTTAGCCTTTCCCATCACCCAATGAATCAAGCTACATTTCCGCAATGATTGTTTGCCAGACTCCCTGAGCTTATCCCATCCTTAGTAAGAAATAAGATGCCATCTGGATTTATGTTGGAGCCACATTTCACATGCTGTTTGTAGTAGGTGAGGCTGAGAGGGATGTTTCTGGGCTGAGCTGACTCTCAGTCTATCCAGCACTAAACCAATTGTTCCTGTTAGTCCTGCCTCTTTCCTCAATGCTTTTTTCCTTTTATTGTCTGTTGGAAGCAATCAGTCTGTTGATGTCTGTAGCTGAAAGACACTCAGCTATGCTTGTCAGTTTGCTATTTATTATTATTATTATTATTATTATTATTATTATTATTATTATTATTATTATTATTATTATTATTATTATTATTATTATTATTATTATTATTATGTTTCAGAGTGAGTTACAGATGACTGACAGTTGATGAGAAAAAGGAGTGGTCTACCTTGGAGAACCTGAAGCTGTTCTGTTCTGTGAATCCCTACACTTCTGCGGCACAGCTAGAGGAATTTAATCAAAACTCAAAATTGCCACATTTTAAGCATCTCAGTGCTAGTTTTTAGCCTTAAATAAGTCCCTGCAAGGCCCTTTACAAAATAATATAGTGCAAGGCTAAGCTGAATAACAATAGAATTGAAGCTTATACACAGTTTTTATTAAAAAAGAAAAGAAAAAGAAAATGGACACATACATTCGAACCCACAAACATTTGCTAGAACACATAAATTAAAATAAGACAAAACAACAACAACATAGATTTCCATTGTGTTTGCAAATGCTAGTTATAGGTGGAATGCAAAATAAGAAATAATTGCTGCATTGCAAATAGAAATGAAGTGGGTTATTGGGGTGGCAGGAGTGGTGCAATGTGGCCTGGTGCTTGATTTACTGTCCAAGTGCTAGCTGTTGACTGGCATTAACAAGGCATCTATTCTTCCTTCTTAAAATTCTGTATCTTTTAACCAGAATTGGATTAAGGTGGACAACTGCAACATGACCATGGGAACTCTCTGGGAGGTAGAAAAGGGAAACCATTTGTTACATGTCTCACAAAACACAGTCAAGAATAACTTGGCAGTTCATATCAACAAAGACCAGGAGGAATGAATGTGTTTTTGCAGCCCACTTAAAGTCACCATAAATGGTTCTAGGATTGCTTCCCTTCACCAAGAAATCCGTAACTGGAGTGCTGCTACAGAAAAGGTTCCCACTCGATATCCCAGACCTCTCTTTCTGGAGGTCACCCTCGCACATGGCCTCTCAGAAAATGATGAATAAGGTCCTCATGCCCCCTGTTAGTATTACTGCCATGGCCAACTGTCTCAGGGGAGGTTTTGCCATAGATTGCACTCTTACAGCAGTAGATATTAGAATACCCAACCCCCCCCCTTTAAGTCTCCCAGGTCCACATCCTGGTATTGCCCTTACCATAAAACAGCTAAAACTATCTAATATTATGTCTTTGTTGGACCAGGTTTCTTGCAAAAGTATAATATCATATTTACGGTGAAAGAAATGGATGCCATAGAAATACATCTGGTCCAACCTGCCACATACTATAATAGAAGTTCATTTTGAGACACAGATTTTTGGTTGCTCTTAACACACACCATCACACTTGTATGACTGATGCCCCATTTTGCTTGAGATATTTCATTTCATATGCCTTTGAGGTCATTTCCACTCCAGTGGCAAAGTGTGATTTGGTGGTGGGGTCTCTTCCTTAGATGTTATTTGCTTCTCCAGAGCAGACTGACATGCATCTCTGGAGGTAGGAGAAGCAACTGGTGTGGTTGGAAGATAGTCTTAATAAGCCCAATCTTTGTCACTTTGGTTTCCTTGTATCTCTATAGTATAGGGAAAGTTTTTGGCTTTGTTTGAGAGGACATTTGTCATCCCCCCCCCAAGCAATGTTCCAGGAAAGAGAATTCATAACCTGGCTTTGTCTCTTGCCTATCAATAGTCAATTCTGGGAGTGAGCTGCCAAAGAGGCATATCTATTGTCCATGTGCCACTCAGAGATGGGATCAAGGGTAGTTTCAGTTGTACAAGATGGCTGAGTCTTCTCTTTATATAGTTGATGTATTCTGGGGTTTCTAGGAGACATAATACCATTTGGGAGAAGCTGTGGTCTTTTGGGAGTGTTCCTCCCTGGATACTCTGGGTTTTGGTTTTATTTACAGCATTATGATGCTATTTGGGAAGGTTACAAAATGAGTATGTGCTTCCTTACCTTTACCGTCTAAATTTGACTTTAGGGATAAATAGTTTTGAGAGGTGGAAGCTTCCATTCTGGACACAAGGGGCTCATGACTGACGTTTTCATTTATTGTCTTCCTTGTGTGAATTGCTGATGACTCATTTCTTTCCTTAATTCCTCTGGTTTTATTTGTTGATTTGTAATTGTCCAGTTCTGAGGTTGGTTTAAAGTTGAACTCTGAATAGGTGGTATGCATTCCCCATTTAAAGGATACTGCTATTTCTTTAAATTTTTATAGCAGACTCCAAAAATGATGGGCCTGTTTGTTGTCTGCAAAGAACAGGTGCACCCTGCCTCTTAACATCCTGGGCTTACTGGGATACATGCAGTAATATTTCATATTCATTTGATGGTCCAAGTCTCACCCAGTGCATCTGATATCGGTTGTAATACTTCTGATTTGGAGACCCAAGTACCATTTGATTTCTTTAATAGCTAGTTGTAGATAGTGATATGGTGCACAGAATTGGCTGCTAAGGTTTCTACCAGGGTGAACTCATTATCTGAGGTTGCTGTCCTTTGGGAGCTTTCTATCTGTGTGTTTTTCCAGCAGGCTGTCATTGCAGGTGAATGCTGAGGATAGGATTCTTCTAAAGCATTTTCTGGCCATTAATCTACAGTGAGTAGCTCTATATTGGAGGGTGTTGAGCCAGGTTCTTTGCTAGCATTACGTAGGTCATCTGGATTTGCCCATGTCCTGAGGATCTCCCCCAAATTGAGTACTTGCTCCTGAGTTGTTTTCTCCAGAGGCTGTAAAGAACTCTGACCCTTTGAAGCTGAGAAGATAACTTTTTGTGTTGAGTCTTTTTTTACCCATCTCCTTTTCTGCCTGAGGACCATCCTGTTCAGTGTCCTGAGGATTTAAGGAAGGTGCTGCTTTAAGGATTCCCAGCTTTATCAGGTCAGGAATGCATTGCAGTTGCTGCTTTAATGTCAGCAAGTTCTTGCTTTAAAAATGCAGCTTGTTAGATTGGATTGATCTGAGAGAAAGCACTGGTCAAGTAGTTGGGTATAGAAAATCCTGGTTTATTCACTTTCAAGCCCTTGGACACCTTGTGATCCTGTTTTCCCCTCTGTGTTTTTCCTTGGGACCAGGGGCTGGTGTGTTTAACTGTGATAGAGTAAGTCCATAGATGCTGAGAAAGCCTCTTCCAGGACTCCTAGGACCAGGGAACAGATTCCATTCACCTCTCCAGATTGAGAATTTCCCCCAACATTATCCTGGGATCTCTCTCTCTGTTACTTGTGCCTATGTTTTCCAATATAAATGGGATGCTTGATGTAAATTCCCTCAATGGCCTCTGACTAGGAGAGGTGGCACCTCCATGTTGGCTAATGGAATCCGAAAATACACAAAAATCTACTGGGGCTGCTATCTCACCTGAGGAAGATCCTGATCTTCTGAAGGTCTGGCTTTTCCTCTTCCTCCTGTCACGTGACTGAATATGTGGGGTAGCAGTTCCCATGTACAAAGCTGTTTTATTTTAAATTTTAAAGCACAGTTCAGCCCCATGGCCAGTAGGTGGCACTAGCATTTTTACAAAGGACCAGCTGGCTGGTAGAAATTAAAACAAAGAGCACCTGATGGAGCTTCCTGGTGCTCCAAGGGTGGGGAAAAATTAAAAAAATAAATAAAAAAAACAGCCCAGATCAGCCCCAGGAAAAGCCGGTTGTTGCTATGAGAAAAGAAAAAGAAGAAACCTGAATCATCTGCGTGGTCCCACGATGTCTGCCTCCTTAAAAGGTAGATTTTTTAAGTAAGGCAAAAAATTCCCTACCTCTCTGGTAAGTCTTGGAAAGCTCGCTTAAGGGGGCATTACCGGGTTTTCTTTTTCTTTTCTTTTTTCAAAAAGCCCAGTGGCAGTGGGGACTGCATTTTTGAACATGGTTTATCTACTAATTAAACTGCATTTAAAGGTACATGGGATAGGGGCCTGGGTCAGATTTCTGGGAGCTTTTTTTTTTTTTTTGCCCTAGTGGTTACCATGATTGCACTCTACAAACTTTGTTTGTTTGATGTCCTTCCTTAGGATGATATAGGTGTTTTAACTCAATAGGAGGGAAACTATAAATTTTGCACAGCCCCCCCCCCCAGTACTCTTCCTCCGTGATAGTTTCCTGCCAATGCTTGAGAATTTCATTTGGGCCGGCAATCAGCAACAGCTATGTAAAAAACAATCTTAGTCCCAGAAAGCTGCTTTACTTACAAGTAAATTTACAGGTACGTTATTCCATCTGCTCATTAAAAGCCTTTAACTCACTGTAGCCAGTTGTGAGCTGGAGGTAAGGTCTTCGATGCCCTTAGGACAAGCAAAAGGCTTCTCCCTAATAAACAAACACTTTAATAACTTTATGAGATAGCAAAAAAGATGTGGCAATAGTTTGGTAGATGAATGGCTTTTCTGCTGAATACAAGTGTAGAACCAGCTGAAAATCAGGGCCCAGCCTCTCCCACCATCTTCTCTGTTTTCAGCTATTTTGGCAGTCATAAATCACTTTTGGCACCTGCAAGGAGCAGAGGAAAGGAGGGGGCAGAAAATGCAGGACATAAAAAATTTATCCCATTGGAACCAGATGAAGAATCAGGACCCAGCCTCTCTCACCATCTCATCTGTTTTCAGGTATTTTGGTAGCCATAAAATACTTTGGGGCTGCCAGAGGCAGTATCACCACAATTAGCACCACCGGAAGCACCGCAGGAAGTCCCATAGATTGTTGTGCAACTACCTGGGAAGATGTCATTTTATGGAAAAGAGACTTTGCAAGGCAATGAATGGAAACCTATTATTACTGTTTTTGATAGAGGCAGACATGGGAATCATAAGGTTTACCAATGTTTTATAAGAGAGAAGGACTACAGAGTTCTGGTAACTCCCAAGTAGACATGGGCACGACTCGGTGAAATTGTCGTTTCCGTTTTCAGTTATCGTTTCCATTACGTAACAGAACCAGTAACGATAATTAAGCCGTCAGAACTCGAACTCGAACCGAAAAAAGAAAAATTTGGTCGGGTTTTCCGTTTCCGTTTGTGGCATCGTGGCGATCGCGCAATGCAAAGCACAGAAAAAGTTTTTAAAAGTTTTTTTTTTTAAAAAAAACCCGACTCCCGGCCAAAAAAGCAGGTGAAAATATGCCTGCCTGAGGCTTTGCCACCTACCAGAGGGGTGGTTTCTGGGGGGTCCCCGCCCCCCCCCTTCTCCTGTCCTGGGCTGCTTGCACCAGGCTGGGGGGGTGTCATCCTCGTCGTCTCGCCATGCCATGCGGTGGGGGGGGGAATCCAAAATGGCGACTGCAATTTTTCTTTTGAAATCGTGGTCAAAAAACACACCAAATCACCACAGAAACATGTGAAATTTATTTATTTTAAATGCCTGAATTTTAATAGTAGCAGCAGTGGGGTTTTTAATAGCAATAAAACGTCGTATTGATTTTATTTTATTTTATTTTAATTTTTTTTAGACCTGCCCATTTGGGCTGGGCATAGGATGGGACCATGCAATTTTTTTTGAACCATTCCACCAATGGCATCACCAGGTTTTTGACTGATACTTCTGGATGTCTCGGAGGGCATAAAAAGCCAAGGCACCTTCCAGAAATCGCAGTCGGGTGTATGGATGTGGTTGAGGGAGGAGGGCTGGCTGCTGGTGCTGGTGTCATCTGATCGAGATTGAGGAGGGAGGCTGGAGGCTTTAGGATTTAAGTTAGGCAGGCAGGGAGGGAATTGAATTTAGAAAATAATTTCTTTGATTCCCTGCAGCTTTGTCTGCTGAAGGGAATAGCAGTTTATTCTTTATTTCTTCTCTGGCAGTTTGTGAGGATTTTTTTCTGATATTGGATAAAGGGGGAGGTTCGACCGGGAGTGGGAGGTGTGGATTTATTTTAAAAATATATTATATACCACCATTTATTTTCTATTTTTCCAACTTCAATTTGCTTGCACACACACACATTTGAGGCGCAAGCCAAGAAGAGAACCTCTATCCTAAGTGATATCCTAACTGCCCACTCGCCCGTCCGCCCACGCCGCCGCCCGCCCATTCGCCCGCCCGCAGCCGCCGCCCGCCCATGGCCCCCCGCCACCGCCGCCCGCCTGCACCTCCCCACCACCACCACCCCGCCCCGCCCACCGCCTAGGGTGCAAAAACACCTAGTGCCGGCCCTGATTGCGGGACGCCCCTATGCTCTGGGAAGTTATATCGCGCTAAATCGCGGTGGAAACGACAAACGACAAACGAAATGACAAATTTTTGAAAAATTTCACGACAAATGGAAACGACCCGAAATGGACCCGTTCCGACAAACGAAAACTCAAAACGTCATTTTTTTCTGGTCGTGCCCATGTCTACTCCCAAGTTATGTACAAATTTAGAATCTTCTGTAAGCCTTGCTGACAAGATTCCTGGAATAAAAATATTGCTGTTGAATGCTAGATCAGTAAATGGGGAATCAACACTCATCCAGGACCTGATCCTGGAAGAATGTGCTGATCTCACTTACATCACTGAGACTTGGCTGGATGAGGCTGGGGGTGTCAATCTCAGCTATGTTCTCCAAGTTTCTCTGTAGAACAACAGACAAGACAGGAGTGGTGGTGGAGTGGCAAAAGTCTATTGCAACTCCATCCCTCTTAGTAGATGTCACATTTCCCAGTTCCCTGGATTTGTATGTATGTATGTATGTATGTATGTATGTATGTATGTATGTATGTATGTATGTATGTATGTATGTATGTATGTATGTATGTATGTATGTATGTAGGAGCCAGGGATTACATAGGAGTTCTCTTGGTATACTGCCTTCACGGAGGCACAACAACTTCTCTACCTCAGTTAACTGAACTGATTACAGTGGTAGTATCGGAATCCCCCTGGATCATTGTGCTGAGGGACTTTAACAACCGTGCTGAGGCAGCTCTTTCAGGGATTTCTGAAGATTTCATGATGTTCATGACAACCGTGGGTTTGTCTCAAATGGTGTCTGCCCCTACTCATTCTGCAGGCCACACATTAGATATGGTCTTCCACCACAGTATGGATATTGGAAGCCTTGGGGTAAAGGAACATTCTGTAGTCCCATTGTCATGGACAAACCATTATCAGGTGCATTTTAGGCTCACTGGAACTCAGAGCCTGGGTAGGGGTGGATGTCAGACAAAAGCAATTCATCCAAGAAGGTTGATGGATCCAGATAGTTTGTAGCTGCCCTAGGGGAGTTTCCAATTTCTTTGACAGATGATTCCATTGAACCCTTAGTTGATCTCTGGAAAGGGGAAATGAGCAAAGCCATTGACCTGATCACCCCTAAATGTCTTCTTCGTCGAAATACAGCCAAACTGGCTTCTTGGTTTACTAGGGAATTGGCAAATATGAAAAGGGTGGTCCATAAAATTGAAAGGCATTGGTGGAAAACCCAGACTGAAATAGAAAAAGAAACAGAGAAGGGCCATTGGAAAGCTTATTCCAAGGCAGTGGAAGCAGCAAAGAAATTATTTTTCTCGACCACCATTGCTTCGGCATGGATTTGCCCAACAGAGATTTTCTGAACTGTCAAAAGGCTGTTAAGAACATAAGAACATAAGAAGAGCCATGCTGAATCAGGCCAAAGGCCCATCTAGTCCAGCTTCCTGTATCTCACAGTGGCCCCACCAAATGCATCTGGGAGTGTACAAGACTAGATCTCTGTTTCCTAATACCACTCCCCTACATCTGGTCCTTGAAGTACCCCGGTTTTAAGCCTGGAGATTACACATCTCTACTAGAGATGGGCACGGAATGAAAAAAAAAGTTCCATTATTCGTTTTGTTACGTAACGAAACGAATAACAAAAATTGTGATCAAATTGGAACAAACCGAGCAGAACCACACAAATTAGGTTCGTTACCTTTCATTTTCGTTAATGGCGGCGCGCAATGAAATGAGCTGTTTTTAAATGTTAAAAAACATCCTGAATATCCGTAAAAACCCAGAGATAATTATTTATTCTGCCTGATAATACCTACCGGGGGGTTGGGGTCCTTAAAACGTGTATTAATGTCTTTTCTCAGATCGCTGTATTTTTTTCCTTTAAGGGGAGTTAGGGGACATTGACCCAAAATGGCTCCTAGATGCCTAATATTGATTTCTTTGGTATTAAAACACCCTGGACATCTGTAAAAACACAGTAATAATTATTTGAAATTATTACCTGCCAGGGGGTTGCAGTCCTTAAAACGTTTGTTTTTGTCTTTCTCCCATCGCGATGTATTTATTCTTTTCCCTTTAAGGATGACACAAAATGGATTCCAGCCACAAGATGGATGCAAGCCATGTGATGGGATCATGTAAATTCTTGGACAATTTCAACCAATAGCATGCCCAGGTTGCAGACTGGGTAGGTGTGACAGCCACAGAGGGCATAAAAAGCTCTGGCAGCCCCCGTCCTCCTTGCAGTCTGCGGTGGGAGTTAGGGTGGGATTGATGTCTCTGTGACTCATTACTTTAGGCCAGCCAGGCAGGTGTGTGTCTCTGTGTTCCTGCTGGCTGCAGCCTGGCTTTTTGGGGAGAGAAAGAAGAGATTTCTCGTGCAGCCTACCTTTGTGCGTGCGTACCTCTCGGTGAGTACCCTCCCCTGCCACACAGTGCAGTCACTCTGAGGCTGCCTTATCCCCTGGGCAACGCCTGCCCCTGCCTTTGCAGCCTCCCTGCGTACCTAGTCTACTCTATACTGTCTCTCTGCCAGAATCATTTTTTTTAGTGTTTTCCCTCTGGTCTGGGCCGTTGGGGTTCGTCCGTGTGTGGAAATGCTTTAAGTCACACAAAAAGCGGGTAAAAATGAAAAAAGAAAAAAACAAAACAATTTTTTTTTCAAAAAATTTGCGAAAAACAAAAATGAACTGAAATGGACCCGCAACAAAAAATGAAAAACCAAAATGTCATTTTTCCGATTCGTGCCCATCTCTAATCTCTATCATGGTTTGTAACCTGGGATGGACTTTTCCTCCAGGAATCTCTCCAATCCCCTTTTGAAGGCATCCAAGCTAGATGCCATCACCACATCCTGTGGCATGGAGTTCCACAGACTAACAATGTGCTGGGTGAAAAAAATATTTTCTTTTGTCTGTTCTTACTCTCCCAGCCCTCAATTTGAGTTTATGTCCCCTAGTTCTGGTATTTTTACATTTTGCTGGTTATCGATGTCTCCAATTTTAACTGTCAGGATGCATGCTTGGAGTGCTGGGATGCATTAGGAGGCACTAGGATTTTTATTTTATACTGTTTATACTGCCTGTTTGATGTGGTTTTAATTGTTGTATTTCTATTTCTGCTGTTAGCATTTTAACGCTTTTGTTCGCCGCTTAGAGTCCTATTTTAGGAGATAAACGGGATATAAATATAATAATAATAATAATAATAATAATAATAATAATAATAATAATAATAATAATAATAATAATAATAATAATAATAATAATAATATTTTGCGAGAGGGAGAAGAGCATCCCTCTATCCACTTTACTCATGCCCTGCATTATTTTGTACATCTGAATCATGTCCCCCCTGAGGTGCCTTTTTCTAAACTAAAGAGCCCCAAATGTTTTAGCCTTTCCTCATAAGGGAGGTCCCCCAGCACAGTAATCATTTTAGTCGCTCTCTTCTGCACCTTTTCCAGTTCCACAATGTCTTTTTTGAATGCGGTGACCAGAATTGTACACAATACTCCAGGTGTGACCTTACTATCATTTTGTATAATGGCATTATAATGTTGGCTGTTTTATTTTCAATCCCCTTTTTGATAATCCCTAGCATGGAATTGGTCTTCTTCACCACTGCCACACATTGGGTAGACACCTTCATTGAGCTGTCCACCAACACACCAAGATCTCTTTCCTGATTTTTTCCCCAGAGATCCTGAGTTTTGTGTCATCTGCAAACTTGGCCACCTCACTGCTTCATTGAGCTGTCCACCAAAACACCAAGATCTCTTTCCCCTTTCCAGAGATCCTGAGTTTCGTGTCATCCACAAACTTGGCCACCTCACTGCTTATGCCTGTCTCCAGGTCATTTGTGAACAGATTGAAAAGCACCGGTCCCACAGGTAGATAACACAGACCACTCTGTAACTCACTCCAAATAATTTGCACAACACTTTACAACCGAAATTGTCCAGATCCGGGCTGACCTGGATGCTGCTATTGATCTGGAGCCTATAAATAATACTGTCCCTCTTGCCTGCCCTGTATTAAAACAGCCTGGGTCCAAGCTATCTCAAAGATCAAATATGGCAGTATGAATTGGCTTGGTTTCTAAGGTCATCAGGAAAGGCCTTTCTCTCCATCCCACCACCTTCACAGGTGCATCTCAGAAGAACACATGAAAGGGCCTTCTCTGTTGCTCCTCCCAGACTTTGGAACTCCCTCCCACTGGAGGACTGCCCCATCTCTGCTGTGTTTCTGGAAGCAGGCAAAGACCTTCCTCTTCAGGCAAGCTTTCCCTGAATGCGGGACTACCTACTATGTGACTTTATATGGATTACAGTAGTCCCTCATGCATTGCCGTCATTGGGTTCCCTAACCATCCGCCATAAAGGAAAATCTGCGATATGGCAAACTGACCCATGGGGGCTCCTGCCTCCCCATCCCAAGATGCCACACACAGGGTGCTTACCCTACGGCACAATAACTCCCCCCACACACACACACCTCAATGAACTGAACTGACTGGCAGGTGCGAAGACAGGGCGCTTCTGCTTGAAGACATGCTGCCTTTGCAAACCTTCCTCCAGCCAAGCTAAAGGAGCCCATGCTGGGTCCTTCAGTTTGGCAAGGTGGGGGGAGCTGGGGAAGGCAAAGGCAGGATCTAAGGCTGCTCGGAAGACTCAGAGTTTGCACTTTATTTATTTATTTATTTCTTGTATTTATACCCCGCTTATCTACTATGTACTCTAAGCGGCCTGCCAAACCTTTCCCCACACCATGCTAAAGGAGCAGCCTGTGTGTACAGGGGAGCAGTGGAAGCACTCAGTCTTTGCTTTCTCCAGTGCTCCCCCTTGCTAAATTGAAGGGGCCAGCATGCACTCTTTTAGCTTGGCTGGAGGAAGGTTTGCAAGGCACTGGGTCTGTGCAAACTCTGGGTCTTGCAAGGAGTCTTAGCTCCTGTGTTTGCCTTCCCCAGCCCTGCCCCTTGCTAAACAAAAGGATCCAGCGTGCGCTCTTTTAGCTTGGCTGGAGGAAGGTTTTCAAGGCACCGGGTCTGTGCAAGCTCCTGCTCTTTCGAGCAGCCTTAGCTCCTGTGTTTGCCTTCCCCAGCCCTGCCCCTTGCTAAACTCAAGGAGCTGGCACTGATTCAGGTTGGTAAGGTGGAAGAAGGTGAAAGAGGCACCTGGCAAGTGTCCTGTCTTCCACATGAGTGGGCAGCAGCCCTCTCCCCGCAGGTCAGTTCAGCTTGGCGCAGTGGGGGGTGCTTCAAAAATCCGCGGTATACTGGGACTGTGGATGATGAACCGCAATATGGCAGGGGACTACTGTACCATATATGATTGCATTGGCTGATTTCATAAGAACACTAGTGTTTTCCATGTTACTTTTCACCCATCATAATGGATTTTCTTTTCTTCTTGTGTGCTCTTTATAGTTCTAATGCTACCTTTTAATGTTCTAAGATGCCTCTTCTAATTCCCTGTTCTTAACTTGAATACTCTGATCTATATATTGTCCCTCATTATTGTAAGCCACCTTGGGTCCTTTTCCAATGATAAAGGTTGGGTAAAATATTCTAAATAAATAAATAAATAAATATAAACATGGCTGGAATCCAACCAGAGTGCATTTGAATGAAGGAAAGAAAACCCAAAACAAAAACAAAAACAACCATCGCACATAATTCCTGGGAGAATTACACAAACATCTTTGATTTTTAAAATGCCATCAAACTGCAAAAATGCAGGGCAGCAAAGGCTATGGCTCATTTCAAGGATGCGGGTGCTTGCCTTTTAAGTCCCATTTTACCTCAATTCGCTGAGGACGGCTGGGGAGGCATTGTGGCCTCTGCAAGGTAAGGGTTATGCTGTGTGTTAAACTTGCACTTGGAGGGAGGTTCTCAACTCGTGCTTTAACTTCTTTTTTTATGAGTTATGATGACATTTATGAATAATGCATCCATGGCACTGTGAAGATGAACTCCTCCAAGTGATTCCCAAGGGTTATGTGTGCAAACTAGTGACACCAGAAAACCAGATGTTAACAAAAGGACAGCTGTCGCAGAAGGACTGAGAGATGGAAATTGACATCCTCTCTCTTGGGGAATTTTGTCAGCGCAATGAGTTTTTCCTGTTTTTATATAAGGAAATGTGTAATTCAGTTATGTAATTTATCCAGTTTTTAAATGGACAGAGAGTGAAGAATATAGTGTATTTCATGCCACATTTCATTACATGGAGACACACTGAGGCAATAACAGTTTCACTTAAAGGGCTACTGTTAAAATAAAGCTTTGCTGTACTTCAGAAGAACAACTTGCACAAAGAGATGGTCCTGCACAGGATCATACACACACACACACACACACACACACACACACACACACACACAGAGAGAGAGAGAGAGAGAGAGAGAGAGAGAGAGAGAGAGAGAGAGATAGAAACAATATCCAACAGCTCTGTGCATCTCCCAAAAAGAGAAGCCATTACATTGGAAAAGCACATCACAATGAATTCCCCAAGGCTACCCTTTTACGTGTCTCTTGTACTCAGAGGAAGCTGTCAAGTAGAAAAATCTGCATACCTACCTAAAAGTTTAGAGAACAACAACAACCTGGGGACAATGGGTCATTCCATATAGCATAAATAGCCACGGATAGAGTCACACAGACTTTTGGCTGAATTGCACCATTCACATGACTGGTTGTGCAACCAATCATACAGTGGAAGTCTCAGGCCTAAAAAATGACATTGGGCAAAGTGTGTGATGGTCATGGTAGTTCTCTGAAAGTTTTCAGTATTACGTGCATACAGTCTGCTAGTGCAGATGAACCAGAGCTCCTGGAAACTGACACATGGGTGAGGAACCATCAGATTCCAAAAACCCTGGAGTTTTAGTGAAACATCATTTTAACTGTTAAAATGAAACACTTCGTGAATTTCCCTCCTCTGCTCTCTTGTTCTGGCCACTTCCACCCAGCTGGTTTTGATAGCTCAACCTGGCCAAAATGGGAGAGCAGACCAGGGTTCTGAATAGAGATGGGCACGACTTGAAAAAAAAAATTTTCGAGTTGTCGTTAGTCGGGCCGGTTCCGTTTCGCCTCGTTTCCGTTTTTCGCGAAAATTTGCAAAAATTAGTCGGTTCGTTTTTTCATTTTCTCGTTGTCGTTAGTACTGGTTTGGGGAGGGGGTAGCGGGCTCCTGGAGGGAGCTGCAGGAGTCAGCCAGTGCCACAAGTGACGGACTGGCAGACTCTTTGCACCCGCTGTGTCTCACGTACTTGCATGTAGTGCAATGCAAGTAGATCTGGCTTAGGGTTAAGACGGGTTAGCGCAACGGCTAGGGTTAGGCTAGTTACGGGTCGAGGTTAGGGTGCGTATTGGGGATGCACCTCTGGGTGCCTCTCTGACCCACTTAGAAGGACAGTGTACTGGCGTATGGCTTAGGCTTAGGGTTTGGGTTTGGGCTACGATTAGTGGGCTGTTTATGCCCGATTGGCACATCCCCCCTCTCTCTGTGGTCAACCTGGCCAAGTGGCCATGCGATTGGTGGAAAATTTGCATAGTCTTCTCCCATGGGCGAGCCCATCATTGCAAATGTGCAGGTGTAAAAAAACCAAAATAAAAGAAAATAAAAAAAATAAAATAAAATCAACGGAGACTTTTTTTTTTGCAAGAAAAACCCACTGCTGCTACTGTAAAAATTCAAGCATTTAAAATAGCTAATTTTCTCATGTTTCTGTGGTGCTTTGGTGGGGTTTTGGGCAACGATTTCAAAAAAAATATTGTGGTCGCCATTTTGGATCCCCCCCCACCGCATGGCAAATGGATGCGCCCTCCCAGCCTGGTACAGTCAGCAAAACCTGGCCATGCGATTGGTGGAATGGCTCCAAAACTTTGCATGGTCCACTCCCATGGGCGAGCCCATCATTGCGAATGCGCAGGTGTAAAAAAATAAAATAAAATAAAATAAAATAAAATAAAATCAACGGAGATGGCAAATGGATGCACCCTCCCAGCCTGGTACCAGCAGCGCAGCAGTAGCAATAGCCAAGGAGAGGGGGGCGGGGAAACCCCCCCCCAAATAAAACACCCTTCTGGCCTGGTAGGTGCCCTCAGACAGTTTTCGCCTACTTTTAGGGCTGGGAATCGGGGTTTTTTTTAACTTTTAAAAACTTTTTTTCTGTGCCGCTTGGCATTGCGCGATGCAAGTAACAAGCACGACAAATCAGACCAAATTGTTCGTTCGTCGGTTCGAGCTCAAATTCTGGTGGAGTAATTCCCGTTTCCGTTTCCGTAGAGTAACGGATACGAGTAACGGAAACGGAAACGGGAATACCGCTAAGTCGTGCCCATCTCTAGTTCTGAATATTCCACTGCCTGCTCTGTTTTCCCTTTGTTGATTCCGCCACATCCTCAGGGGTGGGAGCGACAACGGGATAATGGAGCAGGCACTGGGAAATTCAAAACCCTGCTCCACTGTCCCATTCATCCATCAGTCCATCTGTCCATCCGTCCAGTTTCAGCTTTATTCTATGATATATTGTGATTAAACATGGGCACAGAGCGGCAAAATTCTCATTTCCGTTTTCGGTTCTCGTTATCGTTACGTAACGGGTAATGGTAACGAGAATTACTCTGCTCCAGCTCGAACCCGAACCGAAAAAGAAAATTTGGGTCTGATTTTTCGTTGTCGTTCATGGCATCGCGGTGATTGCGCGATGCCAAGCAGCACAGAAAAAAAGTTAAAAAACAAAAACAAAACCCGATTCCCGTCCAAAAACGCAGGCGAAAATATGCCTGCCTCAGTGAGGGCACCTACCAGAGAGGGGTGGTTTCTGGGGGGGGGTCCCCCGGCCTCCCCCCTCTCCTGTCCTGGGCTGCTGGTACCAGGCTGGGGGGGCCATCCTCGTCGTCTCCATTTGCCATGCGGTGGGGGGGGGGATTCAAAATGGCAACTGCAATATTTATTTTTAAATCGTGGTCCAAAAACCCACCAAAGCACCACAGAAACATTTGAAAATTAGGTATTTTAAATGCCTGATTTTTTATAGTAGCAGCAGTGGGTTTTTCTTGCAATAAAACGTCTCCATTGATTTTATTTTATTTTATTTTATTTTTATTTTTTAACACCTGCGCAATGATGCGCTTTTTGGACCCATTCCACCAATCGCATGGCCAGGTTTTGACTGAGGCTTCTGGATGTGCCAGAAGGCATAAAAAGCCCACTAACCCTAACCCTAACCCTAACTCTAACCCTAACCCTAACCCATACACCAGTACACTGTCCTTCTTAGTGGGTCAGAGGCACCCAGAGGTGCAGCCCACTAACCCACCCTAACCTTAACCGTAACCCTAAGCCTAGCCCTTACCCTAACCCTAACCCAGATCCGTACACAAGTATACTTTCCTTCTTAGTGGGTCACAGACACCCAGAGAGGTGCCTCCCACAGCCCACTATCCCCTACCCCTATCCCATTCCCTAACCTGTACGTCAGTATGCTAGTACGCTCCCCTTCTTAGTGAGTCAGAGGCACCCAGAGAGAGAGGTGTCTCTGCCACTTAACCCCCCCCACCCTAACATAATGTAATGTAATGTATGGTACGCGGCCGCTTCGTGTTACGCTTCCCTTCCCTTCCCTTCTTAGTGCGACAAACGGAAACGACAAATTTTTGAAAATTATCGCGACAAACGGAAACGAGCCGAAACGGACCCATCCCGACAATCAAAAACTCGACACGTCATTTTTTCTGGTTGTGCCCATCTCTAATTGTGATGCTTGTTGCTGTCTCTCTGGACATGTATGATTCACTGGCTATGTTTCTTGGATTTCCCCTGACCTGGTTGTTAGACTTCCAAGGTACCAGCCTGCAAAGATTTGGCCCCTGTGCTGAGCCCATGTTTGAGTAGAAGATTTTTGGTTCCAGTGCTTCTGTGCTTACATGCTATTGTAAATCCCCAGCAGTATTGTGGCCTGGATTATTTACTCAGAAGAAAATAAATAAGCACAGACAGCAAATTCACTCATTATATGTAGTCACCATGATGATGATGGATATGATGTTGATGATGATAGTTCATACAACAACTATCCTTTGCTAGCATGTGCCTCTCTTCCAGCTCCACATTTGCAGGATGACAGTGGATGAGACACAGCATGCCAAATCAGTGGGGTGGGGATCCATATAAAAAAAGATTAGTTAAAATATGCATCATCCTGTTTCAACAGCAATCTCCACAGGACATAAAAGAAAGCTAAAACAAACAGCTAAGAGAATGAATGTGTACCTTATTTACACCATCACAGAAACAAAGTCTTGTGACAGCATAAAGTTGGCAGGATGTTTGGCAAAAGCTTTTGTAGATCACAAGTACCTTCATCTGATGCAAGCTCTTTGCGATTTTTACCGCACTGGACTAACATGTACCTTCCCACTCCCTAACCCCCAAGTGTTTCATCAGAATTACATTTTATTTTCTCACATTATAGTCATAATGGCCAGAATCTTCTTTGATTTGCCCAGTGCTTCCAGGTAATCAGAATGGCATGCCTACCTATACTGCTGTGCATCTATCATCTCTGTTTCCTTGGGTTGAAGAAAGAGCTGTGGGCCAAAGTGTTTGCTGGGTGGCAAACCAAAAGAGAAAAACTCTTTAGCCTTGTCAGCACAGTTTTTTTCCTAACAGAATTTTGGCCAGTGTAACTCAATGATAATTTAGTTCTTTTGAAAACAAAAAGAACCAATTACAGCTGGGTCACTACTTTTCATTAGTTACATTTGACCTCTGTCCAAATGTGAGCGTTTCATCCAGTAGGCTGCCCAGTAGGTCTCACTGATCCTCCAAAGAGCTTGTTCATGTTCCATGACAAGCGGGTCGACCTTTTCTGTGTTCTGCACAGAGGAGTTGACCTTGTAAGCATATTGTGACAGTTTTGTTACGGACTTTACATTGTTACTGTTATCTGCCTTATGCTTCCTTTTTTCGTTTGTCTTGTTTTCACAGGTTTTTCTTCCATACTCCATGCTATTTTTACGGGGATGGCCAAGAGATTGTCCTTTAGGATTTGCTAAAAATGTTCCAATGCTTACATCTCAAGTCCAAACTTATGTTCTCAGAGAAACAATATCTTATATCCAGATATATGTGGGAGTTCAAAAAGTATGGAGAAGGTAATTTAGCAGCACAGTCTTTTGAATGTCTACTCAGAATGAAGGGCTACTGAGTTGGCAGAGGTAGAAAATTAGAACTGTGTGCTACCAAGCTGATTCTGACGCATCAACACCCCTAGAAGTGGCTTAGCTGGCTCCCTACCTGCTTGGGACCTTGCAGGTTGGGAAGACCCCACATGTGGCAGGGCACTTAATCCCATTGGACACACTTTCTTTAACCAATCTAGTCTGACTTTTCTCTTGCAAGGAATAATGGGATAATTAATTATTCTCAGCCCATGTCACTTCACTCACACATTGCAGCCCACAAAGGTTCACCAGTACTATTCCAATAATAACTTATTCCCAAGTAAATTTATATCTGATTGCATTGAGGAGATTTGGATAATACAAAATGTTTTGCATGACAACTGGAAAGAACCACAGAGACAAATGTTGCTGTTGTTTATTTTCTTTATAAGAGCTGGTCTTAATGTCTAATTCTGAATTACATCTTGTGTGCAAATACTGTGCAAAAATGGCATGTGAGCTGTCTTTGGATATGTGTCCAAAGACTGATTAAATCAGGGATATTTGTGAGATTCTGAGGTGATGACTAGCCTGAGAAATAAGGCATTGTTCACCACCAAACAACACCACAATAGAGCCTTTATATCCTATTTGTCATTCTGAGGCGCTACAAAGATGTCTGGCTAAATAGAAGAAAGGATGAACAGTGGTACTTTGTATAAAGGAATTAATGCATTCCAAATGAAATTCTGTTAAGCAAAGTTTTCTTTGTACAAATTTCCCATAGGAATGCATTGAAGATTGATTAATTCCTAATTGCGACTGTTTTTCTGTTGTACGGATTCACCCCATAAGCGATTCTGTTAAGCGATTTTCCTCTATCTCTGGAAATGTTTTCCTTTAAGTGGATTTTCTGTTAAACAAACCTCTTGTTATACGAGGGTCCACTGTAATACATTTCTTGGAGCAGTTGGCATCATACAGGAAGATAAGAGGGGAAGAAAACAGGCTGTTTCCTGGACACTCCCAACATTGTGGCAGTAGGGAGGGCTCAGGTAAAGGTCACTGTGTTACATGCATCCCTTAGAGCTGCTCCATTAACCATTTCATGGAGCTGTGAGATGAAAAGTATGATTTGTGCTGCTCATGAGATGGCTAGTCTGCATTCTGGAATCAACTTTGTTCTTCTTGTACTCACAGATCTCAAGTTATATCATGGAATATTCCCATCCACAAAGATTTTTCTGGGAATGAGATTAATGGGAATGCCATTGGTTGAATGGCAATGAAGACGGTGAGCAGGTAGGACCAGTGTCCTGCCAGTCCCTTCCCTTTCTTTTTATTTACTTTACTTTTGTGCTATTTTATGTTTTTCTTTTGTTTTGATTAGGGAGTTAATATATTTTGTTTATCCCATAGTTATTGTTTTATCTCATTTGTGTTTTGTTTGCACTCTTTTTGAACCGTGTTTTCGAACTGTTTTTACCCTCCTCCGAATCTAGCGCTTTTTCGACCTTAATGCTTGTTGTCAAGTTTTTTTGTTTGCTTTTTATATTTTTTGAAATTAGCTCTTCTTGACCTTAGTGCTTGGCAGAGGATGTTTTGTTAGCATTTTATGTTTTGCTTCCCCCCCCCCAAAAAAAAAAAATTAGTGCTTTTTTGATCTTTGCATAAGGCACAGGGTGCATTTTCGATCTTAGTGCTTGGTCTAGGGCCTTTGTTTTCTACTTATTTTAAAACAGTTTTTGAGATTGAACTCCACTTTAGACACTATCCAGCAACATTTTTTATGTTTCTTTTTTATTATCTCTTTTACATGGATTGCTACTCTTAATATGGACCTCCTTTCACTGGAGAATGATTCCATGAGAAAGTGGGACTTTGTAAGAGCTGTGACCAGCTGTTGCCTGGTTTGAAGTATAACTTTTGGCTTATCTACAACTTCTGGCTCAGCTGTGTTGTACCACTATTCTGTCTCGCTTTGGCTTTGGCTCCAGAATACCACTGCTTATGCTGCCCATTCCATTCCATTACTAGGAAATATGATGTAATTTCAATCTTCCCTAGTACTCACTGCTTGGATGTCTAGGATGTTTCCTCTGCCATGGCATTCCATTTTGCAGGAAACAGTAGCCAGGGTGGGTGGAACGCCCAGGTTGGATATCCTGTTCTGAAGATCATGGAAGGCCCTGGGCTGTGATTCCCCCACCTAACTCATCCACATGGACTATCAGACTCCAGTGAATTCCACCTGTGGTGGGTAGTAGGAGAATCTGGCAGGGTTACTGTGTATTCCATTTATGTGCAAGGTAGTGGGGATATTGGTGGCTGAGCAGCTCCAGGGGCTTCTGGATGAGTGAGGCACTTCATACATTCTAGTCGGGGTTAAGGCCACACCATAATACGGAATCGGCATTGGTCACCCTGCCTGACAACCTTCTGAGGGCGACTGACAAGGGTAAATCATCTTTGTTGGTCCTCCTCGATCTTTCAGTGGCCTTTGATACTGTCAACCACAGTACCCTCCTAGGAAGGCTCTCTGAGTTGGGGATTGGAGGCACTGCTTTGTGGTCGTTCTGCTCCTTCTTGGAGGACCGAGCCGAGAGAGTCCAGCTGATGGAGATGGCCTGAGGCTGAATGGAAGTCCTTTGGGTGGGAGCTCCCACTGTTGGGTGATTGGGAAGCTCCCTCAGTTTTGGTGGGGCAACTCTCTCTGCACAGGAGGTGGTGTGCAGTTTGAGCATCCTCCTGGATTTGGCCCTAACCATGGAGACCAAGGTGGCATCAGTGGTCTGGTCCACTGCTTTCCAGCTTCAGCGGATAGGACAGCTGTGTGCTTTCCTTAATCCAGGGGCCCTCACTACATTGGTTCATGCACTCTTAATCTCAAGATTGGACTACTGTAGCACACTTTACATGGCGCTGCCTTTGAAGTTAATGTGGAACTCCAGCTAGTGCAAAATACAGCAGCCAGATTAATATCTAGTATAAAAAGAAATCAGCATATCACCCCAACCCTGGCCACATTGCACTGGCTGATGATTCAATGCTGCATTGACTTCAAGAGTTAGGTAACACTCATTCCTCTCAGGTGAAGGCGTTAACCCTGAGGGAAACTCGGAAGACCATCACCAGGAACCGGGCTTTCTTGGTGGTTCCACCTTATTTGTGGAACCAGCTGCTCTCTGAGATTGGATTGGCCCCTACGCTACAAGTTTTTTTAAAAAAAAACAACAACTTAAAACCTGGCTGTATAGATGTGCTTTCACTGACTAGTGTTTATCATCTTTCAATTTGCTGATCCAGTTTTTATATCCGAATCCACCTCTGTTGGTTTGTGTTGTATTTGATTTATTATTCTTGGTTTGTTTTAGATTTAATTATGTTTGATTGGTTAAATTCTTATATTTGTTTACATTGTATATTATTTAATTGTATTGTTTTGTATTGCTTATGTTCTATCTTTTTGTAAACTGCCCAGAATGATCCTTGGTCAGATGGTGCAGTATAAAAATTGAATAAATAAATAAATAGTAAACAAGTATTCTTCTGGATGCCTTGGTGAACATTGTATTTTAAAACATTTGTTATGGGAGCCTGAGATAACCTGTCCATAGTTACTGTGAATGTATTCTTAGCAAAAGAGTGGATATAATCTTGTGTCTCAGAATAGTTCTGTCCTTTTCATTGATTTATTTTCCATTCACCATTTGTCTTATTGTCCTTCTGTTTTGGCTTTTATTTAGAAATAACATCAATGAAGTTTGTGACAGTTTTGTTATAGCATTCCCTTGTTACCGTCATTTATCGTATCCCTCCCAACTTCATTTGTCTTATTGACAGGATTTGTTCTTCACATGGTTTGAATTTTTATTCAACTAGGTGTTATATGTCCTCTTTTATTACTGTTTACGGAAACATGGCTTACAAATATGCTTTCTTTCTTTATTCATATCAGAGCATGCATAACTCTAAACCACAGGCGCATATGAAATACAGGCAAAATCAAAAACCAATTAAAATGTCAAGTCAACCAGACTATTTTTGACTGGAAGCTTCCAGAGATTAATATGTGTTTAGAAATCTTTCCCAAACTTGGAAAGTTGGTTGGTTGTTGGCTGTTGGTTGATGTCCAGGAAGTGGGTGGGTTTGGTGTTGTTCCAGTGCAACACTTCTGGAAGTGAAAGATTTGCTGGCTGAGTGCTGTTGCCCAGGGGACACAATGCTTTTCCACTCTTTGGGGAGGCTCCTTCTATGCCCCGCTATGAATATGCTATTCATTTGACATCTTTATTTTCCTCAACTACAGCTGCCATTCAGGGGGTCAGCCTCCATGGAGTGGCTGGTTTTGGTGCTGTTCCAGCTCTATAACCAGGTCAAGGCTTTCATCACAGCAAAAGAAAATGGCTTCTCGTTCACCACCTCATAAATCTACTTTATAATGGAAATTGGTTCTCCAACTCATATAAAACCACTGCCACAAAAATCAATATTATTTCCCCCACATTCAGGCAATCAGTAGATTTATCTATTTTCCCCTTCCCCTCAAACTATTTGATCATTCTGAATGAAGATACACAAACCCCCAAGAATGAAATGTGTATTATTATTATTTTACATGAAGTCTCAGAGTTAGGGTGGCCAAGTAAAAAACAAGAGGAATATCAGACCTCCAATGATTGTATAGAGAGGGGGATTCTCTCAAGCCGTTGTAACTGCCTTGCTCATCTAGCCATCCTTCTCTAATTATGTCTCTCTATGTCAGCAATCAAGAAAATTCTGGAATCAAATAGAGATGAACTGAGCCTCAGCTGTGGTCTCGCCTCTGCACGCAGGGGGTGAAGGGGGTGTCAAAGAGATCTTCCCCGTGTGAGTCCCCCTTCACCCCTCTGCACGCAGAGGGGGGAAGGGGGGTCTGAAAGGGATCTTCCCTGTGTGGGTCATGACAGTGCCCGGAGCTGTCATGACCTGTGCAGGGAAGCTGAGACCCCCATTGGCCCCTCTGCATGCACAGGGGCAAAGGGGGGTGTCAAAGGGATCTTCCCCACACAGGTCATGACAGCACCCGGCGCTGCCATGACCTGGCGGGGAAGCCGAGTCCCCCCTTCACCCCTCTGCATGCAGAGGTTTGAACGGGTCTCAAAGGGGTCTCTGCCACAGGTGCATGACAGCTTCCCTGCTGTAATGCACGCAGGGTAGAGGGCGGTCAGGAGGAGGCTGCAATCTGGCCTTGGAGGCCAGATTGCAGCCCCCTCCCCACCAATCTCTGCCGGAGGTGCATAACAGCCGGGCAGCTATCACGCACCTGCTGCGGAGGGCGGTCGGGAGGGGGCTGCGATCCAGCCTCCTTACGGAGGTGGGACGTGGCTCTCTTTAAAGGGATCTTCCCTGCACCAGATGACAGCTCCCCAGCGCTGTCATCCACCGTGGGGAAGCCGAGACCCCCTTCTGAAACAACGAAAAATGGAATACATTTTTTTTTTAAAAAAATGCATTCTGAAAAAGATAACGAACGGAGCGGGGCCACGAAATGGAATGGAAACTAAACACAATTTTTCTGTTTCGTGCCCATCTCTAGTATCAACATGTTCCACATAAAGCTGTGTATCCCAAAGGATGCTCTCAGTCTTATACTTCCCTTCGTGTCATCTAAGTGCAGCCCTACTTTGCCTAATCAAAGCAATTTGTTGTGAGCTGGCGTCCTTGTAAATCTCTGTCCTTTTAAATTCAAAGGTCAATGATACTTTCTATATGCAAATTCAGTTGTTAGATGTATTCTACATTACTAGCTGTGGCAGATGGGAAAAACTGCAAATTTATCATGGTGATGGCTTCTGGAACAAGGTAAGTAATTATAGACACAGTATGACAGCTAATGACAGGTGCTTTTTTTCTTGGGTATTTCCATGAGTATTCCCTATACAAAATGAAAATATTAGTGGTGATGGGAGATTATCTTGAGCATATGTCAAATTCTAAGTTAGCATTACCAGGGAAACAAAAGTAATGTAGCATGCATCTCAGTATCAAAGATTATGCAATTTTATGTCAGTAGAGGATTTCTTGAGATGCTTTCCTATAAGCAATTGGCAGCCCAAGAGTCATATCTGGCCTCCAGAACAATATAATAGCTGCAGCTGTGAAACACCTTAATCAGGATCTGGGTCAAGATTTACCTACAATATTACTGATATGTTAAGAATAATATTTTTCAAAGGTTCTAGGAAAGATTCTATAGTAGCATAACTATGGGTTAACACTACCATTAGGCCAATTGTAAAATAACAGAAGGTAAGACTGTGACTAATATTTATGACAAACATTTCTTCCATCAACAATATTCCAGGTATAAGCCTCAAGGTTAAAAAAAACCTACCAATGTTTCTAAACCTATTTTGGAGTAAGTTTTGACACACTGGATATTTCTTGTAATTAGAGATGGGCACGACTTGAAAAAAAAATTTTTCGAGTTGTCGTTAGTCGGGCCGGTTCCGTTTCGGCTCGTTTCCGTTTTTTGCGAAAATTTGCAAAAATTAGTCGGTTCGTTTTTTCGTTTTTTCGTTGTCGTTAGTACTGGTTTGGGGAGGGGGTAGCGGGCTCCTGGAGGGAGCTGCAGGAGTCAGCCAGAGCCACAAGTGACGGACTGGCAGACTCTTTGCACCCGCTGTGTCTCACGTACTTGCATGTAGTGCAATGCAAGTAGATCTGGCTTAGGGTTAAGACGGCTTAGCGCAACGGCTAGGGTTAGGCTAGTTATGGGTGAGGTTACGGTGAGTATTGGGGTGCATCTGGGTGCCTCTCTGACCCACTTAGAAGGACAGTGTACTGGCGTATGGGTTAGGCTTAGGGTTCGGGTTTGGGCTACGATTAGTGGGCTGTTTATGCCCGATTGGCACATCCCAGAAG
Source organism: Phrynocephalus guinanensis (assembly GCA_037367245.1). Taxonomy (NCBI): domain Eukaryota; kingdom Metazoa; phylum Chordata; class Lepidosauria; order Squamata; family Agamidae; genus Phrynocephalus; species Phrynocephalus guinanensis. The sequence continues at coordinate 14,093,060 of CM074734.1, forward strand.
TCTCTGTGGTCAACCTGGCCAAGTGGCCATGCGATTGGTGGAAAATTTGCATGGTCTACTCCCATGGGAGAGCCCATCATTGCAAATGTGCAGGTGTAAAAAAAAAAAAATAAAATAAAATAAAATAAAATCAAATCAACGGAGACTTTTTTTTGCAAGAAAAAACCCACTGCTGCTACTGTAAAAATTCAAGCATTTAAAATAGCTAATTTTCGCATGTTTCTGTGTGGGTGGGGTTTTGGGCAACAATTTCAAAAAAATATATTGGGTCGCCATTTTGGATCCCCCCCCCCACCGCATGGCAAATGATTTCAAAAAAAACCTGGCCATGCGGTCGCCCATTTTGGATCCCCCCCCCATGGGCGACCCATCATTGCGCGCATGTGTGCAAAAATGGATGCGCCCAAGAAAAACCCACTGCTGCTGGTACCAGCATTTAAAATAGCTAATTTTCGCATGTTTCTGCTTTGTAGGGTTTTGGGCAACGATTTCAGCCAAGCGAGAGGGGGCACTGCGGGGCAACCCCCCCCCCCAAAGCAGTAAAATAGCCAAGGAGAGGGGGGGGGGGGAACCCCCCCTGGCCTGGTTCTGGCCTGGTAGGTGCCCTCAGACAGTTTTCGCCTACTTTTAGGGCCGGGAATCAGGTTTTTTTTTAACTTTTAAAAACTTTTTTTCTGTGCCACTTGGCATTGCGCGATGCAAGTAACGAGCACGACAAATCAGACCAAATTGTTCGTTCGTCGGTTCGAGCTCGAAGTCTGGGGCAGTGATTCCCGTTACCGTTTCCGTAGAGTAACGGAAACGAGTAACGGAAACGGAAACGGGAATACCGCTAAGTCGTGCCCATCTCTACTTGTAATATTCAGACAAAGCCCTAGACATGATTTATCTCCTACTCTAGGAAAGAAATGTTATTTATTTGTTTGTTTATTTATTTATTTATTTATTTATTTATTTATTTATTTATTATTTATTTATTTATTATTTATTTATTTATTTATTTATTTATTTTAAGACTTGTATACCACCCGTCTTCCCAAACTAACTCTGGGCGGTTCACAGCATAATAATATATAACAGAGAATCAATCAACAGTCTAAATATATAGCAATTTAAAACAGTTAAGCAGACAATAAAACACAAAAAGCAGAAGGCAGATTCAACATTCTCCTCTGGCAACAAAGTGTTGGAGGGAGCAGCTGTCTATCGGGTGCCTGCTCTATGGGTTTCCTATATGGCCTGCTCTATGGGTTTCTTCTATGTCTATTACTAGACATAGGACCGGATGCTGTCTTGTGGCCAGAGCAGAAGGAAAATCCAATGGACAGTCCATATGGCTTCTGCTCGTTGGGGGCAGTGGTTCCATCCTGTTTTCCATCTCAGGTGGCAAAATATCTTGGACACTTCTTTTAATTTTTCTAATGCTTTCTTGATGACTGGAAAACTGGCATCATTACCTTAACTTGCTATGAGCCTAAATTACTATCTGAATATTTAAGCATCTTCATATGCAGTGTTATGTTATTGGAAGACACATGGGTATTTATCATAACTAAGCAGAAGCAGGATGTCCACTCTGAGGACAAGTTGTAAAGACTGGGGTCAATGCAGTATGCCACCATGGTATTATGCAAATGTTCCAAAGGATCAAAACCAGGTACAGTCATCTCAATGTGTTCCAGTGCGTTGTGCAGTGAAGGAAAATGTTTTGACATTTGCTCCTGCATTTCTTCACCCAGATTGCTTTTCTGAGTATGTCCTTTACAATGACAATGATGACAACTACAATGATGTGGTATCCAGGGTTTCTCAGTTGGAGTTGATTTACCATTCCCATTTTCTGGGGTGCGTTGGGACAAATGCATGTTGCACACAGACTAACTAAAGGCAGAGTGGGGAGTTGAATTCCCAGCCCCTGTCTCTGCAGCCAACTGCTCCAACTCACTCAGCTATCTAATTGTTTGTACTGGAAGGATATCTTACAATTAGAGATGGGCACAAAACGTAAAACGAAATGCTGTTTTGTCATTTTGTTTTGCAATGAATGATTTCAATGAAATTGTATCATTTCAGCAGTCACCTCAACCCCCCCCGTCACATTCCACAGCACAGAGAAGAATGAGGCTTGAATTTAAAAGGCCACATTTGTCCTCTCCTGCTTTTTCCATGGGGAACCATATTGGAGTTTAATAACTCAGCCCCCTGGGCCCCAAGCCTCTCTAAATTTGGAGAGATTACATGGAAGTGTCAAAGGAAGCTACCCACCAAATGTGGTGCCTCTAGGACATGGGGGAGCCATTTTGTATCATAACAAATCATTTTGTTTTGTTTCATTTTGTTCCAAAATGTTTTTTAAAAGTCATTATAATGAAGTGAAAGGGAACGGAAGGGAAACTAAACAAAATGAAACAAAATGCTATATTTTCATTTTGTGCCCATATTGTGACAAATGCACATTTCAAATGTGCCTACCATATCATTTTGTCTATATCAAAGTCCTCAATTCCCTGCTATACAGTAGAACCGCAAATACTTAAGACCTTTCAAAGCACATTCTAAAAGTTGTGTTTTAATTAATCTTGCATTTTGCTTTTTAATGCTTCTGTTTACATTCACAATTTGTTGCATACTACCTGTTACATTTTCTTGCATTCTATAGCAGCTTTGTGTGTTATATGCCCTCAAGTCACATCTGATGTATAATAGGGTTTTTTAAGGTAATTGAGATAGTTACGGATAGGTTGTACTAGTGTGGGCATGTCCAGACTTTGGCCCTCCTGATGTTTTGGACCACAACTCCCAGAATTCTAAGCTTAGATTGCCAATGACAAAGGACTGTGGGAGTTATAGTCCAAAACATCTGGAGGGCCAAAGTTTGGATATGCCTGTAGTAGTGGCACCCCTTGCCACACATTTAGCTTTGCTTCCTTTTTTCCCAGAAGAATCATACTTTTCAAGTCATTTTCTATTTAAAATGTATATTTCCATATATGTGAAACATTTCTAACTACTGTATATGGGACTGACTAGGTGTGCATGGACACATTCATACAATTAGCATTCTAACAGAAATGTTGGAAGACTGCTCAGAACTCCTTATGCTGTGATAAAAGGCTATAAACAATTACATGTTGGAAAGTATCAAACTGCTGCTAAATGAAAGATTAAGGGAGGTCAGAAGTTCAATTGAAGAATACAGCTTATCAGCCAGAGGGAAGGAGATGTGATCTGACTAATAGAGATGGGCACGACTTAGCGGTATTCCCGTTTCTGTTTCCATTACTCGGTTCCGTTACTCTACGGAAACGGTAACGGGAATTACTCCCCCAGACTTCGAGCTCGAAACGACGAACGAACAATTTTGGTCTGATTTGTCGTGCTTGTTCCTTGCATCGCGCAATCGCGCGATGCCACGCGGCACAGAAAAAAAAACCCGGTTCCCGGCCAAAAAGCAGGCGGAAAAATGCCTGCAGTGCCTAAGGGCACCTACCAGAGGGGTTGTTTCTGGAGGTCCCCGGCCTCCCCCCCATCCCCCATCCTGGGCTGCTCTGGTGGGACTCGCCGCAGGCTCGCAGCCAGCAAAAAGCCCAGTCTCGCCGCCAGCCGCCGCAATTAAAGCGGAAGCAAGTGGCACGGACGGCACAGGAAAAAACTTTTAAACTCTCCCCCCACCCATTCCCGGGCCAAAAAAGCAGGCGGAAAAATGCCTGCTTGACTAAGGGCGCAGGGCACCTACCGGAGGGGTGGTTTCTGGAGGGGGGATCCTGCATCCCCCCCTTCCTGGGCAGCCGGACTCGCCATGCCATGCGGTGCGGGCGGGGGATCCAAAATGGGGCGGCGAACGCAATATTGTTTTTGAAATCGTGGTCCAAAAACACACAAGCACAACAGAAACACGCAAAAATTTATAAACTGCCAGATTTTTCACAGTAGCAGTGGGTTTTTTCTTGCAACAAAATGTCTCTCCTCTCCTCCTCTGTCCTCCATTGATTTTATTTTATTTTATTTTTTACACCTGCGCAATGATGGGCTGGCCGAGTGGCCAGCCATGTGGGAGTGGACGACCATGCAAATTTTTTGAGCCATCCCACCAATCGCATGGCCACTTGGCCATGGAGACTTCTGGGATGTGCCCAAAAGCCCCCTAAAACCTGTCCTAGCCCCCTAACCCTAACCCTAATCCTTGACTCCTTACCCATACGTCACAGACTGTCTTCTTAGTGGGTCAGAGAGGCACCCTGAGGTGCAACCCACTAGCCCACCGTAACCTTACCGGTCACTAGCCTAACCCTAGCCCTTGCACTAACCCACCTTAACCCTAAGCCAGATCTACTTGCATTGCACTACACGCAAGTACGATTCCCTTCTTTGTGAGACATGGCGGTGCGAGAGCCTTAGGCATCACTTCACCCTATGGCTCTGGGTTCACTCACTGGTCTCACTGTCTGCAACTGGTATGCATATCCATATGGCTATGCATGCCATTTTGCAGCAGCAGGTGAGGAGGGGATACCCCCATGTAGAGGGGTCTCTTGGAGCCTGCTTCCCCTTCCTAGTGGGTGAGGATAGGAGGCACCCACGGGTGCCTCCAGGAGCCCACTTTCCCTTTATAGCGGGCCAGAGGAGGCACCCACCCCACAGAGGTGCCTCCAGGAGCCCGCTACCCCCCCAAAAAACCAGTACTAATGAAAACGAAAAAACGAAAAAACGAACTGACTAATTTTTGCGAATTTTCGCGAAAAACGGAAACGACCCGAAACGGAACCGGCCCGACTAACGACAACTCGAAAAAAAAAATTCAAGTCGTGCCCATCTCTACTGACTAACATGAGAAAAATATGCATACCGCTTGACTGTTTCAGGGTGAGAATCAAACAAATTTTATTAGCAGGAGAATAGATAAAGCCAGAGTCATGTCAGCTCCTACTGGCCCCTTGGGTGAAAATGCTTCATTTACAGAGGAGGCAATGTTAAGCAAAGGAGTACTGTAATTTTAGTGTTGTGGTGACATATGCTAACTAACTATTATTTTGAAGGGCATGTAATACCTTTTTTTTAACCAATGATACAAGCTTTGTAAATTAATTTGCTTCCTCAACCCTTGCTGTATTCCTAATCAAGATACAATATCTGCATGACCTCTTTAAAACTCAGGATTGCCAAATGCTTTGTTCATCGTAAGTAATTGCATCCATGCTGAAATTGATGCAGTTCTCACTAAGGGAAGCAACACAACCAACCAACCCCCCAACACAGAGGGAGAAAGCTTTTTAGTTCTATAGAATGTGCTTCCAAATCTTTCCTTAGTCCCTTAAAACTTCACAGTGGAAACAATGAATAGCAAACATATGATACAGTCAGAGCATCATTAGAATCAAATGTACTAGAGATGGGCACAAAATGATTTTTTATTTCTTTTTTGTTTTTTTGTTTTATTTCGTAACTAAACAAAAAACAAACAGATTTTTAAAGAAAACTAAAACAAACTGGAAATGTTCCATTTGTTTCATTTCATTTTTCATTAATGGCAAGGTTTCCCATGGTAAAGCAATTCATTCCTGTGGGAAACCACTTTAAACAACCTGTGTCTTCCCCACCCCCGAAATCTGGCCACTGAGGGGGGAAAGGCACGGGTTGTTTAAAATGTCTTTGAGCCACTGAGGTTACCTCAGTAGCTCAAAGCTATTTAAAAAATCCAACACCTCCCCACCCCCATCAGACAGATTGGAGGAGAAGCACAAGGTTTTTTAAAAAGATAATGAAGCAAGAGGAGGCAGCTGACATTGCCACTTGTTTCCGTGCCTAAAAATATGTTTTAAAACCTCAAACTCCTCCCCCTCAAAAAAAAAATCTGGCACACTGGAGGAAAATAGCATAGGGTTTTTAAAATAATACACATCAGTAAACGAAAAATGAAACTAAACAAAGATGATTTCTTTTCCAAAATAATTCATTTCCAGTGAAACAAAAGGAAGACAATGAAATGAAAAATGAAATGAAACACCATTTCAGAATTTCATGGCCATCTCTAAAATCTACCATAAGCAAAAATGTTCATTCTATTTCAGGTTTTCCTCACTTCTTTTGCTGTCCCGAACTGTAAAAGAAATGTGAATGGATAGGGAAGAAGGCAAAATAAGATAGGGGACAGGTGGAAGGAGACCCATTATCATTCATTAGGTTCTGTATTGACAACATCCTTGCAAATGTGGAGCCAGATCAGGCATTTTAAAAATTGGCAAATTCTGGCAATTCTGGGGTTCCACTATCCTGAGGTTTAATCCATATTTTAAAAGTGGCACTTAGATGCTGAATCTGTTTTGGTGACAGGATTCCGCACCACTTCCAGAGCTCCTATAAAGTTCATATGAATACCCACAGTGGATTAAGTTGTGGAGATACCCTGTGGAGAGAGGCACTAGAGAAAAGATCACCAATAAAGTTACAAAGTTAGATACCAATTTATTGTTAGGAAGTCAGAAATCCAGGAAGACCACCATTTAATGCAAAAAGGAAGGAGGCCTTTTGCATATTGATCTGTTCCCTGACATGCTTAGTATAGCCTGGGGCAGCTGGTTTCTTCCTGCAGGGTAGATATTAGCTCAAATACCCAGTTTAAACAATACTCTGAAATTCTGTTTTAGCTATCTGTGGCCAGATTTCCATGAAATACACAAACCAAACAGGGAGCTTAAGTATAGCTCCCAGCCTCAAACAAGGGCCTTTCCAGGAGATGGGGAAGCAGAAATATAGCTGAGAAGGGATATGGAACTTTAAGTATGTATAGAGCCGTAACATTAAAGTCAATAGGAATCTTAGTTAAATTAAAATGACTGCATTCTTTCTCTTTTTTGCCTGCTACTACTTTCATGCCTTGCTTAGGAACTCATGAAACATAATCTAGGCAACCCAAATCCTTATCACTCTCCATGGTGGTGTTTACCTTTTCCTTTAAATAATGTCATTTCCTTTAGAAATAGAACATTTCTTTCAGAACAATCTTTTGATTACCATTAAACTGACCTGGTATGCCAAGCTCTCGATTCAAATTATCTGAATGAAATGACTATGGCGGAGCACATGCAGAGTGCAAGGGAATTTAACAAACAATGCTGTCATTACAAGAAGTCAACACGGGTTTCTTAAAAACAAGTCATGCCAGACTAATTTGATCTCTTTCTTTGAAGAGAAGAAGCCTCGTGGCGCAGTGGTTAAATGCCTGTACTGCAGGTAAAACTGTGCTCACGACCTGGGTTCAATCCCTGGTAGCAGGCTCAAGGTTCACTCAGCCTTCCATCCTTCCGAGGTCGGTAAAATGAGTACCCAGCTTGCTGGGGGGGCAATGTGTAGCCTGCACACTGTAATTAAAATTGTAAACCGCCCAGAGACTACTTGTAGTGGTATGGGGCGGTATATAAGCAGAACACTTTGCTTTGATAGAATTACAGGCCTAGTGGATGAGGGGAATGCTGTGGATATTGTTTATCTGGACTTTAGTAAGGCCTTTGATAAGGTTCCCCATGGTATTCTTGCTAAGAACTTAGTAGAAAGTGGGATAGATACTGCTACTCTTAGGTGGATTTGTAATTGGTTGACTAATCACACCCAAAGGGTGACCATAAATGGCCCCCTTCAACTTGGAGAGACGTGATCAGTGGGGTGCCCCAGGGTTCTGTTCTGGGTCCAGTGCTGTTCAATATATTTATTAATGACTTGGAGGAAGGAATAGAGAGTATGCTAATTAAATTTGCAGATGATACCAAATTGGGAGGGGCTGCAAATTCCCTAGAGGATAGGATGAAAATCCAAAAAGACCTTGACAGACTAGAGTGCTGGGCCAAAGCTAACGAAAAGGATTTCAACAGAGGGAAATGTAGGGTACTACATTTAGGTTAAAAAAAAATGAATTTCACAAATATAAGATGGGGGATACTTGGCTGGAGGATAGTACCTGTGAAAGGGATCTGGGAGTCTTGGTGGACCACAAATTGAACATGAGTCAGCAGTGTGATGCGGCGGCCAGGAAAGCCAATTCGATTCTTGGTTGTATCAACAGAACCATCGTGTCTAGATCAAGGGAAGTGATAGTACCACTCTATTCTGCTCTGGTCAGACCCCACCTGGAGTACTGTGTCCAGTTCTGTGTGCCTCAATTTAAAAAGGATGTTGACAACCTCGAGTGGGTGCAGAGGAGGGCTACCAGGATGGTTGAGGGTCTGGAGGAAATGTCTTATGAAGAACGGCTTAGGGAACTGGGAATGTTTAGCCTCTCTAAAAGAAGACTGAGAGGGGATATGATAGCTATGTTTAAATATTTGAAAGGATGTCACATTGAAGAGGGAACAGGTTTGTTTTCCATGGCTTCAGAGACTAGGACTCAGGGCAATGGCTTCAAACTACAGGAAAAGAGATTCTATTTGAACATTAGGAAGAACTTCATGACAGTTAGAGCTATTCGGCAGTGGAATATGCTGCCGCGGAGGGTGGTGGAGTCTCCTTCTTTGGAGGTTTTTCAGCAGAGGCTGGATGGCCATCTGTCAGAATTATTGTGATGGGGGTTCCTACATGGCAGGGGGTTGGACTAGATGGCCCTTGAGGTCTCTTCCAACTCTATGATTCTATGAATCAGGAGGCTGGTGGCAGATGCCAGAAAATTTGATAAAAGGGCAAAATTCATTCTGGGAATGAATAAGGAAAGCTGACCAGGGATTGTTTCCTACCTGATTAAAAAAGGCTCAGTCCCAGAGAAATTTCCTGGCATAACTGCCCCTGCATTCTAAAAGTTCTAGGCTAAAATGCCTCGACTCCCACCCTTCAGCAAGCATAGCCAAAGAAATAAGATATGCTGCAGAGAAAAGAGGAAGGTGTGTTGTGTTTTCAAAAGAGCTTTTGCTTAACATAAATGAAAGGTGTTCACTTAGTGCTGGGAATGCACGAGGCCACCTCTCAGATCCTGGGTTTTAATACAGCAGTGAAACATCTTAGGAGCGACATGACTCCGGGAGTTAGTAATGCCTCCCAAATCCCAGAGCTCTAGCCACCCCAGCCACCCAGAGATAAAGCCCGTGTAAATGAGCGGCAGATCTGATCCTTCTATCCCGGTGGAATGAGTTCTCAGGAAGTTCAGCTCCCCCAGGTAGGCGAACACTCAGACTGCCCTCCAGCAAAGTGGAATCTTTGAAGAGAGCAGTCTTTGAAGAATTCCTTCCTCCTGCCTTGATAGCGGTGTATTTATAACGTATACAAGAAAGCCCCTTCTGATGTGATCAAAAGGGTGTCTTATGCTAAACATTAGCTAGATCTCCCTTGGATGTACTTTAATTGACTGGAATCTTTTTCTGATGTTTTGTACAGATTGTTTGAGTCGCCCCAGAATGGAAAGGGAAATGCCCACTGAGAAACAAGATATTTAGTCCATCCTAAAGGCACTGCTCCATTTCCTGTTTTTAAAAATTCTTGTATCCCGGATATATTGTAGAAATGAACATGCTTGGGCAACACGTATACATTCTGCAAGATCTGCTTGAGATGGGCAGCACTGCTGGCATTCAGATTACCTGGGGACTCATTAAAACCCAAGCTTGAGTGCTAATTGCAATATTATGTGCTTGAAATAGTGATCCCAGGCAGCCAGCAGTGTAGAAATTACAGGGAGCTTCCACAAGAAGCAACCCCAATTTGGAGAGGTTTGGGGTACAGGGGACCACGTTATTCAAATCCAAAGGGCTGCCCCCAGGGAAAAATGTTTTTAATTTAAAAGTATTTGAAAATACTGAGCCCAGGCATCTGGGAGCATGGAAATTTCAGGGGAGCTTCCTCAAGCTCTGCCTTTTAAGCAGCCCTGTCTTGGAGAGGTTTGGGGTACAGGGGGGCAAGTTATTCAACTACAAAGGGGGTGTCCGTGAAAAAAAAACTTTTGTAATTTGAATGACTCAGCCTCTCATCCTTCTGAGGTTGGTAAATTGAGTAACTAGCTAATGGGAGTGGGGTGAGGATGAGACAATATGTAGCCTACATAATTTACCTGCTATGGGATATATAAAAACATAAGAACACAAGAAGAGCCATGCTGGATCAGACCAAGGGCTCATTTAGTCCAGTTTCTTGTATCCCACAGTGGCCCCACCAAATACTCTGGGAGCACATGAGACTAGATATCTGTGTCCTGATACCGCTCCCCTACATCTGGCCTTTGCAATACCATGTTTTTAAATTATAGAGATTACGATCATGGCTTCCAGGAATATGTCCAGGAATCCAGGCCAGATGCCATCAGCACATCCTGTGGCAGGGAGTTCTGCAGAGTGCAGACTAAAATACGCTGGGTAAAGAAGTATTTTCTTTTGTCTGTTCTCACTCTCTCAACACTCAATTTGCATGGATGTCCTCTAGTTATGTGAGAGGGAGAAGAACGTCCCTCTATCCACTTTACTCGTGCCCTGCATTATTTTGAACCTAGCCCCATCAAACTCAATCCTTTGCGTCAATTGCTTTGACACTATCCGGACAGGGTGGTCGCCCTGTACCTTCTTCGGGGCTTTCTCTGGGGTTTCCACATTCCTGCAATAGGCCCCAGGGCACCTATGTTTGCCAGCAATTTTAAATCCATTAAGGGCTTTGAGGATCTGGTCCAGGACAAGATCAACAAGGAGGTGGCAGAGGGGCTAGTCCTGGGCTCATTCCTCGCTCCTCCTACCCCTCAATTTTGTGTGTCACCTTTGGGCATTGTTCCCAAGAAGACTTCGGGTGATTACAGGCTTATACACCACCTGTCCTACCCAGAGGGTTCATCAGTAAATGATAAGATCCCTCATGAGTGGTGTACTGTGCAGTACACTTCTCTTGACACTGCCATATCCATGGTTAAGACCTGCGGCCCTGGGGCCGAGATTGGCAAGTGTGACATAAAATCGACCTTCAGGCTCCTGCCTGCCTTCCCAGGGGAATTTGAATTGTTGGGCTTCTCATTCAAGGGTAAATTTTACGCTGATAGTGCTCTCCCTTTCGGCTGCTCCATCTCATGTGCAGCCTTTGAGGCATTTAGTACCTTTAAGGAGAGGACAGGTAGCCCTCTTTGGTGCACTATTTAGATGACTACATCTTCTGTGGGCCTGCTGGCTCCGGTCATTGTGTTTTCCTCATGGCCAGGGTTTGAGCATTTGGCAGCTGAACTGGGGGTCCCTTTAGCTAGGGAAAAGACCGAAGGCCCCTCCACTTGCATCACATTCTTGGGCATCGAATTAGACACTGTCTGGCAGTCTAGCAGACTGCCGGAGGCCAAACTCAGTGCCCTCAGGGTACTCTTGCGCGAACCTTCTAGGTAAGTACATGTTCTTAGGGAACTACATGTTGTCTTCGGCCACCTTAATTTCGCCTGCCGGGTTATCGCGCCTGGTAGGGCATTTCTTAGGTGGCTTTGTGAAGCCATGGCCGGGCTGAAAAAGCCCCACCACCATAGGAGGATTTCGGCTGAGATGCATGAAGACCTCAGTGTCTGGCTTAGGTTCTTGTCCCAGTTCAATGGGGTCTCCTTCTAGCGCTCTGAACTGATATTGGGTGCCAAGCTGCAGGTACAGACAGATGCGTCTGGGGCCTGTGGTTATGGCATTTTTTACTATAACCAGTGGTGTGCTGGCGTATGGCCGGCCCACTGGTCGGCAGCTGGCATCACTAGGGACCTTATTTTCCTCGAACTGTTCCCCATAGTGGGTGCAGTTTGGCTGTGGGCGGAAACTTGGGCCAACACGGCTATCCGTTTCTGGTGCGACAACCAGGCGGTGGTCCGTGTGGTTAACACCTTGTCGTCTCGATCCCCTCGAGTTATGAGGCTGGTCTGCGCCCTAACCCTTAAATGTCTGGAGCTTAATATAGTGTTTCAGGCTTGCCATGTGCTGGGGGTCAGGAATGAGATAGCTGATGCCCTCTCACGCCAACAGATGGAGTGTTTCCGGCTGCTGGCCCCTCTGGCTTCACCCGAGCCCGTGATCTTCCCTCTCGAGGTATGGTCCCTTGGCGAGTAGAAGCCCACCGGGCACTTACACTTGCCCTGGCCCCCAGGACCAGACGGGCCTACGTGGCCGCCTGCAATGAATATGTGAGCTTTTGCGCCCAGGAGGGTTTTTCTTCATCATGGCCAGCCACCCCTGATCAACTGACTCAACTTGCTGTCCACCTTTATTTTAAGGGATTGGCCCCTCGGACCATCCAAGGCTTGGCTGTCCACGTTGGCCTTTTATGCCAAGGCTCAGCGCTTTGAGCACCCTTTGGGTGATTTTCTGCTGCAAAAGATGCTGGAGGGCTGGGCTAAGGAGTGGGGCAGGAGGAAGGACGACCATGCCCCTTTTACGCCGGAGATTTTATCCTGGCTTACAGATCAGTGGCCAGTAGTTTGTGATGGCCCTTTCGAGGCGGCGTTATTTAGGGCGGCTACCCTAGTAGCTTTTTTTGCCGCACTCCGTATCAGCGAGCTGCTCACCTCATCCAAGTCTGACTTGTCTTATACAGCCCTTCTTCGATCTGATCTTTGCTGACTTCCAGAGGGTTTTTTGTTATGTATTCGTAAGTCCAAAACGGACCAATGGTCCAGGGGGCAGGAGCTATTATTGGGACCTTGTCACATTTCTGCCATATGCCCACTTCAGGCTCTGCGAAATTACCTGTCCCTTAGGGGTGACACACCTGGTTATCTTTTTATCCATGCGAACAGGACCCCTCTTTCTCATTACCAGTTCTGGACTGTCACTGCTGATGCCCTGGCCAGGGCTGGTATTGTGGGCTGGCATTTCGGCTCCCACTCATTCAGGATTGGGGCGGCCTCCACAGCAGCAGCCTTGGGCAGCTGGCATACAGCGTATTGGCCATTGGAGGTCGCAGAAGTTTCAAGTTTATGTTCGGCCATTGCCGAAGTTTTAGCTGTTGTCCAAACGTTTTAACTTTTCTATCGTTCCAGGATCCGGTGTGAAGACAAGAGCCAGAGTGGTCATCTTCGGCCATAGCTTTGTCTTCTGGGCAGCCGAGTATGCTGCAAGCTCTCACTGGGGCCGAGATTTGGGCTTGAGCGCGTGTGCCACCTTGGACTGGCTGGGTCACAGGGGCATGCTGTGGGTGGAGTTCCGCTGCTGGGCTTGCCGTATTCCTCTGCATAACCTCCAGATGTCCTCTTGCTGCACCTGGGTGGCAACAATCTCGCTCGTGTGCCGGGAGATGTTTTACTCCTCAAGATCCTGCAGGACTTGAGTGAATTTTTGTTTTATTTCCCTAGCGCCCGCATTATTTGGTCCGTGTTGATCCCACACTTAGTGTGGCGGTCAGCCCATGACCCTTTCCTTGTTAACAGAGCCCTCAGAATGGTTAACGGTGAGGTTGCTAGTTTTCTCCTGCACAGACGTGGGTTTGTCATAGCCCAGCCGGGTATCTCCAGTCATGCCCCTCACCTTTACAGAAGAGATGGAGTCCACCTATCTGACCCTGGTTTGGATATTTTCCTATCTGACCTACAATGGGGCCTGAGGGCCGAGCTGCTTGTCTGGTTGGGGTAAGAGCCCCTGACTCTTATGTGGCAGGTAGTGCAACTGGTAACCTATTTCAGGTAAAGCTCTAATTAGGTAACCCATTCGGCGATATACAGCCCTCGAATTCAGTCTATCACCATTGGCTATGTCATCAGACAATTATTGTTGGAATATGAATTGAGGCATCTCAAGGGCTGTGCCTGGCTTCCAGATTCGCCTATCCTATCTCGATGCTCAACAGGTGGGCAGCTGCTCACCTGGGCAAATTTACCTGTATATCGAGCTTTTTGGCTGAAGTATTATATCCCATCTCCTTACCAGTTTGCACTATGGCTCAGGTCCCCTTCAGAGGTCCTGACTAACCTAGTTAATAAGTTGATAAGTTATAAATAAAGTTGTGGCCCATTGTACCCAAAAGCTGAAGTTGTCTCGCCTCTTTATTTCCGGGTTTGGGGCGGGGCAAAGAATAAGCACCAGTTAGGAGAAGCACAGAAGGCATGGACTGGGCTTGTCCTGAATTCTTGTCCTGTCACCTGTTGTCTGCTTAAGCTGGCCTCCTTGGGTTTCATTAGTGAAGAAGACGAAGATCTGCCCTACATAACCATACCAGTTTTATAGCCCATTCATTGCTATGACTCTCTTGCAAGAGTCCTATCATTTTTTGGTTTGGTGAGGCACCAAAGTATTCTGATTTGGCATCAAATCGGTTGACATTTGCATTGACTCAGGGTAATTTTATTTCAAGAATAATTGAGTAGGAAACTCAATCAACACTGCTAAGGGTCATCAAGTTGATTCTAGCTTATAGCAACCATAAAACAAGTGTCCTCCACACATGACCCTTTCACAAAGCCCTGCTCAGCTCTCACTAACTCAAGGTCATGGTTTCCTTTATGCAGTCAATACATCTCATGATTTGTCTTCTTTACCTGCTGCCTTCAACTTTGCTGAGCATCATTTTTCCCCAGTGATGAACATACACATAGCTAGAATTATCAAGCAGGATATCACCTTTTGGTGTACTCATTTTCCCCAGAAAGCTATATGTGTTTTCATCTTCAGCAGATCTCAAAAGGCACAACAGCTCTGCAAGGTGAAGCCAGAATCTCTCCTCTTTTTTTAACAAATAAGATTTTTATGGCAGAGTACACAAAAGTCTTTAACTGCAGGTTTTGCACCCCTGTTTACAGGCAAGGAAACCAACCTTTCTGTTTCCTGTCTTCCAAGCAAATGTAAAATAAGTGCATCTCAGTAGAATGTCAGGTTCTTGTGTGTGTATGTGTGTTCAATGGTCTCAGCATGGGGTTTGCATTGTGAGCTAATAATTTGCAAAACTTGTAAAAGCAGCCAGCTCACTTCAAAAACCAGCATAGGGCAACTGAGAAATAGAAAAACCCATGGTGCCTGGTGGAGAAGCAAATTAAAAGAGTCAGAAAGAGAATGAGAAGTGAGTTGGAGAGAGAGAGATGGAGGGGAAGATACGGTAGGAGAGAAGAGAAACAGAACTGGTATGCGGGTTTCTAATACAAAGTTAGAATAGGCTGAATGAGTACCAAGGTGAAGACTGAGACTGGAACAGAAGAGAGAAATGGGAGAGAATAAGGCACTGGGATGTGGATAGGACTTGTGGTTTTTTTGAAACTGGGAAAAACCATCCAAGATCACTATTTATTACCATCCTCCTTCAGAACCATAGATTTTTGTGTGTGTAGGATTTCAAGGGAGACAAGGTTGTTAGAGAAATCAAAAGAATGGCTACCTCGGGGTCATGTGTTATCCCTGCTTCTTCTCAACATATACACAAATGGTGAACCCTGAAAATGAAGAGTTTTGGCTACGTGATGACTAACTTGATCAGCTTACAGGCAGCAACCCTGAAGATGTGGAGTGCCAACGTATGACTGCATTAAAAACTCCAGATCCATACGATAGGACAGGGCTGGCAGGAGGATGGGGGGGAATGTGTCCCAGGCACCGTGTGGTGAGTGGCACCAAAATGTCAAAATATTATTTGTATTCTGTACTATTCTGAATCCTCCCCCCTGCTGGGATGGGTTATGAAATCCCTGTTTGCCCCTGATGACACTGACAGAAATTGTGGGCCTGCTATAGAGACAATAAACAGGGTTGTGGAGAGAGAGAGAGAGATTAGAGCACTGTTCCTCTTTGCAACACTTAAGTATTACATTGGACTGGATGTCAATATATAAAAGACATTTCTTAAACATCAAGCATAAAAATCATTGCCAGGAGTTGCCTAATAAGGAAATGATCTGTATCTGTCTGGGGTATTCACAACCCTCCCAGACTCTGAATGTCATTCCTGGCCTTGTGTTTTTCTGCAGGTATGGAGGCAGCATCCATAAGCATGGATTTCCCCAGACACCCTAATGCAGGCATGTCCAAACATCGGCCTTCCAGATGTTTTGGACCACTACTCCTTTGCCATTGGAAATACAGGCTTGGAATTCTGGGAGTTGTGGTCCAAAACATCAGGAGGGCCGAAGTTTGGGTATGCCTGCCCTAATGAGTTGAAGGGAGTCCTCATCACTTGCAAAGGTGCAGTGGGCTGTCTTTTAGAGTTGCACAGGAATGGCATGGAGGTAAGAGGGCCACTCTATCTCCTGCTGTTTGACAACTCCCAATCCCATAAATCAGCCTGGGGAGTTCCCACAGAATTACGGTTCTGGAAGTTCTTGCTTCCTGAAAGCCCCATCCTTAGACGTGGGCCTTTAATTCACAATACTATATTGTTTCTAAACAGTGTATTAAACTAAATTGTATAGGGAGTCTTTTGGAGCCTGTGCAAGGGTGTGTGTGTGTCATTTCAGTCTCATTGTTCATATGGAAACCCTGCTGCTTTGAGTGGAGCAATCCCTTTTTGTGGGAACTCTGCATTGTGCTCTATCTGGTATCAAGATTATTTTGATGAGTGCAGTTAATCAGAAAGTTTTCTTTTCAAGTCTCATTGGAGAAAGGGAAAAGGGACGAAGAGATAACTAATAAATAATTATTTCCAAAACCAGGTAGGGAGTGCCATTCACTAACAAATTAACTTGTCTTATTGGACTAATGAGCACATACATAATTAAATTTAATAAGTTACTTTCATGATCTACTAGTTATTTGGAAGGTTCTGGTAATTGCATCATTACTGTCACATGACTTAAATCAATAGATCAAGCTTGATGAAGCCTCAGAGCACTCTGAGCTTCTGAGGGACTAGGGATGCCTGGAAGCAAGTCTCTTAATCTTCTGGACTTGACATAAATGCTAGGAACTTGGTTTTCTGGTGTTTGCTTCAGCAATTACTGGAGCAGTAGCTGCTACCATGAGATTTCCCTCATCATTGACTAATCACCTAAGAACAGCAGAGACCTTTGAATCAACATGGAGCTCTGTGAAGACTAGCAGCCATGCCAGTCATGGAAAATCTGCTTGTTTTGATAGTCCAGAAAAAACCCAGCTGATACCTGAGATCTATAAATGCCTCTTTCATTTTTTTTCTGTTTAATAAAGATTACCCCAAACTCTTTCTTTACTTTCTCTTCTATTACATTCACTTTCTCCACATCTGCCAAGTGTAATGTGGGTATAGATAGCTCTCCATGGCCTAACTGGGTTCATTAACACAATTCATAAGATTAAAATAAAATACAATGACAACCCTTCCAAAATAGGTTGCAGTTTTTTCCTTCTTGGGCAAAGCCAGGACAATTTAGCATATTTAAGCTGACTTGCATGAAAGTGGTGCCTCTCTCACTCTCCTATTTTTTAGGGGGGGATGGACAAAATGAATGCTGTTCCATCTCATAAAGACAGATGATTGACATTATATAGTGCATGAAATTTTCTTTTTCAGAATCCTGACATTTCATAATAAAAACAGAAATAATGCCAGGAGCTTAGTAATTACACTACACACTCCCACAACAAAAAAGAAGTCCATGGGGGGAAAAGTGAAACAATGCATCTTACAAAGAATGTAATTAAGAAAAGCTAGATTAGAGAACCCACAGAGTGTAAGCCACATGCCTGATTATCTGAAATGTGTAAATTTAATTTGCCTCTCCTTATAATTCTTCCCACAGTTCCTCCCCACAGTTTTTATTCCATAGAGAGCAACCCACAACAGCTTCATTCTTTTATCGATCTATTTAATATTTTCCACATCATGCATAATAAAATAATAATAAAAGCAATGGCTATCAATCTGCGAGCAGCTTCTTTTTCTGCAGGAAGGGGGAAAGATAACGCTGGAACTGCCAAAAAAACACCACTGGTCCCTATTTCCTAGGGGTATAGATGACATTAACTATTTTGTTAGGGGGTGGATTTAAATTATATCTTGAAATTGCAAGAATTTATCAGAAGCGCAAGAGGAAGAAGTTGGCAAGCAGGGCAGAACAGCTTCGTGAACAAGGCTGCTGTTACCTTTCACAAAACAGAAACACTACTTTGTTATGGCAAGGTGGCTCAGAATATCAATGAAAAGCAGCAGACTAACTTATTAAGTCAGGCATGTCCAAACTCCAGCCCTCTGGGTGTTTTGGGCCACAACTCCCAGAATTCTAAGCTTAGATTGCCAGTGACAAAGGATGTGGGAGTTGTGGTCCAAAACATCTGGAGGGCCAAAGTTTGGACATGCCTGTCTTAAGTGGTCAACTTGTAATGGTGGTCTTAATGATAGTATGGCGAGAGATACTGATGAAGTATACATGCCTATTGCAAGCAATACTTTTAAGGAAAAGGTGGACAAAATATGACCCCTGGGCCCATATAAAGCACACCCCAAGCTGTTTTGTGACCACCACCCAGAGCCTCATAGAAACCCACTCACATTCTCTTCAGGTTTATTTAATTCTCCCCATTGAATGGTTGCAACTCTAGGGGTCATAAAAAGGTAAAGGTTCCCCCCGCACGTGTGCTAGTCATGTCTGACTCTAGGGGCAGTGCTCATCTCCGTATTCAAGCCGAAGAGCCAGTGTTGTGCAAGTCCATGGCCACGTGGCCAACATGGCTGCAAGGAAACACTGTTTTACCTTCCTGCTTTTTACAGTGGTATCTACTTGCATTTACATGCTTTTGAATTGCTAGGTTGGCAGGAGCTGGGATTAACAGTGGGATCTCACTCCGCTGCGTGGCACCCGGGATTCGAACCACTGAGCTGCTGACTTTGCAGCCAACAGTTTTCAGAGCCTTAGTCCGCTGAGCCACTGCACCCCTTCTGATCCAGAAGGGGTCATGCTGCTTCTCTAAAACCAGCCTGTAGCCAGCATCCTGCCTCTTCTGTGGTAACCATGAACCTCCATCTGTGGCTTGGCACATTTTCTCCTCACAAAAGTCCTGTGTGGTATATTGGGTTGAGAGAGTGATTGGCTCAAGGTTACCCAGTGAGATTGGTAACAATGCGTACGTACCACTGAGCTGGTTTTATTGACCTCCTATGCTGATGGAGAAGTTTGGAGAGCACAAAATCTCATTCACTATTTTGGGACATTTCTTGTTCCTGTTTGTTGCACTTGCACACACTGGTCTTAAATTGTTCCATTGGGATTGAAAGAGGAAGCAGCATTTTCTCAGAGTTTAATCTGCATGGTGGTGATACAGAAGAAAAAGGAAGGGAGAAGAAAGAAAAGAAAAGGCTATACAAATTCTAGCAGCAGTTCTTGAAATGACATACCATATATGCTTGAGTATAAGTCAACCCGACTATAAGTTGTGGGCCCTAATTTTGCCTTAAAATAGTGGGAAAATTGATTGACTTGCGTATAACCCGAGTCAATCTTTCCCTCTGCTGGCGCGGAAGAATGGGGCTGAGGAGGGTGATCGCGGAGCACCTCCTGCCCCACTGGTGCTGGCGGTACTGGTGGTGGCTGCTGCTACCACTGCCACGGCCGCAGCAGTTCCCCTTCCCTTTCTCCTCCTCCTCCTCCTCCTCCTCCTCCTCCTCCTCCTCCTCCTCCTCCTCCTCCTCCTCCTCCTCCTCCTCCTCCTCCTCCTCTCTTCTTCTTCTTCTTCTTCTGGGGGGGGGGGGAGAAGCAGTGGTGTTTTTTTTTTAACTTTTTTCTCTCCTGAAGCAAGCGCTGAAAAAAGTTTTAAAAACCCTCTGCTTCTACCCCACCCCACCCCATCGGGCATGTAGAGCAGGCATGTCCAAACTTCAGCCCTCCAGATGTTTTGGACCACAACTCCCAGAATTCTAAGCTTAGATTGCCAATGATAAAGAATTGTGGGAGTTGTGGTCCAAAACATCTGGAGGGCCGAAGTTTGGACATGCCTGATGTAGAGGGAGAAGTGGAGGGCTTTTAAAACTTTTTTTCCTCTCCCAAAACAATCCCTACCGTAGTCACCCAAGTAAAAGTCGAGGACCCCATTTCAGCCCAAAATTAGGGAAGAAAAACTCGAATTATAGTTGAGTATATACGGTAATCTCTGATCACCATTAAAATCCCTGATGTCCACTGTGGTTTCAAACATTTCAGAGTCAGATCAGTAGTTCCCAGTCTTGGGTCCCGGTATATTCTTGGACATAAATGTGACCTCATATGCTTCCAAGAAACTCATAGGGATTAAAACCAATGACAGTCTAAAGTTCCCAGAATGTGACTGTTGAATGATGCCACCAGCAATACAGAAGTGCAATGGTCATCAGCATCTCCACATTTTATTTACAGCAGTGACAGAGGAGAGTAATTTTGAAACAGTGACAACTGAGTTCAGTGACTATACTGTGACATCTGTCTATGAACTATTACTTATAAAAGTTTCCTTCATGGAACCATCAAACTTTTGTAATAAACAAGTAAAATTTATAATAGGCAACTTAACAGCCATAATAATGTGTGGGGCTATGAAAACAAAGATGAAAGTGGAGAAGCTATAGTAGAATGGGCAGAATCTTACCAACTACTACTCAACCATGACAGCAAATTACCAGCATACTTTAACAGTGGCAGATGGAGGAGAGAGCGCCACCAAGACCTCATTTTCATAAGTGAGAATGCAACACATCAATGTCTAAAATCAGTAGGGATACCAATGCCAAATACCCAACACCATCCCATTCTATGGGCACTTTTATATGACCCCTAAAATCCGAGGCAAAGAGCTCCCAGATCCGGAGCTACAAATTGTTTTCCCACCAGCTCTGGATTTTTTAAAAATTAAGTACGACCACACCCACCTAAGTGCGTCCCAGCGCATTTTCCAAGTACCTGGTCTCTGAAGGTGAAAAATTTCTGATGCGGATGTAAAGCAATGAGTGCCAGGCTCTCCTCGCCTTGTTTGTTTTTTTTTTGCCGCCCCCCGCCCCTTTAAGAGATGGGAAGAGATTGGAATGCTTCCCAGGGCAGCTCCTTACGGCAGAGCGGAGGTGAGCAAGGGAGTGCCGAGGGGTGAGAACACAGGAAGAGCGACAAACTCCCAAGACGCTGATCCCGCATCTAATTACCGGTTTGCTGATGATGTTCAAAAATGTTCCAAGAAATGTATACCTCAAGGATGTATGACCTAAGATTTAACACATGAAAGTATTAAACTACTGAATGAATACTTCACCCTTTTGGAAGCAGATCCACTTAGTAAAGATGGTATTAAAGATCGACAATAGGTGGCATCAGCTATTTCACAGCACAAAAGGGGGAAGGAAACAGAATGGCAGCAGACAAAAAAAGCATGGTGACTACTTAACCTTAATAATTATGCAATCAAATGACCATTACATGCCATTATGTCAGCTAACCAAATTGCCCACCAACTATTACTTAATGGGAAATCAGATTGTAAACAGATGATAGGATGGAACAAGAAGCAGAAGACAACCCCCTTTACTATAGGAATGCTGGAAGATACAATAGTCAGGTGTAAGAATGGCAAAGCAGACGGCACTGATGAGAATAGGGTCAAGTAGATAAAATATTTTGGACCAATAACAAAAAGATGGTTACTTTGCCTCTACCATAAATGCTTGAATATTGCTCAGATACCAAAGATATTGAGGAAGGCACATGTGATAGCTATTCTTAAACCAGGCAAGCCACCAGAAGACCAACCAAGATATAGGCCCATATCTCTTCTCAGCCACTTATACAGATCACAGGAACCTGATGTGACTCCGGTGTTGCATGTCATCATCATCACATAACATTTACTCTTTCCTACCTTTTTGCATCTTTTAGAAATGATACCCAAAGGGCCCCAAAGTTTATGTTGAGTGGGGTTCTTAGGGTCAACAAGTGGCTGTGATGGGAAAGGGTGATCACCATGTCCTTCCTCTGCTGAATTCTGCTATTGATCTCTGCTAGAGATGGGCACGACTTGAAATTTTTTTTTTCGAGTTGTCGTTAGTCGGGCCGGTTCCGTTTCGGGTCGTCTCCGTTTTTTGCGAAAATTCGCAAAAATTAGTCGGTTTGTTTTTTTGTTTTTTCGTTTCCGTTAGTACTGGGTTTTTTTGGGGGGGGAGCGGGCTCCTGGAGGCACCTCTCTGGGGTGGGTGCCTCCTCTGGCCCGCTATAAAGGGAAAGTGGGCTCCTGGAGGCACCCGTGGGTGCCTCCTATCCTCACCCACTAGGAAGGGGAAGCAGGATCCAAGAGACCCCTCAACATGGGGGTCTCCCCTCCTCACCTGCTGCTGCTTCAAAATGCTATGCAATAGCCATATGGATATTGCATAACAGAATGTGCAGACAGTGACTGTGAAGACTAGTGGATGGCACTGAACCCAGAGCCATAGTGAGATGCCTAACTAAGGCTCTCGCACCACCATGTCTCACACAGAAGGGAATTGTACTTGCTGCGTGTAGTGCAATGCAAGCAAGTAGATCTGGCTTAGGGTTAAGGTGGGTAAAGTTACGGTGGGCTAGTGGGTTGCACCTCTGGGTGCCTCTCTGACCCACTAAGAAGACAGTCTGTGACGTATGGGTACGGAGTCAAGGGTTAGGGTTAGGGGGGCTAGGGCAGGTTTTAGGGGGCTTTTTGGCACATCCCAGAAGTCTCCATGGCCAAGTGGCCATGTGATTGGTGGGATGGCTCCAAAAATTTGCATGGTCGTCCACTCCCACATGGCTGGCCACTCGGCCAGCCCATCATTGCGCAGGTGTAAATAAAATAAAATAAAATAAAATCAATGGAGGACAGAGGAGGAGAGGAGAGACATTTTGTTGCAAGAAAAAACCCACTGCTACTGTGAAAAATCTGGCAGTTTATAAATTTTCGCATGTTTCTGTTGTGCTTGTGTGTTTTTGGACCACGATTTCAAAAACAATATTGCGTTCGCCGCCCCATTTTGGATCCCCCGCCCGCACCGCATGGCATGGCGAAATGGCGACTCGAGTCCGGCTGCCCAGGACGGGGGGGAGGCGGGACCCCCCTCCAGAAACCACCCCTCCGGTAGGTGCCCTGCGCCCTTAGTCAAGCAGGCATTTTTCCGCCTGCTTTTTTGGCCCGGGAATGGGTGGGGGGAGAGTTTAAAAGTTTTTTCCTGTGCCGTCCGTGCCGCTTGCTTGCGCTTTAATTGCGGCGGCCGGCGGCTGGCGAGACTGGGCTTTTTGCTGGCTGGCTGCAAGCCTGCGGCGAGTCCCACAGAGCAGCCCACTAGGACGGGGGATGGGGGGGAGGCCGGGGACCTCCAGAAACAACCCCTCTGGTAGGTGCCCTGAGGCACGGCAGGCATTTTTCCGCCTGCTTTTCGACCAGGAACCGGTTTTTTTTAACTTTTAAAAACTTTTTTTCTGTGCCGCGTGGCATCGCGCGATTGTGCGATGCAAGGAACGAGCACGACAAATCAGACCAAAATTGTTCGTTCGTCGGTTCGAGCTCGAAGTCTGGCGGAGTAATTCCCGTTACCGTTTCTGTAGAGTAACGGAACCGAGTAACGGAAACGGAAACGGGAATACCGCTAAGTCGTGCCCATCTCTAATCTCTGCAGTTATGGGGTATAGCCTGCTCAAGGCCACTGTCTACCTTACAAGCCTATTCAGGCCATGGTGATAGTGAAATCAAGGTGAAGTATAAATTGCAGGCCTCACCACTAACTTTCCTCAGACTGATAAAGCTGCTTGGATGGGGAGCGAAGTGTTTCGATCTCACAAGAAAAGAAGTCCAGTTGTCATGACTCAATTTCCAGATAACCTCACCTGGATGACTGAGAATCTTCACAGACACCCTGCTCAAGGAACTTATCTATATCAAGCCAGACCCATGTTTTATTCAGCCGACTGCTTCTGACTCTGATCAACGCTTTCCTACTTACATCAACTTTGATATTACTGGATGGATATGGGAGACCTTCATGCAGACATTTACTCTCCCGCTCCCCCAAAAGATGTTCATAATTAAACTCAGCTCAGTTGTTCTTTCTTTGCTATGCAGACTGCATGCGCACCACACCTCCCTCAAAAAGGATCTGAGAATGATCGGCCTTTGGCACCCTGCTGCCAGAAAGGCAAATGTGACAAAGTATTGGGCTTGCTGCAATGAGGCTGCTGCTAGTAAAACAGATGGTAATGATCACGTTCACGGGGCTCATCAGGCTCATCATGTGCAGGTAGTAGCCGCACAATTTATCTGGGAAGTGTTTGAGCTCATTTACTTCTACTAACCTTAAGCACGACACGTTTATTTCAAGTTCATCATGAATCTCAGCATTTTAAGAGCACTGAAATGCACTGAGCTGTGTGTCATCACACAGCCTAATGAGTAGGGAGTCTTAGGCGTAATGATGAGGCTTTATGTACTGTTGGAGGGATTGATTGACTAGAGAAAAGAAAAAGTGCAATGAAGGAATAAATGTTACATTAATAAATGATGTAGCTAGGCGATGCGCTACACTAGATACATGGGCCTGGGCAGCAATTATGGCAGAAGAATTCCTCAGAGCCTCTTATTTCTATAGATACAATGCTGAAATCCCACATGGTCATGATGATAGCAAGACCTGTGTAAGTGCCGTAGAATGGAATGAACTGAATAAATATGCAGGTGGGTGGCTGAGATCTGGGTTCAAATTCTACCATACCCACAGAGTCATTATGTAAGCATCATCCTCTTCATCTCTAAGAAGGGGAGGAGATCTCACTAATGGGATTGACATAAGATAAAATGCCCAATAAAGGGACACAATAAAAGTTGCATCTACTGTTGGGATGGAAATTTTGTGTGTGTGTGTGTGTGTTGCGTCGTTACAGTCGTGACCGACTCTTCGTGGCCCCATGTTCATGGAGTTTTCTTGGCAGGAATACTGGAGTGGTTTGCCAGTTCCTACTCCAGGCGCCTACAGCACCTGGTATTCCCTGGAGGTCTCCCATCCAAGTACTAACCAGGGCCGACCCTGCTTAGCTTCCGAAATCAGGCGAGATCGGTTGAGCTTAGGGCACCTAGGCAGCTGGAAATTTTGTAAGCCAATATAAAGTTAACGAATTCACCCCCTGAAATTTTGTAACAGAAACCTCTGGACTGTATGATTATCCTGTTGAACATATATCAGTGTACAGTAAATATTGTTCTTTTTAAATACCAAATTTCTAGCCCTCATTGATATCGACTCATAGAAAAGCAATATTTGTCAACACTTCTGAAACTCCAGTTAATGCTGGTGAGATTAGCTCCCTCCACTGCCCTACCTCATTTAACAATTCTATTGTTTATGTTTGTACCAAAAAAGATTCCTTCTCCATGCTCTAGAAACAGAGAATTACTGGATGCAAATATGCAACTGTAGGTTAGTGGTGTTATGAGGGACACTTGATATCAAACTTGCTATTTACATTATGATATGCTTATAAGAACAAGTATGATAAAATTATTTACACACACACACACACACACACACACACACACCTGTACAGGGAAGGTATGCCCGCAAGTAGAATTGCATTTCTTCTACTTGTGAAAGTGAAGGAGAAAAGGGTGTTTCCAGGATCTGGATGAGCCAAAACTTTACTACAAAATTGTGATCAATGGACAAATAGGATTTAGGCTGGATAGCTCTGAGGTATCTGACTACAGAACCAGTGTTTGAGATTTTGAATTCTCACCATTCCATTCATTCATTCATTCATTCATTCATTCATTCATTCAAATGTGATACTACAACTTGGAAGAAGAGTCAGCACGTGTAGCCTTGGGCAAGCTGCACAATTCCAGAGCAGCCCCAGAAGAAGGGAATGGTAAATCACTTCTGAGTATCCTGTATCTAGAAAACTTTTGAAGGGAGGCTCCTGACAGCCGAAGTGCCAGGGGGAGGGCACTTTTCCCATGCGTTCAGTCAGCGACACAGTTTGAAAGGGCCACGTGATGCAATGGGCGACAGAGTATATAAATAGGCTCACTTTCCATAGTGCGGCTCTTTCCATTGAGTTCACCTTCCCGCCCTCCCACCCTAGGAGGAGAATGAGACTAGCTGGTCGGGTAAGGGCTGGATGGGAATTTTTGACTGTCACTCTGATTGGCTGGGTGTGATGGTGAATTTTTGCCCATCCCATTCTCTTTGGGCCTATGGGAAATTGCTTACTCTGGTCACAATGGGTGGGCAGTGCAAGTGGTAATAGAAGTTAGGCAAAAGTTATTTAGGAATAAGATGCTTAGTCTGGCAGCCCTCAATTATAATTAGGATTGGAGGAATTATTGAAGAATAGTTGAGTAGGCCAATGATAATATTATGTCCCTGAGTGATACATGAGGGCTGTCCAGACCACTATACTTTTGGCAGCACGCTGATCAAGGGATCAGCATCCTGCTAATAAAACTTAGGAATAGAACTTAGCCACTTGCACATTTATTTCCTCCTTGCTTTAAGGTTTCAACAGTTAAAGACACTTATTTGAGTTACTAACATGTGACCCAATTTCACCCCATCAAACATGTATTGTCTCTTTAATTCCGGACTGGGTGGGAAACGTATTACCATGAGTTGGAATTGTCTTGACAGCTCATAATTATTTTTAACATCAGGAGGCATCTTCTTCTGCTAATTGATTTCTTTTTTTAGAGATTTGTTGATTTTGTAGCATATCATTTCAACATTAGTATAGATTTGAATGTGCATTCCCTGAAACATTTATACAGTAGTCCCTCATATTGCCATGGTTAGGTTCCCAAACCAACCGCAATAAATGAAAATCCATGATTTGTGAATGCAAGATGTATACATGGGGGAAGCGGTGCCAGGTCACCGTCACAGAGAAAAAAAGAGCCAACCCTTCTGCAATCCGAGGCGCCCGGAGGAGTGAGCGGGAGGAGTGGGACAGTTTGGGGTTGTGATCCCACCTTGGGTCAGCATGAGTGTGGAGCTGGGATCATCACTCTCCACTTGTTAGGAGGCTGCTCTTCACCAAGACTCACATGGACAAGCACCAAACACATCCAGACACCATCACCACCTCTCCTCCACATCTTCCTCTCTCTCTGTCTCTCTCTCTCTCTCCCCCCCCACATTAACACACACACAATCACACACACACTTCCTCCTCCTCCTCCTCTGCCACCGCCAACCAGCCCCAAGCATGCTGGCTCTTTCCCTTCCCAACCTCTCCTTGGCTGGATGACTTCCTCTTCCAGGGAGAACATGCCCACATAAGCCAGAGAAGCATGAGGGAAAGAAAGAAAGCAGGCAGTAGAGATTGAACCTGAGGGGGAAAGCCTTCCTAGCTGCATTTACCCTGGCAGCAGCCGCAAAAGGGAACTGGGAGTGAGACGGCAAGTCCCCCATGCGCCTTTTCCCTACTGGGATCTCAAGGGTTACTTCTGACAGGCATAGAGAGGCGGGCAAGAGACCCTGCTGGAGGGATCTGGAGGAACGGTCTCCTTGGATTTACAAGCACACGCACACACTCTCACAGACTCTGTTCCACACAGATCCCTCCCGCTCGCTCCTCCGGGTGCCTCGGATTGCAGCAGGGCTGGCTCTTTTTTCTCTGTGATGGTGACCTGGCGCTGCCCCCCCTCTCCAAATAAAAATCTGTAATATACTGAGACCGCAAAATATGAACCGCAATGTGGCGGGGGATTACTCTTTAATGTTTTTTCCATGGTTTTGTTTTTTAAAAAATGGTAGACAGCTTGCGTCGCTTGTGTTGGTTTACAAGGGTAAAAATAAACAACAAATGAAAATAAACAAAGCAATAGGAATTAAGTTAATTTCTCTCTATCACATGCCCTTGATAGATAGCATATACTTCAGATTAATATAATATTTTGTTGTTTCTTCTCATACTTTCATGAAGCAGCTGTAAAATCTATTCTGGAAACAACATTTTTATCTGTTGCATTATTTTAATGCACTATAAAACCAGACAAACTCAAAAGAGGTGTTAGCATTCCATTTTTATTTAATAAGTTACTGCCTGAGAGCAGAACAATTGACTTAGGAGTGGCTCCGATGAAGTTCTGTCCATCAAAGTTTTGAAGGGAAATGTGTCTAGTATGTATATGTGCCTATTTAATATTGCTTCTGTTTGGCAGCCGTCTTAGGAAATCTTCCCATAATTCTACATGAATAAATTGCAAAGTGTTTTGTGTAAGGCTGCATGACGTGGGAGTAAGTGTCAAGAAATATTAGCTAGTTGAAGATAAGATCACAATGTAGATTAGATAGAGTAAGATATTTATGATAAAGCAGGCATATCAGCATTCACATGCGCACACATACAAATGGAAATTGTAATGACTCTGTTTAGATATGAAGGATATAGTGTTATGAAAGGGAAGAAATGCACTTTTCCACACAGCTTTTTGTGCTTGAATAAGATGTATTCCTTAAAGGTAAGGAAAAACTGATGATAATCTAAATGTTGTGGTATCCCATGTTGTTTATGCATTCCCAGTGATCACTTTTTCTTACATATGCAACATTAGCATACTTACTAGTAGCAAGCTCCAGGGAACATAATGGAACAGTATTAAAAGATGAGTGCATCAATAACAAATTATTTAAATTTTACAGTGTATTTCTTTTCATTGCAGGGGGCACAGAATAGTTCAAACTACAAGTACTATTTTTACAATAGCAAAACTGCAAATACTGTTTTGTCAAGCATGGTTGGAATGTACCACCTCTGTATTGTTTCTCCAGATGAAGGTATTTTTTTTAAAAAAATCAGGCTTTCAGGGCAGCAAAAACATGTTGAAGCTTTATTATTTATGTACGGAACTTTATGTTCGTTGGCGACCCACAGACTCTCTCCCAGCATGTCATTCCTCTGTCGCCCCCCGGAGGAGCTGCTGCCTCATGGCTCAAAACAACTGTATCTATGTTCATCTAGTAAGAGCTCAAGGGAAAGTCTACCTCCCATGCTGACATTAATTCATTAGTCATTACAGCACTCCGGTGAAGTACAAAGAAAGAAGAGCAGCAGGAAGAAAACCTGCAACGCATTAGCTTAATTTTCTAGTTTACATGAAGAGCAAAGGGGGAAAAGACACAATTGATATTTTCTATTTTTGAAAGGGATTAAAATAGGAATGAACTGGGGAAGCCAAAGGCAGTGAACATGTAGCATCAGAGCCTGGCAGGACTGTTTGAAAGCAGCTACACCCCATGTTTTCCTCTGGCTACTTAAGATGCCTGTGCCCTGAGGGGAGACGGATGGAGAGAGAAGCCCAGGACAAGGAACTACTGTAACCAGTTTTCAAAGTCAGATATCTTGTGAAATCCCATTAGGCAATGATAGCTGCCTCAAGAAGCAGAATTCCAATACATATCATGAAAGGGCAGCAAAACAGCTGTTATTATTATTATAGGTTTCCTGGCCAGGAATGGAGAGAGAGGCCTGTGGAATGTTCTACCTCATGACACCCAAATTATTTGATTGAATTTTTATTTCTGAGGCAGAAAATATGTCTTAGGCTGCTGCAAAGGATCAGCGGCAGCCTGTTGGGGTTGGGAGCAGCTGCACATTTCTCATGACTCCTTAAGACCTGTGTGACTTGAGGGGAGCTAAACAGAAAATGAAGGAGAAGAAAATAATGATTACAGAGTTGTGTTTAGTAATTAACACTATGAATTCCAGCTGAGCATAAGGGCTTCTATCTTCTTTCTTTTCCTTTTCTTAGCATTTGTCCCGCTTGGTGGTGGAGTCCACTATTCTTGCTTTGGCCTTCCACCTGGCATGGCCGTGGGCTTGGTCCAGGTGAGCACAAGGGCTTCTATCATTTTTAAAAATAATAATCACAAGAGTTTCCAGATCATAACAGGGTGTCAGCACCCTGCCTGTGTCAGATCCCAAACCTGAAGTGTTAAATGTGGAAGAACCAGCAGATGAACCTTCACAGTCATTATGTCAGCTAGCAGATATGCTGGATGATTCATCCCCGGAGACCTCTCCTCCTCCTAGAAGAGCTATGGAGAGAATCCTGCATCAATGTGCAGTGAGTAGAGATGGGCACGACTTAGCGGTATTCCCGTTTCCGTTTCTGTTACTCGTATCCGTTACTCTACGGAAACGGTAACGGGAATTACTCTGCCAGAATTCGAGCTTGAACCGACGAATGAACAATTTGGTCTGATTTGTCGTGCTTGTTACTTGCACAGAAAAAAGTTTTTAAAAGTTAAAAAAAAAAACCCGATTCCCGGCCCTAAAAGTAGGCGAAAACTGTCTGAGGGCACCTACCAGGCCAGAAGGGTGTTTTATTTGGGGGGGGGTTTCCCCGCCCCCCTCTCCTTGGCTATTGCTACTGCTGCGCTGCTGGTACCAGGCTGGGAGGGCGCATCCATTTGCCATGCAGTGTGGGGGATCCAAAATGGCGACCGCAATATTTTTTTTTGAAATCGTTGCCCAAAACCCCACCAAAGCACCACAGAAACATGCGAAAATTAGTTATTTTAAAAATGCTTGAATTTTTACAGTAGCAGCAGTGGGTTTTTCTTGCAAAAAAAAAGTCTCCGTTGATTTTATTTTATTTTATTTTATTTTATTTTATTTTATTTTATTTTTTTACACCTGCACATTTGCAATGATGGGCTCGCCCATGGGAGTGGACCATGCAAATTTTCCACCAATCGCATGGCCACTTGGCCAGGTTGACCACAGAGACTTCTGGGATGTGCCAATCGGGCATAAACAGCCCACTAATCGTAGCCCAAACCCGAACCCTAAGCCTAAGCCTAACCCATACGCCAGTACACTGTCCTTCTAAGTGGGTCAGAGGTGCACCCCAATACTCACCCTAACCTCACCCGTAACTAGCCTAACCCTAGCCCTTGCGCTAACCCGTCTTAACCCTAAGCCAGATCTACTTGCATTGCACTACATGCAAGTACGTGAGACACAGTGGGTGCAAAGAGTCTGCCAGTCTGTCACTTGTGGCTCTGGCTGACTCCTGCAGCTCCCGTCCGGAGCCCGCTACCCCCCCAAACCAGTACTAACGACAACGAAAAAAACGAAAAAAACCGAACTGACTAATTTTTGCAAAATTTCGCAAAAAACGGAAACGAGCCTAAACAGACTGCCTCCGACACACGACAACTCGAAAATGTCATTTTCCCTAGTCGTGCCCATCTCTAGCCGTGAGTAGAAACAGGGCTAGAATGTATGAGGCCTGGAGGAATATCTGATCCAGTAGTCCTGAGTATTAGCAGGATGGCCTCTCGAGAGAGAGGACATATCCCCTGTTTTGGGATAAAGTTGGCAACCTGGGCTAGAGTGCTCCGTTGAAGTAACCTCCCAGAGAATGCATTAAATTCTTAATGCTCAATCCACTTGGCAACATATAGGTCTGATCAGGAATAAACTCATCACATTATGTAATGAACAACCTTGAGTAGGTACATTTTCTGGGGTCAAGTGTTCTTGTTTATGTAAGCATTTTAGGAAAGGAAAGTGTACAGTTCTAATAGACTAAAACTACTACTCATATCAGAGCGAGTTCCAGCTTTTCCTATACAGGAAGTCCAGTCAGACAATCGTGCTATGCCCCAGGGTGGTACAGTCCAGCCCCAAGCATGCACTCCAATTCCCTTTTCCAAGGAACTGGCAAACCACTCCATGGACATGGAGTCACGGAGGGTTGGTCACAACTGTAATGACACACACACACACACACACACACACACACACACACACACACACACACACACACACACACACACACACACACACACATTGGCAGTCAAAACTCCGTAGCTTAAAGAGCTGCGTGGAGGATAGAGCTTTGACAAGCATAGGCCTTGTCACCTTGTCTGCTTCATGTTGTTCCCTGGGATGACTATGTCAACATCTGCCTAAGACTAATTATTAACACAACATTTGATGATGATCTATGAAGCCAGCTAATATTATTTTTGGCCTGGTGACAGCTTTCCCTTGTGGAAGCTTCCTGCCAATCGTGGACATTCATGGGATGGCAGGTGCACACTGCTAATGTTGTTGAAATTTGCAAAACTCCTGCATGATCTTTTCAAGCCACGGGAGAATCCTTTCCCAAACAAATGGCATCTTTCTCCTCGCTTCAGCTAATCTGATTGCTTGATATTTCGCGTGTTTGCTTTATTGGGTACATCCTTTATTAATCTTCCATTTCTCTGTGCGAGTTTTCTACAACCTATATGTCATTTACAGTACTAACATGAGCTGTGCATTTTGATCAGCAAAAACAAAGGCTGCTATTTTCCACAGAGAATACGTGTTGCTGTTTTTGTTAGTGCTTTGTACATTACATTTCACATTGCACCATACTTTACAGCCAAAAAATAAATAAAAAGACAGCGAAAAGTACCTTTCGTTTCCTAATGCTCTTTTCATTTCTGAAGCATCAGTATCAACAGACTATTATCCTGATTACTCAGAACACTTTCATGTCAAGATGCAGAGAGAGGAGGGACTCACCTTTATTCATTTATTCGTGTTTTTGACAGTTTGTCCTCAATGTTTTAAAATTGCCTTTTTCAAGTGCTTATCACATTCTATTTCAAATTCTTGTTCTTGCATGCAAGACATGAGAATAATGATCCAGTCTTTAGAAGTCACCAACACAGTGTCTACTTCTACCTGTAGTCAGACTTGCATAATTCTCTTTTGTTTTACTAGATCCATAAAGTATACTAAGTATACTAAGCACTGATACACATACCCTACTATTCTTTTGAGACTCATTTAATTTTTTTCCTCTGTGAGAGTTGCCTCAATTTAGTCTTTTAAACTCTTCCAATGTATCTTATCTCTAGACTATTTTCTCCCTGATTAGATTTCAGCTTTCACTCTAGTTCATCATGGTTCAATGGTCTCAGTGGTAAAATCTGTTCTTTACATGCTCTTTAAAGTATTCATGACTGTTGTTTAGATTATATTTTCACATTACTAATCTGTTTTGCTCTAATGTTGATATTAATAGTTCATGATATATGCCACAGTCTACTGTTGTTGTTTTGGCAGAGAGAATAGAATTTCTCCACTTTCTGCTGCTAGTCTATTTGATTTCTATATTGCCTGTTTGGTGATGTCTGTGTGCACAATCAACGAATTACCAGCTTCATAGGATGCTGTAAGTCACTCCCCTGTGTTTCATAAAATTAATTGTCCAATGAGATGGGTTCTTATTTGTTTCCTACTTTAATGTTCAAATCACCCAAGATTATTGGCATATCCTGTTCCAGTATAATCACCTTCCTCCTTAAATCTTGCATAAATGTTTCTGATTTTTTTTCTTCAGTTTTTGTAGCTGAAGCATCAGACTTGGCTTTCCTATGAAGCTTGATTCATATTAACTAGTGATACTTTTCCTTATAGCCCCTAACAGTTTGTGCTAGTCACTGCATGTCACACTGTTTTATTTTGTTTTGTTCTTGATAATTTCCAATCCCTGCAGTTTTCTGAATGAAAAAGTCCCAATTGAAGTATTATAGCATCAGTATAGTGCTGCTTCCATTTCGAAATTTCAAGCTTGATTTATACATCCTAAGTTCCAGTTTTATGTGTCATTAAATTTTGGGCTTTTTAAAATGTATGCACATTAGCAGCCATTTTTAAAACTTTAGTCCAGTTTCTTCATTACGAACAGCAGTAATACTTAGTTCTTCCTCAGTAGCTGACTAAATGCTTTCTGGCCTGAGAGTCGCAGCTTCCAACAATGCCTCCTGTTTGATTTTGGATTTTTTTATTATTTATTTTATTTATTTATTTTATTTATTTGACTTTTATACCGCCCATCTAGACCAAGAGCTACTCTGGGCGGTTTCCAACATGTGATAACAAACAAACGGATACATTTTAAAAACCAAAATACAAGGTACATAATAAAATAAAATATACATAAATCAACAACAAAAAACTAAAACGAAGCTAAAATTATTATAGGTTTATTAAAACATGTTGTATTCACAAAGATGCTATAGTGGATCACTTCTGAATGCTATTCAGTGGCATAACTAGGGAGGGGTGGAAGAATGCATTTTCCCTGGGTTGTGCCGCAATCTGGGGGTGCCTGGAGGGGGAGCAGGAGGAGGAAGCCATGCACAATCCCACCAACAGTCCTCCTTTCACCCCGCTAAGGCTTGGCGGTCCTTAGGGGAAAGGAGGAGAGGGAAGCAGGCAATTTTTTTTTTACAAGTAGCACCTCCATCAATTGCTCCCACTCATTCCCCCCACCCCCCACTAAGGCTTGGTGATCATTAGCCCAAGGAAAGGAAGAGAGGGAAGCATGTGTCGGAGGTGCTACTTGGAAAAAATATCCCATTGCCTGGTTCCATCTCCTCCTTTCCCCGGGCTAAAAATTGCCAAGCCTTGGCAGGGGGAACGGAGGAGGGGGAAGTGTGCATGCTTAAAAAACCCCACATTTTCTGCTTGGTGCTATCTGCGCACTATGTGGTTTGCACAGAGAGCCTTAACTGGAAAAGAGACCCACAAAGAGGGCATGAGAAGGAGATACCCTTCTTCCCCTCCTCCACTGTTCCTCTAGTATCTTCCCTCCCTTGCTGGATGGGTGAGACATGGTTGGGGGGGGGCATAAAAACTGACTTTGTCCCCGGGTGCTCCAAACTCTAGCTACACCATTGATGCTATTGTCTCAGCTCACAATATTCTACCTTGGGTGATGCTGCTAGGAGTCCAGACTCGTAAAAGAGTCTAGCTTCCTAATAGCATTGCCCTCAACTTCCCTAACACATTTAGATCTTCTCACCATTTTAAAGGCATACATTCTGTAAATGGCCTATTACATTTCATCCATTTATTTATAAAGGTCCGAATGATCTGTCCATCTTGTGATGATGCACCAACACAAGCAAGTTCAAGTTAAGTCATATACATGTAAAATTTTAGTTCCCAACATAAAACAATATGGAGCACAATAAGAACCAAACATTTAGTGCTCATCAAGAAAGAGTACAGTAGTCCTAAAAAGGTAGCTTGAGAAGCTGAAGGTGATACTCCAAGACTTCCTGAACAAGAGCTGTTAACACATTCTTGTTCCACTTTAATGGCGGAAGTGACATTATTTATCAATGGTAAAATGTAGGTGATGTTAACACTTAATCATTTTCTATTAGCAGGGGCTCTTCTGGAATTGCACATTTTCTCTTTATTCTCCAAACCCTTTTGGATAACTCATAAATTTCTCCTCCACAAGATTTGTGACTGGCTATTCATGAGCAGGTCCCTTGTGCTCTTCATTTACTACTAGTCTTATGTCTTGGTGAGTCTATGGCCTTCTTTAACATAATAAATAAAAATGTGTGGGATAGCAAGCTTAGCACTAAACTTTACTAAATATGCCACTGGACTATCCCTATCACCTTGCAACCTATCCCTATCACTTGCACATCCTTGTGTGTAGATATGACTGTACGTGTTTGTGCCTGGTAGAGCTAAAGAGAAAAAGGAGTTTGAAGATCCCATCTCTAAAATTAAAAGAAGTATCCTGGTAAAATTGCTCCTTCCATAAGGAGCAACAGGAAACAAATTTCCTATGGCATATATGTGATAAATATTTGAAGATTTCAGTATTATTACCTCTTAATTCAGAAATGTGGCGACTCTGAATATGGAGACTGTATATGCCTAGTAGTAATATAAGGCAATGTTCTAGATTACCATATCAGCTCCACATGACATAGCTCTATCTTCAGATGTTATTATCAGACATTATTATTAGGAGATGGCAGCAGAACAGATGGAAGACCACCTCTCTGATGATAACAACAATCTGTCTTTTGCTTGTTGCGTTTTGCTTTCTACGTCTCTCTAAAGCATCCCAGAGGTGTTAACATTCATGCAATGCCACTCACTCTTTACCTTTTGAAGAAATGCTTGTAGCGTTCTTGGCTTCCTAATACAAATGTTCCTTACATTCATCTCTTTGATTTGGAAAAAAAAAGTCGAGCCAAAAAGTTCATATAATGACTCCAAAGCTGCACCATTAATCAATTATGGCTGCAAGGTATTAGAGGGGAGAGTACCGGTATTTTTCCTGGAAAGCATCCTTCAAGGTATTTTTATACCAATGAGATAGGCTTCATTAAGGAGCAATAAGTTCCAGACACTTTCAGCAGATGCTTCTGACCCATAAATAAAACCATTTTAAAAGGTTCCTGGCCTCCTGAATTATAATCAAGTCTTATCCTCATATCACTCCTAAATTACAATCAAGTTCTGCTTGCTTTGTCTACATCCTGCAGAACAGTATGTAACCTGAGAGTCACAGAGAGTGACCCTGGCCACTCCAAGTTTATCACAGTCAGATTTTTGAACTAAGATCTGAGACAACAGATTTCAAGCCTCTGCCTCGGGCCAGTCACTGTCTGTTAGACTAGCCCACTCCACTACAACATTGTGATATAAAATCTCTCCAGGAGATTAATATACAGTAGGACACCCATATCCACTGATTCATTATCCACTGATTCAGTTATCCACAGTTGGCAGAGAAAAAATAAATAAATAATTCAGCAGCTGCAAAGCAAGCTACTGTCACAAAGAGCAGCTGTAAAACAAGCTACTGTCATAAAACAGCAGCCGTAAAGCAAGTTACTATCACAAAACAGCAGTTTTGGGGAACATTTTGGTGTTCTCTCTTATCCACGATTTTTATTATCCATGGGAAGGCTTGGAACCAATCCTCAGCGGATACTGGGGTCCTACTGTATATTAATCTCCTGGAGGGAAAGATAAGTGCTATGAATCCAATCCATCCGCCTTTTCAGAAATGTTCCCTGGCAAAGCTAAGAACAGCTGTGTTGACATTCAGAGATCACAAAAGCCTTCATCCTTGTGTTGCACAAACATTTGTAAAAACAAGGGAAAAACTCATGACCAGGTCCTCCACAGCTATTGTTTTGTCTAGTTCGGTGTCCACCAGTCCCCAAGACTTAACTGTTCCAAAGAAGTACAGTTGCCTTAGTCTCTCTTGGAAATCCAGGAGACAGATCCTGACCTAAGAACTATGCCAGGTGAGTCGAGGGCAGGGGCTAGTGATGCCAGCAGGGCAAAGATCCATTCTTCAGATTTGCCATGGCACCAAAGGCAGCATTCTTGAAGTGAAGAGGCTAAAGGGGGTAGAAGCATGACTGGATACTGCGGATGTCAAAAGCACAGCAGAATTGTCACGTTCCTCAGAAAATAGAAAGGAAATTCTGGAGCATTTCCTTTTCAAAAATATAAATTGGTCATTATGTATGTGTGTGTGTGGGGGGGAGGCTAAAGCCCCAGGAGTGCTGGGGAGCCACAACATTTTATTCTAGGAAGCCCCACGTATCCTGAGTGCTATATTTTGCCCATCCCTGCCCTAAGAGGCCTTAGTCCGGTGAAAGACGCTGCTCAGGAAATTATTTCTGAGAACCGACTAAATTTAAATTGCTGAGGTTTGGACATCCTCACATTCTGCCTCTAGTGGCTATGACGGGGAGGGACCTTTCTTGTCTAGAATGACGGTCACTCACTAAGAGCGCTAAACAACACTCTCTTCCCTGCCTCTCCACCTCTCTACTGAAGGGTTCTCTTTCTCTGTTGTCTGTTGAAAGCACTGGATCTGTTGAGGCCTGTTGCTGAAAAGAGTGGGCCAAGTTGTTAGCTTGCTGTTCTTTTTTGCCCTACTGATGTCTCAGAGTGAGTTATTGAGACTTGAAGTGCCAGTTGATGAGGGAAAGGGAGGACTACTCTGGGGAACTTGAAGCTAATTCTGCACTGTTCATCTTTGCAGTACTGCTGTGCAGCTAGAGGCATTTAACCAAGCAATTTAAAACTCTGCAATGTAAGTTAGTTAACTGTTATTTGTTTAATTTATTTCAAAAACACCCCATCACTTCCAGACATCTCTGTGATTTGGTCTTTCTTTAATAAATGGTTTTAATTATGAACTGGAGTTGATTTGACCTTGTTTAGTCAAGGAGCAGGCCTCCTGCCCATGCTGACTAATCAGCTAATTTGGTTGGTAAGGCCTCTATCTTTCTTCCAAAAAGAAGTCTATCCTTTTGCGTAATTATTTAAGCCCACATTTCCACTTATTCAGAATATAATAATTTCTAAAGATTTTTCTTTAAGATTATCCTTTCATACGTCGTTGGAGGTACATATATTGCTTTGTCACAGAGGGATATAAATATTCTTAATAAATACAACTTGCATTACTACTAGAGATGGGCTACTGGTGAACCAGGAAGTTTTTTGAAAATCACCAATTCATTGATGAGAACCCATTTTTCTGTCTAGCTCCACTGTGAATTCATGTACTTCTCTCCGCTGGCTGTCTATTATTTTTGTTATTGTTATTGATATTGTTATTAAGTTTATTGTGGTTAAAGCTGTTATATTTCAGGGATCATATTTGTCATGTTCCCTGTTCCTGAATTTTCTTTTTTAGCTGCTTGCATCATTTTATATCATTTTATATCATTTTTATTTTGATGTCTTCTGTTCCCAGAGATATGGGTCTGCTACTAGTTGGGTTGGATAAAAACGTAAACAGGCAGACAGACAGACAAATGAAAATCAGAGTCCCTTGCTCCCAAATTGGTAGTTTCCCTTCCTCATGTGAGACCCTTCTGCTTTTTAAAGTCAGATTGTTTCATTTCATTTCCATCATGTGGTCATTTGATCCAATACAGAAAGGGAGGAAAGGGTTCATAAAGCATAAAGCACCTTCTGCCTTCCCCTTATTTCACACACACACACACACACAGAATAGCACCAGAACACATTTCCCCAGCATAACATCTTTCCAAGGTTCTGCTTTATTTGTTTATTTGTTTTCTTTTTAAGCTTCTCCTCCTGAGCAATGGGCCTGTTTGTTTTATATTTTAATATTTTAAAAAGCTTAAGTAGCAAAGCTCTGAGCTGCAAACTGACAGTGAGCCTATGACTACACAAATACCTCAGGATTTGCGGCAGTTATACTCTGAGTCAACTTGAGGTACTTTCTCCAATTACATGTTACAAAGGCCTATTTGAATCAATCCTGTCCTTTTTGCTCTGAACATGGCTCCCCGTGCCTGCTGCTGGGGATTTCTAATTTTTTCCAAGCTAGAACAATTCAAATGAATTTCACTCTATATGGTCTGTGGATTCATTCTTGTAAAAATTATGTCTGAAGGTGGTATTTCAGTGGTGTGGACATCTGGGGTGAGATGTTAGGACTAGAGGAACACTTGTCCCAGTTGTACTGCATTATTAATAATTGTTTAAATATATGCGATTAGCACTATTTCACTTTCTATTCTTAACACTAATGTCGATATACTGGGTTAGCTCCATTTCAGTCCCAGACAAGATTTTTTTTTTAAAAAAAAATGCAAAAAAAATTCAAACAACCCAAATGAAAAAAGCCTCATGGCGCAGTGGTTAAATGCCTGTACTGAAGGTAAAACTGTGCTCACGACCTGGGGTTCAATCCCAGGTAGCTGGCTCATGGTTGACTCAGCCTTCCATCCTTCTGAGGTCGATAAAATGAGTACCCAGCTTGCTGGGAAGGGGTGGGGGAATGTGTAGCCTGCATACTGTAATTTAAAAACAAACAAACGAAACTCTACAGAGACTACTTGAAGTAGTATAGGGTGGTATATAAGTAGAACACTTTGCTTTGTTTGCTTTGAAATAAAAGATATTCTTGTGGCTTGTGATGTTTCTGGCCCTCAGGAAGAATTTTGGATCTCTACCACATTTTCCTAAAAATTATACAACTCTTTCAAAACAAAGTTCCTTGGGAGTGAAACATAAAAGAATATGCAGAGGTGGCACCAGTGGAAGGAAGGAAGGAAGGAAGGAAGGAAGGAAGGAAGGAAGGAAAGGAAGGAAGGAAGGAAATAATGGGGGCTGTAAGCTGAAATATGAATTGCATTGCACTAAGTGTGAACATAGCACTCTCAAATTAATATTCAACCCATGTGTGATCACTGACTATGAATTCAGCCATAGTCAGAGTGATACAGTATGGTGGTGTAGTTGTAGCCTGCAACAAGAAAAAAGCCTGCTTCATTGTTAATTAAAACAGTTCCTTGAACACCGCCACCTGCAGGGCTATAACAACTAGACATGGGCACGACTCGGCGAAATTGTCGTTTCCGTTTTCGGTTATCGTTTCCGTTACGTAACGGAAACGGTAACGATAATTAAGCCGTCAGAACTCGAACTCGAACTGAAAAAAGAAAAATTTGGTCGGTTTTTTTGTTTCCGTTTGTGGCATCATGGCGATCGCGCAAAGCGAAGCACAGAAAAAGATTTTAAAAGTTTTTTTTAAAAAAAACCCGACTCCTGGCCAAAAAAGCAGGTGAAAATATGCCTGCCTGAGGCTTTCCCACCTACCAGAGGGGTGGTTTCTGGGGGGTCCCCGGTCTTTCCCCCCTCTTCTCCTGTCCTGGGCTGCTTGCACCAGGCGGGGGGGGGGTCATCCTCATCATCTCATCATGCCATGCGGTGGGGGGGGATCCAAAATGGCGACCACAATTTTTCTTTTGAAATCGTGGTCAAAAAACACACCAAATCACCACAGAAACATGTGAAATTTATTTATTTTAAATGCCTGAATTTTTATAGTAGCAGCAGTGGGTTTTTTTATAGCAATAAAATGTCATATTGATTTTATTTTATTTTATTTTATTTTATTTTATTTTATTTTATTTTTAGACCTGCCCATTTGGGCTGGGCATGGGATGGGACCATGCAAATTGTTTGAACCATTCCACCAATGGCATCGCCAGGCTTTTGACTGACACTTCTGGATGTCTCGGAGGGCATAAAAAGCCGAGGCACCTTCCAGAAATCGCAGTCGGGTGTATGGATGTGGTTGAGGGAGGAGGGCTGGCTGCTGGTGCTGGTGTGATCCGATCGAGATTGAGGAGGGAGGCTGGAGGCTTTAGGATTTAAGTTAGGCAGGCAGGGAGGGAATTGAATTTAGAAAATAATTTCTTTGATTCGCTGTGGCTTTGTTTGCTGAAGGGAATAGCAGTTTATTCTTTATTTCTTCTCTGGCAGTTTGTGAGGATTTTTTTCTGATATTGGATAAAGGGGGAGGTTCGACTGGGAGTGGGAGGTGTGGATTTATTTTAAAAATATATTATATACTACCATTTATTTTCGCTTTTCCCAACTTCAATTTGCTTGCACGCACGCACATTTGGGGTGCAAGCCAAGAACAGAACCTCTATCCTAAGTGATATGCTAACTGCCCACTCGCCCGCCCGCCCGCGCCGCCCGCCGCCTAGGGCGCAAAAACACCTAGCGCCGGCCCTGATTGCGGGACGCCCCTATGCTCTGGGAAGTCAAATTGTGCTAAATCATGGTGGAAACGACAAACGACAAACGACAAATGGAAATGACAAATTTTTGAAAAATTTCGCGACAAACGGAAATGACCCGAAACGGACCTGTTCCGACAAACGAAAACTCAGAACGTCATTTTTTCTGGTCGTGCCCATGTCTAATAACAACTTTGATTGTAGTGTCACTTAAGCAGACTGAACTTTGCAAGGAGTGAATGTGAGTGAGTTTGCACTTCTTTCTCTGTGTAGTTGCATAAGATAGAGTCTTAAATACATTTCTCTTGGGCTAAGAAGATCTTGGAACATTATTTCAAATAATGTAATGGCTAACAGATTAATAATGTGTTATTAATTTATTTTCAGTCATTCAGGTGTTGTTTTTTAACATGTTACTTTAAGGAGCAAAGTTCATCATACAGGGCAACCAAGGCAATCTCTGTCCCATAATCTGGCCTAAAACCCAATTGAAATGGATCTAGATAATCAATTTCATACAGGAGAACTGGGAGCTGTTCAGCCGCCACATTCTCCAACACCTTGCCCAAATAAGGGAGGTTTGCCACTGGGCGGGAATTAATCACCAGCCTGGGTCTAGGTTAGGCTTTTTAAGGAGTGGCCAAATCGCTGCCTCCTTTAACAGGGCAGGGACCACTCCCTCTCTTAATGAGGAGTTGATATGCTCCTAGACCAAGGTGAGACCCCCTCCCGGCAGTTTCCTTTATTAGGCATGATGGGCAAGGGTCAAGTTGTGTAGTGGTGGCACAGACAGATCCAAGCATCTTGTCCACATCCTCAGTTCGCAACAACTGAAATTCATCCAATAAATTGTGACATAAGCCCAGAACACTGGATATAACCATGGACTCAATATCAATGGTGGAGTCTAATTCTCTGAGAATCTGAGCAATTTCTCTCTCAAAGTGGGCAGCAAATTCACCACAGTGAGCCACTGAGTGGTCCAGAGCCTCCAATGGGTTACCCAGTTGAAGAAGATCCCGGACCACTCAAAATAGCTCTGCTGGGTGGCACTCCAAGGAAGCAATGCGACTGGAAAAATACTGCTGTTTTGCCAGCCGTATCGCCACAGAAAAAGCCTAATAGGCTCTAAGTTGTGTTCAGTCAGAGTTGCAGTAATATTTTCTCCACCTGCGATCAAGCTGTCCCCCAACCCACTTCATTGCCAGAAGCTCCTCGGTATGCAATATAATGTAATATATATACTCGAGTATAAGTCGACCTGAGTATAAGCTGGGGGCCCCCTAATTTAAGCCCCCAAAACTGGGAAAATTTATTGACTCAAGTATAAGCCTAAGGTGGGAAATGCAGCAGGGCCTGCCAACTCCTCCTTTGTGAGCTGGATGTGTGTGTGATGTTTAAAATGACTTTTAGCCACCAAGGCAAGTGCTTGAGTTGGTGGCTAAAAGTCATTTTAAACATTGTTTTAAAATGACCTTTAAAAAAGTCATTTTAAACATGGGGGGGGGTCAGGAGAAGTGGCGCACAATGTTTAAAATGACTTTTAGCCACTGACCCAAACTTGCCTCAGTGGCTAAAAGTATTGACCCGCATATAAGCCGAGGACCCCTTTTTTCAGCCCAAAATTAGGGCTGAAAAACTAGGCTTATACTCGAGTATATACAGTAATATAATATAATATAATATAATATAATATAATATAATATAATATAATATAATATAATATAATATAATATAATATAGTCC
The DNA here is from genome assembly GCA_037367245.1 of Phrynocephalus guinanensis. Classification (NCBI taxonomy): domain Eukaryota; kingdom Metazoa; phylum Chordata; class Lepidosauria; order Squamata; family Agamidae; genus Phrynocephalus; species Phrynocephalus guinanensis. The sequence continues at coordinate 14,135,972 of CM074734.1, forward strand.
TTAAGGTTCCACATGTCTCTTGCTTCATTTTGTATTTTTGGATTTTGCCTGGAATTCTTGGCTACTCTTATTGGCCTATTTTGTAACCACTGTCTTCCCAAGATGTTTTACCAGGAGGAAGAATATCTCAGCCATCTCATGGTGGTTTTGTTTCCTCATTTACAAAACCCAATTCCATGTTTGTTTGTTTGTTTGTTTGTTTGTTTGTTTGTTTGTTTGTTTGTTTGTTTGTTTGTTTGTTTGTTTGTTTGTTTGTTTGTTTGTTTATCACCTCCACCCCCACCCCCACACAAAGAATGGAGAAGAATGTCTACCAGCTGTATTTCATGGATGGTCATCCTCCATTTTTTTAATACATCAAGCTTGTTTAACTCCTTGCCCTTCTTCCTGGGATCTGAATGGCAGAAGTAGTTTATTGCTCTTCCACCTTTAACAGGCAATTACATTGCAAGGCACAGATGTAGACACTGATCTGACCTCTGCAAATAAGTTTTCTTACCCCAAATGGCAGTGTAATTAGATAATTCAGGAAGACTCAGTTATTCCTCCCTGACACCCGAACTGCTGCCCTGCGCTGAAGGAATTCACACCAATAACAGTGATGAGTTGTTTTAAGTCGAATCATCTTGTTTAATCCTGCTTTCTCTTTGGGTTACACAGCACAAAAACTTCAAAATGATATGATAATATTTTGCAAATCTCTTTGTGTATCACCTAGTGGATTAGGTTTAATATAGAGTGCAGAACGGGGTGAATCTATGACATTGTGCAGCTTGTGACAGAACTACAGATCCGCAGCTTGGAAACAGCTCATGAGAAGCAACAGCATTCTCTGTGACAAGTTCCTCTTTTGTCTAGTTGGAGGCATTGACTGTGTTCCTTGTTGTCAACAATAGAGTGGAGGGTGTACTAGTTTTCTCTATGCAGTGGGTTAGGTCCTACTTGACGATCAGCCAATTTTTAAAATGATTATAATTAAAAACTTACTAAAAAGATGTGCTTTGAAAATATATTTGCAGATAAGTAGCAATCTCAATCTTGTTCCGTATGTATAACGAAAAACCAAGCGAAAAATAAAATAAAAGCAGAAGTATTGTGGCACTCTAAAAACTAACAGATTCATTTTAGTTTCAGCATTTGGGGATTATAATCCTCTTCCCTAGGCACAACAAAAGAATACGGTATCTTTGTTTTTAGTATTGGTGCTGTTGCCTAGATCTTGGGGTGCGTACAATGCAGCATCTTGTTATGATCTCTCATTTTATCTGTCATACAACTGTGAATAAGAAAATAATTATTTTGTAAAATTGTGCTTATCAAGGTTCAACAATAGATATCTAGGTAATCAAATAGGCCCATTTGTATCACAGTGCTTAAAATGCAGTACTGCTTACAACCCAGGCTCATGCCCAGGTATCTGGTTTGAGGTTTACTCAGTCTTTCATTCTTCCAAGGTTGGTAAATTGAGTCTCGAGCTTCCAGGGGAGGGGAGGGTAATGTGTAGCCTGCACAAATACATTGTAAACCACCCAGAGAAAGCATCCAGCACTATGGGGCAGTATATAACTAGAACACTTTGCTTTTTGCTTTGCCTAGATAGTCAATTATTGCACCACCGTGCCATATCTAAGGTTAGCAAGAAAATCCATAGATTTCCTGGAACCAGTGCTTGTAAGTTCTAAAGATGCTTATATGCATGACACTGTCTGCTATTTCTTCCCTATGGTTTTGCTCCCTGGCACAGTTGTGTTGCCAAAGACATTAGTTATTTGACACTGTGTTTCATTGGTGTGCATACAATGCCTTCTAAGTAATTTTCCAGAGAAATCCAAACTCAAGGATAACAATAGGCAGTTTGTAACTTCCAACATTTCACGGATTCTATTTTTATTTAGGCAGGAAATGGAAATAGGTGTGCTGGCAGTGGCGCGGATGATTGTTCCCTATAGCTAGGAGGCTTATTATCATGTTAAATTAATATGGTGTTATTTCTGGCATAGGTTTAAATGTACATAGTTACAAATGCCTATCATCTTTTTTCCAGTGCATTGGGATGAATATTTAAATGTAGGAATGGCTTCTGTCTTCTGCAAAAGAGGTAGATTTCTGTGCTACTTTCAAATCTCTATTAGCCTACATGCCAAACGATGCACACAGTTTGAATAACTGTATTGTGAAAAATGGGACCTTGGAAAGGTATGGTATCCCTCTTTCCCAAAGAAAACAAAAATCTATCTTGTCGGTAAAATGAGTACCCAGCTCACAGGGAGTGGGGACATGTAGCCTACATAAATAAATTGCAAACCACCCAGAAACTGCTTTAAGCACTATGGGACAGTATATAAACAGAACACTTTGCTTTGCTTTTCTCCTCCTCCTCCTCCTTCATCCAGATTTCTTTTCCATTTGATTTGTACTAGAGATGGGCACAAAATGAAAAATGACATGCTGTTTTATTGTTTTGTAAGATTGCAACATGTTTGAAAATGAAACAAAACAGCAGACAGCATTTTGTGAAGAAACGAAATGAAACACAATTTTTTTGTTTTGGAAACAAAACAATTCATCCTAGTGGCAAGAGGCCTCTTTCTTGATCCAGCTGTCTTGAGAACAGGTGGTTTATCTTTAAAATGATTGTTTTCCTTCCTTCCCTCCCTGCACCTCAGCTCTTGATTGCTAGCTTATCTCTGATCTTGATATGCGGTGCAGCTAGCCAGGAGCTGAGCTCTGCTGCCTGTCTCTGAGGGGACATGGCAGTTTTAGGACCATGAGGCTGACTGGATCTTGCTTCCCTTCCCTTCCCTTCCCTTCCCTGTGCTGTGCCTGTGTCTGCAAGTTGATTTAAACTGATTGTTTTCCTTTCCTGATTAGGTAGGAGGTTATTTTGGATGGTTTCCATCCTTCCCTCCCATGCCAATTAGCTGTTGAGCTTATCTCTCTGATCTTGATCTGAGGTGCAGCTAGCCATTAGGTTTCCTTCTTGTTTACAAAGTGTTATTTGTTTTAAAGCAAATTGATTGGAAGGTTTAAGGAGAGGCTTTGATTTAAAGCTATTTAAACTCAGACAGTGGACTCCCTGTTAAATAAAAAAGGAAAGCTCCCCATTATTTATAGCCTTATGAATAATTTCTTTTCATTTTATTTTGTGACAAAAATTCTTTTAAAAAATCATTATTAACAAAATGAAATGAAATGAAGACTGAAACAAAATGAAACGAAACGAAACACTATATTTCCATTTCTAACTTTTGCCCCCTAAGAGTGCATCTGGTAGAGGTTGTTGTTGGTGAATTCTTTATTTTAGACAAACGGTCTTGTGATCTGCAATTATTTCAGTTTTTGCCAGGAAAATTTCCAGCAGGATTCCCAAAAGAACCTAATACTTGTAATGCCATTGAGATTTTAGCAGATAATAGTTGGAATCTCTTGGGGATCTTGAAAATTTGCAGCTTTTTGCAGGGCCAAAAAAACAAAAAAACAGCAGACTCTCTTTCTTTGAGACACTCTCTTCCAGACATGCAAACTTTTGTGCTTATGGGTTCTGCACCATGGTGCACCATGGTGGAACACTGTTAGACATCTTCATTGTTGCCGGTTTTTAGTGCTTTAGAAAGGATTGGTCTAAGATTGGAAATTTTTAATAATCAAAGTTGGCAGTAAAAGGTAGGCGGTGGGGAGTTGTTCATCAGTTGTTCCATGCAGCAAGTAATAGACCTGGTCCTTGGCATCTTTATGTAGACTAGAGAAAATGCTGGAGATAATAATGATCTAACTTCTCACAAGGTGGCAACAGAAGGTCGTTATACAGTCCAGGAATGTTATGCAGTCCAATGGACTTCTCGTGACCAGTTCTAGGTAGATTTCCTGGGGATTCCACACTCACACAAAAAGGAGAAGGAGTTGGGATTGTGACTGAAGCCTGGCCCTTCTAAATATTGCGCACATAGAGATGTTATGTTCTGATCTGAAAGCCTGTCCAGATGGGGGAATTTGGAATGGACTGGTTGTGCTTGAAAGTTTCTTATCTTCAGTGTAATCCATCTTATCTCATACTTGAGCAGCCCTTCCATTCACATTGAAGACGTTGATTATCCCATGTGAAGGGTCCACACAAGTCTTTGGATTGCTTGCTTACTCATAAGCAAAGCTAACCCAGTTTATTAACATGTAAGGTTTGCCAGTTTACTCACAAGTATGTAGTCAGCAGACACAATAGTGGTGTGGCAAGCTCATGGCACTGATACTGGGGATAACAGGATGAGGGGGGAAAGGTTGGGCTGACGTTTGGGGAGATGGAAGAGAGGTCAACCCCCTTGCTTTTCCTGCCTTTCTTCTCAATTGAAGTTGGGTTGAGGTTGCACTGCCTTGTGGGGGTGACCCAAAGACAGGCACTTTATTCTTCAGGAAGTTTGTGTGTGTGTGTGTGTGTGTGTGTGTGTGTGTGTGTGTGTGTGTGTGTGTGTGTGTGTGTGTGTGTGTGTGTTCAGAGAAAGTGGTCACACATGTAGGCATACAAATGGGAAGCAAGTTTTTGAACCTGAATCACCTGTAAACATATTTAAGACATCTTGAGTACTGATTCCTAAAGGGAATTGAGAAAGGAGGTCCCTTTGGGCTCACAGGGTGTTTTTAGTTTTTGATTGTTTGTGTGTTTGTTTTTTGCAGAACTTAACACTGTTCCTAAAAGATCTACTTCTGTTCCTGTAGGTTTCCAGGAAAGATGAGTGGGAGCCTTGCAAGGGTACCCCACTCCCCAAACAAATTTGCTGAGTTTTTTCAATGCTGTTCTTGGCCATTTCTGAGCCCAGAGTAGATCACTTGCCCCACTGAGATCACTTGCCTTTGATTTAAAGCTAAATGTCAGTTCAAAGCTATCCTTTCTATGTACTGAAAGCCAGACAACAGATCAAGCCTGTTCTTTGACTCAAAAACATGGGCAATGGTACATTCTTCAGGTACCGTAACTCCCACCCTGTGCAAATGCGAGGAGTGAACTTTAATTTTATACAGAGAAGTGGCCTGCATTTATCTAAACTGAGCACATTGCAATGAGTCTTCCTTCTTCCCTTTCTTCCTTCAGCTGAAGTGGGAAGTAAAGACTGTGTAACTTGGACTGTACTAAATAACTGATGCATGCAGATCATCACTAATTCAAAACCTGTATTTCATTTCAGTTCTCCCACAGAATCAATAGTGTACTGTGCAGGGCATAAAGCTGCAAATCAGATGGTGCTATTATATTACAATGTTACTTTATGTGAAAGTTAAGATATAGGAACAGCACATCAGTGAGCCCACATTTTCAGTGATGAAAATAGTTATATGTGATTTAAATCTCCTTCCCTTTCCAGGTAAAGCTTTAATCATAACTTTTTCCTTCAAACCAAAAATTATTTCTCTTCTGGGAATGTTCCTACATTTTTTCTCTCTCTTTTCTGAGTGTCTTAACTGAAATATAAGTTAATTTTAAGTGACAAAAATAATGACAAAATAATCAAATTAAATGTTGCTGTTATAAAGGCTTTAAAACGTATTTAATTCACTATTGTACAACTGGATTAACATCTGCTTTAAAAAGCTGGGAATTAGCAAAAATATTCAGAGGTTCCTCAATAAATAAATGGAAAAATGGAAAACAGTTTTTATGACCCATAACAAAGAAATTTGAGAAATTAACATTAGAACACATATTTCAAGGGGGCTCTTGGTTTTCAATACCATTTAACATCTCAGTAATCCCCTTGTCAATAATTTGGAATAAAACTGGAATGAGATACCGTGCTTCAGATCAATTTAGCGGGGGGGGGGGGAGAATCAATCATCTGTTAGACATGGGTGATCTAAAATTATGTGCAAAAAGTGAAAATATTTAGCAAAGGGGATGCACCAAAAGACTACAGTAAATTTTTAAATTTTAAAACTAAATTTAAAAATTTTAAAAACTAAATGGTGGGAAGACATAGTTACATCGATGGTTCAAGTTATTAGCTACCCAGTTGAAATAATAGACTGGATCCAAAATTAGTTAGAAAAAATGGACCAAAAACATAGAAATAATTGAACATGCATAACCCACTGCATCCAAATAGTGATGTGGACAGATAATATTTAATGCTAAAAATTGGAGATTGTGGATGATTACAAATGGAACAGAATGCTAAGGAAGAAAGTTGAAGCCTAAATGTCAGTACAATGGTGCCATGGTCTATGAGTATAATCTGTTCCAGAAGCATGCTTATAAACCAAAATACTTGTGTATCAAAGTAAAATTCCCCATAGGAAATTTACCTAATCTCTTTGGAGGGTCCCAGTTTCCAATATTTCCTATGGGGAAATTTGCTTTGGCCAGGAGCTGCAGCAGCCTCCAGTGCTCGCCTTTGGCCCAAGGCTGCCCAGGGCACGCTGTGCAGGTTGCAGTGGGGCAGCACTGGGACTGTGGCATTCTGTGGAGGTGGCAGCTGGGAAGAGCTGGGCCCAGGGTGAGCTCTGGAGGCCTTGGACAGGTGGTGCTGGGCCTGGGGTGAGCTCTGAAGGCCCAGCACAGGCCCACTGTGTGGCCTGGAATTGACTTCTTGTCAGCATCACGCCTGGCTAGGCTCCCTGGACGCCCATTCCTGGCCCGGGAAGCTCACCACAGTCCAATCACATTGCCCAAGGGCACATTCTGGGCTGCACCAAGCCTGGGGCAAGCTCCAAAGGTCCCACTCAGGCCCACCTAGGGAATGAGCTCTCTAGGCCTGTTCTAGGCAGCAGAGGGCCTGCACTGAGGTGAGCCAGAGCAAAGCTCACAAACTGAGGCAAAATTTTACTGCAAAACTAGAAACAATCAAGTTGCAAGGTTAATACACCTGTCATTTTGCAATAATAATAATAATAATAATAATAATAATAATAATAATAATAATAATAATAATAATAATAATAATAATAATAATAATAATAATAATAATAATAATCTTCCAAAATTCAAAAATTTGTGGGAACATCAGGTAAAACGCTAAACAACAGAATTGAGATATTGTGGTATTATTTTATTTTATTTTAGAGTATTTTAGAGTATTTTAAAACTGCCTTTCACCTTGAAAAGGACCCAAGGTGGCTTATAGTAATGAGGGACAATATACAATCCAGTACAATTAAGACATATTCAAGTATTGAGAACAGGGAATTGAGGGACGTCCTACAGCATTGCCTTTTGTTTCTGACCATGGGATGTTCTTGGCAGGGATACCAGGGTGGCTTGCCAGTTCCTACCCCTGGACTATAAAGAAGGCTGATCGCCACAGAATTGATGCTTTTGAGCTGTGGTGCTGGAGGAGAGTCTTGAGAGTCCCCTGGACTGCAAGGAGATCAAACCTATCCATTCTGAAAGAAATCAACCCCGAATGCTCACTGGAAGGACAGATTTTGAAGCTGAGGCTCCAGTACTTTGGCCACCTCATGAGAAGAGAGGACTCCCTGGAAAAGGCCCTGATGCTGGGAAAAATCGAAGGCAAAAGGAAAAGAGGACGACAGAGAATGAGATGGTTGGACGGTGTCATCGATGCAACCAAAATGAATTTGACAAAACTCCGGGAGGCAGTGGAGGATAGGAAGGCCTGGCGAGCTCTGGTCCATGGGGTCACGAAGAGTCGGACACGACTGAACGACTGAACAACAACAACTACAGCATTGCCCTAACAACATCCAATCTCGTCTGATTTTGAAAGCTGAGCAGGGTCGGCCCTGGTTAGTACTTGGATGGGAGACCACCAGGGAATACCAGGTGCTGTAGGCACCTGGAGTAGGAACTGGCAAGCCACTCCAATATTCCTGCCAAGAAAACTCCATGGACATGGGGTCACAAAGAGTCGGTCACGACTGTAACGACACAACACACAACACACACCTACAGCATTAAAAGACATTGCATTAAAGCTACAAGAGAACGTGAGCTAAAGAGATAATAAAAATTCCATGTAAAAGTTATGAGTGGTGGAAACTAGCATTAAAAGCATAGTGTCAATGCAATAATTGATTTTGGGGTTCAAATGGACAGACACCTCGAGAGTAACACATCAGACATGCCAGTACTGGAATAAAGAACTGTCTGGACACTGAAAGTCCATGGGATGGTAGATTTAAAGACAACAAATTGGAAAAATTAACAAATACAGAGACCTGGCAATGGAAATAATTTGCTTGTAGATGAAACACATTTCAGTGATCCCCGTAGTCATCAGGCTTTGGGAATAATGCCATGGAATTTCATAATATATTAAAATCAGATGCAGATCTCTGAAATAACACCATCAAAGCTACAACTGGCAATATTAGGAGCAGCATACATATTACACCAATATTTTACTGCTACTGTACTTGGTTTTGGTTACAATTTGTATCGGTCAATGTCTGTCTCTTTTCTTTGCAGATAAACAAGAACATCCTAGAGCAGTGATGACGAACCCTTTAGAGACCGAGTGCCCAAACTGCGATTCTAAACCCACCTTTGGCACCTGTGCCATAGGTTCGCCAGCATTGTCCCAGAGTCACCAACTTACCCCAGTCTATCTAGATCAGGCAAGTCCAAACTTCGGCCCTCCAGATGTTTTGGACAGCAACTCCCACAGTCCTTTGCCATTGGCAACCTAAGCTTAGAATTCTGGGAGTTGTGGTCCAAAACATCAGGAGGGTTGAAGTTTGGACATCCCTGATCTAGATCTCTAAAGAAACTACACCAGTCACAAGACCACTGCTGGATATCTTAGTGGCTTAGGTTGCTGGCTGTGAAGCCAGAGGTTGGGAGTTCAGTTACCCACTGGGCCTCCTTCAGAGGGGCTGGTCTGGAGGATCCATAATGTCCTTTCCAGCTCTACAGTTCAAAGGTTATAAAGGATGTAACAAACCTGCAACAAACCAGGAGAGGGACCTTGGTGTTCTGGGTGGACAGCTCAATGAAGGTGTCAACCCAGAGTGCCGCAGCAGTGAAAAAAGCAAACTCAGTGCTAGGGATCATTAGGAAGGGTATAGAAAAAAAGTCAGCAAGTGTCATTTGGCCTCTTTATCAATCTATGGTGAAGCCCCATCTGGAGTCTGGTTACCATATCTCCAGAAGGATATAATGGCCACCATATCTCCAGAAGGATATGATGGAAATGGAAAAAGTGCAGAGGAGGGCAACCAGAATGATTCGGGGACTGGAACACCTTCCTTACCATCCGAAGCTGTAATGGCTGAGCCTCTTCACTCTTGGAACAACGGCATCTAAGAGGTGACCTGATTGAAGTTTATAAAATCATACACAGTTTGGACCAAGTAGATAAAGGAAAGTTGTTTTCCCTATTGCACAACACTAGAATTAGGGGGCACTCCATGAAACTTTTGGGTGCTAGACCTCAAACAAATAAGAGAAAATAGTTTTTCACCCAGAGGATCACTGCTCTGTGGAGCTCCCTGCCAGAAGTGATGACAGCTGTCAGCCTTGACAGCTTTAAGAAAGGATTGGATAAGTTAATGGAGAACAAGGGTATCAATGGCTGTCATTATGGATGCCTAAGAAAAGCCTCTGGGTTGGAGAGATAGGCAGGATATTTGTCAATGCCATTTGCAGGGATTCTTAAGCAGGTGAAGACATCTGCTTGGGAATACCCTGAAGCAAATGATGAACTACTGTGTGAGACAGAATGCTGGACTGGATGGACTGTGGGCTGATCCAGCAAGGCTGTTCTTATGTTCTTATTTTCTTAAGGATGAATGGCTATTTTAGCTTCTTTCTTAAAGATACAGTTCATTACATATCACTAATCTGCCTTCTACAAGGAACTCTGTGATTGCCTGTCTAGAAGATCTACTAGAGTAAAAAGAGCAAGATGAGACTTCATTTTCAGAAGGTGACAGGTTTCAGGGGAAGAATTATAACTTCTTAAATTAATTGCTGTAATGACATGTCCAACAGAAGGCGTATTCTCCACCATTATTTGTTATGGGGTAAGGACAGCCATAACCTTTTTATTTGATATAAAATGGTGTAATGCCAGGATTTCTGTCTTAAATGAGACATAATAATAGCTTGTGTGTCGGAATGTGTTGCCTTGACAGCTGTGACAAAGGTTCAGGTAAGTTTTCTTTCCTTTTCTTTTAAAAATGTAGTTTAGCAGCTGGACAAAAAGAACAGCTGTCCGTGTGAAAATGTTTACCAGTGCAAGACAACTCTGTGAGGTGTTTATCAATTCAGGACCCCATGTAGTAGGACTTGGTGGAAGGCAGCATGGGAAGCATTCTGAGTGGAAGAGAAGAAAACGCTTTGGACTGGTTGTCTGGGTAGGGATAAACACAGGTAGAAAATCCATTCTGTGTAACTGAGAGCAGTGAGAGATGACATTATGGATGCTGTTTGAGGTATATATCTTTTAAGCAACTGTCCTGTGGGATTTGTGCTCCTCAGCCAGAAGGAATGGTCTGTATCAGTATGATGTGGTTTGACACAGTGTTTTAGTATAAAATCAAGCTCTACAGGGTTCAGTGCAACAGGGATGCTATAAAAATGCATGAGTGCAGGGGTCACTTCAGATCCAGGTTAGGCTCTGTGATGAAACCTCCTTCAAGGCACTTCCTTTTCTTTGGTTCTGAAATTAGCTTGTGGGCAGCAGTCATGGCAGATAGTTTCCTTGTGTCCTTTCAAGACAAACAGGGCTGTATCTTCAGCAGAACCTGCCTTTTAAACATTATTTTAAATATTAGTTTTGCGCCCTGAAAAAAAAGGATTTGTAGCTCTCCTTGCATTTCACTTGAATGCATTCCTGTCAGCTAGATTATGTATGATGGGTTGGATCCAGATGATACAGAACACAAACATTGAAATCTGCTCTTATACGTCTAATTGATTTTAATAAATCTTCAGGAAACCTGGTTGTGGATTGCAGGAGTCCTTCACTAGTTCTTCGATAAACAATCATACTTTACAGGGAATTATTTGGTTGCAGGTCACTGAATAGGATCATTCACGATCAAAGTGGGATTCCTATGGAAATATGAAGATGACTGATCTGGGAGTTGAGTCATGGCTACTGGACTTCTTTTTTGAGAGATAGAAACATTTCGCTGTTCATCCAAACAGCTTCATCGGTCTGAATGCAGCTGGTGCAAACCCTGACTCTTATAGGCAGCTTTGACCTCTAGTCACCCTGGCCTCAATTAGGCTCATCAGATGAACTAAATAGGCTCGTTAGAGAGACAATGGTATCCTTAGCCTTGAGGTGAACCATGGCTTAAGGTGCTGAAACCTATCAAGAAAGGGTCGTTAATGGTCGTTAGCTATGGCCTTGGTGGTAAAGGCTTTTTGATTTGTCTTGGTAGTGTGGAAAGCACAGCTTGATAAGTAGCAGATAAACTATGCCGGAGGCCACCACCTCTGTTGAGGGAGGGATTTTCAATGCTCACATGAATGGCCTCCCTTACTCCTCTTTCAAACCACCTCTCTTCTTTGTCTAATATGTGTACATCCTCATCTTTGAAAGAGTGCCCTTTCTCCTTCAAATGGAGGTGTACTGCTGATTCTGGACCTGAGCTGTTACCCCTCCTATGTTGGGCCATCCTTCTGTTTAATGGCTGTTTGGTTTCCCCAATGTAGAGGTCTGAACACTCCTCACTGCATTGGACCGCATATACTATATTGCTCCTTTTATGGTTGGGTACCGGATCCTTTGGGTGGACAAGTCTCTGCCTTAGTGTGTTTGTGGGTTTGAAATAAACAGGGATGTGGTGTTTGCCAAAAATCCTTTTAAGCTTCTCTGACACTCCAGCCATGTAAGGAATGACCAGGTTCTTCCGCTGGGTCTGGGTCTCAGACTGATCCCTTGTTCTTCTGGGATGGCCCACTGCTTTGTTGAAGGCCCACTTTGGATATCCACAGGCCTTAAGTGCTGTCTTCAGGTGCCTGTCTTCCTTCTTCTTGGCTTCTGTGGAGGTGGGGATGCTCTCTGCTCTGTGGCTTAGGGTCCTGATGACTCCTAGTTTGTGCTGTAATGGATGGTGGGAGTCGAACAGTAAGTATTGATCTGTGTGGGTGGGTTTCCTGTAAACTTCTACTTCCAGGCCACGGTCAGGTCTGATGATGACTGCACAATCCAGGAAAGCCAGCCTGTTGTCTTGGGTGTCTTCCCTAGTGAACTTAATATTAGGATCCACTGCGTTGATGTGGTCTGTAAAGGCCTGTACTTCCCGAGTCTTGATTTTCACCCAGGTATCATCTACATACCTGAACCAGTGAGATGGTGTTGTCCCTGGGAAGGTGTTGAGTGCCTTCTTCTCCACTTCTTCCATGTATAGGTTTGCAACAATTGGTGACACTGGAGAACCCATGGCACAACCATGCTTCTGTCTGTAGAAGTCCCCTCTGTACATGAAATATGTGGTATTCAGACACAGGTCCAGGAGCAGGCATATCTGGTCTGGGTTGAGTCGGCATCTGGAGGTGAGGGTGCTGTCTTCTCTTAATCTTCTCTTTACCATTATTAGCGCATCAGTGGTGGGTATGCTGGTAAAGAGTGATGTAACATCAAAGGATACCATGGTTTCCTCTGTATCCAGTTTGAGCTCCCTGACTTTAGAAACAAACTCTTCTGAGTTGTGTACGTGGTGGTCCGTGTGTCCAACCAGTGGGGCTAGGATAGTTGCCAGGTATTTTGCGATGTTATAAGTCACTGAATTTATACTGCTGACAATAGGTCTGAGGGGGATTCCTTGCTTGTGGATCTTGGGAAGTCCATAAAAGCAGGGGACTGTCTCTCCGGGATATAACCGGTGGTAGGTCACCCTGTCAATTGCGTTTTCCTGCTCCAAGAGTTTTAAGCATTCTATTACTTTCTTCTTGTAATTGCTGGTGGGGTCTCTTCTTAGTTTTTCATATGTATGCTGATCATCTAAAAGTGTGATAACCTTCTCGTGGTAGTCCACCGTATAGAGGACGACAGTGCACCAGTGCACCTGGTCATTCCTTACATGGCTGGAGTGTCAGAGAAGCTTAAAAGGATTTTTGGCAAACACCACA